>CM035409.1:9709942-9934942 GCA_020310875.1 Ceratopteris richardii
AGTGTATTGACAAGATACACAACAGTTGAAATAGACTTTGTCCATAGATAATGTGGCAACTTCTTCTCTTCAAGCATTGTTCTAACTGATCCAAGGAATGTCTTGTTTCTTCTCTGCAATTCCATTTAGCTGAGGAGAGTACCTAGTAGTCACTTCCCTTTTCATAGCTTTATCCTACAAGAACTCATCAAAGTTTTTAGAGAAGTATTCTCCCCCTCCATAAGATCTGAGCTTCTTGAGTGATCTACCTGCATGATTCTCCACATGTGCTAGATCCTTTTTGAAGCAATCAAACACTTCATCATTCTAACTTTCGATAAGTACAAAATAGGGCGGGTCTCGACGGACGGATGCGGTCAGCTGAGGCGTCGGAGTGATGCGATTCTGAGTGAAGTTGTAGCGACTAATCGAAGCTGTTGCGTCACGGAGGCTGGAGGCCGGCATTATTGGAGCGCAACTACCGGATCGGAACTGACCAGCTTCAATCGGGGACAACCTGCATCAGTCGCGATCGACTGGGGTTTGCCGCGATTGACAGAGGACACGGGGGCTTCCCACGATCGACAGATGATATGGAAAAACCGCCGACGGACAGGGAAAACCGCCGACGGACAGGGAAAACTGCCGACTGACAGGGAAAACCGCCGACGGACTGGGAAAACCGCCGACGGACAGGGAAAACCGGTTTTCTTGTAAAACCGCCGACGGATTCGCGAGCGCGCTTCTTTTGGGCCCCGCCTCCTTCGCGTCTGACCTTGTTGGCCGGCTGATTCCGCCGACTGATGACGTGAACGGTTAATGTTCCTCTCTTCAATGCTTTTGAATACTTCAGAGCGACAAATAACAAAGGTGCTCGCCGGCGGTTCTCTCGCGGGCCGTGCCACGCGGTGGCGGGCCAGATCTTCAGGGGGTCTTCTTTGAAGAGTAAAAAATCTAAAGGAGGAGAAACCTTTTTAAAAAAAAAGAAGAAGAGGAGAATTATTTTGGGGGTGGAATTTTGGAGAAGTGCCCTCGTGACCGCCGTGGCCTTTTTCTCGCTTTAGTTCATAAAAGAAAAAAAAAAAGAAAAAAGAAGAGAAAAAAAAAAAAAGAAGAAGAAGAAGAAGAAAAAAGAAAAGAAGAGAAAAAAGGAAAAGAAAAAAAGAGAAAAGAGAAAAAGAAAAAAGAGAGAAGAGAAAAAATATTAAAAAGAAGAAAAAGAAAAGGAAAATAGGTTCGACCGAAAAGGGGAATTGGGCGTCCCTTTGGCCATGGATGTGGCTTCTTCCTCTCTCGTGTTAAGTAATCGGGCCCCTCCCCCGGGGGAGACCGATTTCCTGGCCGCTCTGCTGGAGGGGGGATCGTGTGCCGCCCCCGAGGCATCCGAAAGTGTTGTTTCCCCCGTCGTGTCCCTCAGTAGACCCGCAGTGCTGTCTGCTCAGGAAGAGCTCAAGAAAGTTTGCCTCGTCGGCCAAGTGTTTGGCCCTAGGCCCCCGCTCGAAATTGTGCGACAATGGCTCCGAAAAGAGTGGTTCCCTCGAGGTCTAATTGTCAGCAAATGTCAGTTCTTACCAGCAAACCACATGCTGCTAGTCTTTGAGAATGAAGATATGGCGTTCCAAGCCCTAAGCGTTGGCACCTGGCAGTTAGGTCGGGCGACCCTGTGCCTTTTCAGATGGTCCCCGGACTTCACTCCTGATAAATCGAAATCACTTCGGTACCCTCTTTGGGTCGAGCTCCCTAACCTCCCATACTTCTTGTACAACTTTGTGTGGGACATTGTCTCTCCTATCGGCAAGCCGCTGGCTTCACGCGAAGACATTGGTGGTCTCATCTATGAAGGTGCAAGACACTCGTTCAATGCTAGGTGGCACCCACAAATCTGCGTCGAGGCCGACCTCAGTTCGCCGCTCCCATCCATGATCAAAGTGGACATGGGCGAAGGTGATGTTTGGGAGCAGAATATCACCTACAAAAACCTCCCCAACGCGTGCTTTCGTTGTGGTCAGCAAGGTCACAGGATTAAAGACTGCCCTCTCAGGCAAAAAAACAAACGCCCGCAAGAAGCCTCCAAAACTGCTCATGTCAACAATGGCGATTTGACCCACCCGACCAAGGACGGGGATGACAAGGGCCTCCTCAAGCCACAAGCTGATGCGGATGGCTTTACTGAAGTTAGAAGAAGAAGGAAAAGAAGTCCGAGGGCCAACGGTGAGAGAAACAACCTGCCGCTTACCCCCAACAGCAATTTGTATTGCAATCTTGGAAAGGAGATCAACGAGCTTGACTACCCAGGTGGGAATCCACTCGTGGAAGATACATACGACAATGCCCTTGAGATCCCCGACAACAAAGAAACCCCCCAGGAGGGTTATACTACAAGCAAAGAAGATGGATTCACCACTAGTAATGAAGACAACATGGATAGTGAAAGCTCCATCATTGGATCCACGATCCCGGAGATGGTACCGAGCACGAGGCCCAGTCCCCCCCAACAAGGTGTATCCCGCAAAGGAAAACAGCCTATGGAGCTACCCTGGAAAAGCCCCTACAAGAACCGATTTCTAAGTCGGGATCAGATACCAGCGAAAAAGAAAGATGAAGCCAAGAGAAGAAAGGACAAGGCTCCCTCCCGCAAAGAGGGATCAATACAAAAATGATTGTCATCTCGCTTAATGCTAGGGGGCTAACTGACCCCTCAAGAGCGGCCATCATTGGTCAATGGCTCCGCGACACTAGCTTAAAACCAGACATTATATGCATTCAAGAGATTAAAATTGACGGAGAAGACCTTCTGAAACGGCTCAGACAGGTTTCCTCGGCCCATGTGTGGATCCCAACAAAGCACCAGTGGGGGTCCGGTGGAACGGCCATCGGTGTTAAACAACCCTGGCTTGAAAAGCTCGAGAACTCCATTGAAGACGTTAATCACCGCTGGATTGCGGTTTCTTTTGGTGCTCCCCTCTGTGTTACTATGGTTTCTCTGTACGCCCCTAACGGGGAATTGGAGAGGCTGAACACTTGGACTTCTCTCGACTCGCTTCCCCACAACGTGCTTATTTGTGGCGACTTTAACATGGTGGAGGACCCTATGGACAGATGGATGGGCAAGGGCAGGGTCATTGACAGTCGGGAGAAAGAAACGTGGGACTTGACCAAACTCCACCTGGATCTGGTCGAATTCAAAGACTCCAATGGCTTTTCCTGGTCGAATCTCCAAGCGGGCGAGGACCTGAGGAAAGCTAGACTTGATAGATGCTACATCTCTCAGAGCTTTGCTCACATGTGGGGCCACCCTTCCATCACGCAACGTACTGACCTCACCATCTCTGATCACTACCCGATTGTTATCACTTTCCAACCTTCCTACGGGACCCACAAGGCTCCGTGGTTCCATGCCAACGCCTCCACCTTCTCTCTCCCCTCCGTCCATCAAGAGATAGCCGATGTGTGGAAGGTGGCGTTCGCCTCTGGCTTGGCCCCAGCCAAGTGCTGGAGAAGTGCGGTCGACAAGTCTCGCAAGATCATGATCAGAACTAAGAAGATGCTCGAGACTGTACGGCGGGCTCGTAGGGAAGCGCTGTACCGCAGACTCTGGCGACTCGAGGAGGAAGTGAACAAAGGAAAACACCAAGCTCAGAAAGGTCTCCGAAGAATCAGAGCAGCGTTGAGATACGAAGAAGAAATTCAAAGGAAAAACCTACAAATCTTCTTCAAGGAGTGGTGGGCTGGAAAAGCCGACAAACCCACCAAAGAGATGTGCAGTATACTGAAAAGGAAACACAACAGAGAGACGATTCCCCTACTGCTAGACCCACATGGCAATGTATGCAACTCGGAAGAAGATAACTTCGGCATTATCGAAGGGCACTTTACGAGACTCCTGGGAACCTCGAACCCCCTCTCCCACCATAGAAGGGACTGCATGGCTGCCATTTCTAGAGTTTCCCCCCGGAGAATACCACCCAACCTCCACTCCCTGCTCCATGCCCCGATCTCTGAAACAGAAATCATTGAGGTCATAGATGCCCTCCCTCTCGGTAAAAGTCCGGGACCCGACGGACTCACTAACGAGTTTTTTAAATCCTTCAAGCTGGTGGTTGCCACCCCTCTTCGGTTGGTCTGGCAAGAAGCGCTAAATTTTGGGGCTCTTCCTTCTTGTATAAATAATGGAATTATCAAGCTGATTCACAAGAAGGGGGAAAAAAACAGAATCGAGAACTGGAGGCCAATTACGATGCTACAAACAGGATACAAGATCGTCGCCAAAGTCATTGCCAACAGACTGGCATGCCACCTGAGATTTTGGCTTAGTGAGGACCAAAAAGGTTTCATCAAAGGCAGGTCCATCCTGGAAACCATTATGGATATTTGGGAAGGTATTCAATTTGCAAACGAGTCTAATCAAGATGTGGTCTTCCTCAAGATCGACTTTGACAAAGCCTACGATAGGCTGGAATGGGACTATATTCTGCAGTCGCTCCAAGACCTCGGATGTAGTCAGAAATTCACCAAGATGATCGCGACCCTTCTCGGCAACGCAACGACCCAGATTAACGTTAACGGCAAACTATCGAAGGCGATCCATCTTAAAAGATCTATTAGACAAGGGTGCCCTCTTGCCCCCCTTCTCTTTGCCATCGCCACTGAGGGGCTGAGCAGACTCGTGGCTCATCAGGTGGAGGCTGGCAATATCAAAGGCCTCCAGCTACCTCACGTCCACAGTCAAATCATCATGAGACTTTTTGCTGACGATATGAACGCGTTCGTTCACAATGATAATACCAGCCTGGAGACTTTCTGGAGGTGTCTTGACACCTTCTGTGAGGCCTCTGGATCCAAAATCAACCACAACAAGACCGCCTTTAGGGCCATTGTGGGACACCAGCCTGGCCTTCTCATCGATCATGGCTGTCAAATCATTCCGCAGGGCCAAATCTTTCGGCTGCTCGGAATCCCCTTGGGGTTTGGCGTCTCTATGGAGCAGCGATGGAACTGGGTGCTGGCCAAACTTGAAAACAAGCTAAACTACTGGAGAGGCATGCAAATCAATCTCGCTGGACGGGCGATGGTCATCAACACGTTCCTCCTCTCGTCTACCATCTATTTCCTTTCTTGCTGGAGACCGAATGAGCAAGGCCTGTCCAAACTGAATAGCATTTGCAGAAATTTTCTTTGGACGGGCGACCATAACAGAAGGGGGGTGCCTAAAATCAAATGGGCCATCTGCACCAGCCCTAGAGATAGCGGGGGGCTTGGCATCCTGGACATTGGGTGTATGGCTAACAAACTGGCAGCCAAATGGATGATTAAAGCTTGGTGCAATAGGGAGGCCTCGTGGGCCAAGCTAATCTTCAGAAACAAAAACGAGTTGGCCCTCACGGGGTCCCCGAACTGGAAGAACCTCGACATCATGACCCTGCTATTCTCCCCGATACCTGTCTTCCCGAAAGGCTCCAACCTCGTTTGCTCTCTTTGGAAGGGCTGGAATAAAGTCAAAAGCTTCACAAGAATTAGTGAGGACTGGAAGTGGGCGGCCGGAATCAGACAAAACGACTCTATCTGGTTTCCAATACACGGCATCCGGAGTGTGGAATCGTGGAACATGCAAAATGCCAAGAAGTTATGGAACAAAGGATTCAAAAAATGGAAACACCTCTGGAAACAAGACACCAACAGTTGGATCAACTTCGAGGATATCGACCCTCGCATAAACATCTCCTACGAAGAATGGAACACCTTGCAAAGCAGATGCCTCGCTTGGGATCGTCACAAAACTCGCCTTCTCATGGGACATGATGCTCCGAACGCGCGTGGTCTCAAATGGCACAATGGAAATAGCCTACTCAAAATCCCGAACATCAAAGAAACAAATGACCTCGAGATCAGCCTCAACAAGAAGTGGTGCCTGTCTTGGACGCGGCTTCGATGGGACATGAAATTCATGAGTATTTGGCACCCTCTGATCGAGATTAAGAAGTCTGTCCTTCTATGGCAAATTCTGCATCGTGGAATTTGGACTAACCACAAGGCTAGCAAAATTTGCGGGGTCCCTCCTTGGTGCAAACGCTGTCACCGGGCTACTGAAGATGTCCCACACATCTTCCTCTCCTGCCCCAGCTCCTTCAGAATATGGCAGACGGTGGGAAAGAAATTCAGACTCCAGAAACAGCTTAGCTGGAAACAAGTCCTGTTGGGAGAAGCGATCGGCTGCTCCGCGACACTCTGGAGCGCCATCAGAGGGGAAGTCCTGTGGAAAATCTGGCGGGAGAGGTGTGCTCTTAACTTCGGCGATACCCCCAAGGAATGGTCGATTGAGAAATCACTTTTCCTCCTTGGCAAAAGGATTGTTAACTGTAAGAAGTCCCCCCCCTTCAGGCACCATAAAGTCCTCATTTTGATCAACAACAAGCTCAAACCCAAGTGGGCCCCGCACGAGGGCGATGAGAGGGTGATCAACCTTCTATGTAATGCAACCTAGAACTCACACAAGTTTCCCCTGCTTTGTGGGATTTGGGGGGTCCCGTGGGCGCTAGTCCCCTTCTTTTGTACCTTTGTTTCTTAATTTAATTCAAGTCCGGGAGAGTAGGCTATTGCCGAACTTCCTTTATATTGATAAGTACAAAATAGTCCATCTACTATGGTCATAAACATATAAGACATAGTAACTTGATCCTGCCAATGAAGGTTCTTGACTTGGTCCCCATACATTTGTATGTACTAAGGCCAATACGTAGTTGTGGATGTTGCATTTGTGGTTGAATGGTTGTCTTTGTGCCTTCCCAATCTGACATGCATCACATGTTTTGATCATGTGTTGCTTTGATATGATTGGCTATCCAAGAACACTTTGACCTCTGCATATATCTTTCAAGGTTCTTTCATCCACATGAGCTAGCATCTTATGCCATACTTCAAGATCACTTAGGGTTTGAGACTCAAAGTTGAATAGAGCTATGTTTTTGGTTTCTACTACTTCAAAAGTAAAGAGCCTACGTTGCTTCTCAGCTCAGGCTATCTTCTTGAAGCCTTGACATGGATCTTCCACAAAAGCTAGCTTGCAAGCCTTGACATGGACCATGTTGGGTGAACCTAACTTGAAAGACTTTTTCAACTATTTGGCCTACACTTATTAGGTTCTAGTGATAGTGGGAACATAGAGTACCTTGCTCACAATATTTATCCTACCATTGCAAGCTTTGACATTACCAATCTTCTCCACACTATGCTTTGTATCATCCCTTATTTGAGCTTCATGTCTATGCTTTGTACTTTCCAAGTCAGATAATGCAACATGATTTGAGCATGGCAAATCTATGTAGAATAAATGATCATCCACTTTACCATCCTTGTGGCTTAGATTCATCAAGAGCAATGAGTCTTCATGTTGTTGATCTTCAGAATCATTATTCTAGTCCATTCTGTTATGGCCTCTATTATTACTGTTTAATTTGTGTCCACCTCTATCTCTATTGCTGCCATATCCACCACTTCCACTTCCTTTTTCGGCCTTTGCATTGAACCAACAATTTTCAGTGGTGTGGTTGATCTTATCACAAATGGTACAAGGTTGAACATTGTGGCCTTTGGTCTTGCCGTTCTTTGGCCCTTTCTTCTTCACTTTCCACATGCTCTTTACTGCAAAGTTGGCTTGGGAAGTCTCGTCTTCAGCTTCTTCTTTTTTCTTGCCTTTCATCTTCTTTTCCTTCTTATCTGCATATAGAGCACTATTTGAATTACCATGATAGTAGTTACCTTTCTTTATGCTATTATTTGCTTCTTGATCGAAGAGTTGTCCAAGAAAGATGTTGAAGTCTGGACTTCACACATCCATGATGAGATCTAGGCTATGGTGAAATATTTCCATTGCTTGTCACCTCTAATCCCACTGAGAATTTGCCTCATGATGGCCTCTTCTACAATCAGATTGTGGTTAGTGTAATAAAACCCAATAGGTACTTTGGAACATCAACAAGAACAAGTTGATGCAAAACAGATAACTTGCACCTTGACTAGCTCACAAAAACCTTCTAAAAATGGATGGAAGTTGTGACTTCAAACACTAAGAGAAGCCAGCACAGTAGTGATTGGAAAAATTCCTCTTAAAGGAGTTTAATATTTAGGCTTGCTATAATGCATACAATCCCTAATTTATATGAACTATACAAGCAGCAATCAATTTAACAATGAGCTAGTGTCATCCCGAAATTTCAAGGAGTTGGAGAGAATGACCCTAAGAGAGTACATCTTGAATATCTCTACATGTAATGAATCAAATGACATGAAAATTTGTAGCCATAAATTATAGAGTAATATCTTTCCAATGAAACCTTAAACATTGGATTTAACGCTCTGTAGAGAGAGAGCAGCACTCTCTACAAGTTGACTGAGTCTGAGGAAGGAGTAGTAAACTGAAGTGGCACCAAGCAATGAGCAAGAAGTATATGTATTGCTTCAAATCATCATGCTAATTAGTGTACACATGATGTTGAGTCTTTATATAAACTCTTGAGTACATGACCATGCCTTTTCTTCATCAATTTGAATTTGAAGTTAGGAAGATTTTTTAGTTTAGATTGATTGACATCGTTTCCTATAATCTAGGAAAAGGGAAATTTGAAATCACATCTACCTTTTGATTGATTGATTGACAATCAATCCCAACCACTTCTAACTCGTGGCTTCTAGAACTTTTAATTTTCCCTTTTACAAAGTTAAATGCTTTGCAACTTACATAAGAGGGTGATCCTATGATCAAACTCTCAATAAAACAAATGAATGAATATAAAACTCTACAAGGAGTATATGTGGCATCATTCCAATGATGAGTTTGGTGAAGATCATTTCCACCTCAAGCATAATTAAAGCTTGATTTTCCAAGATTCCCTTTGTTATAGCATACTTCCATATTCAAGCTATCGAGGCTCACTTTCTCTAAATCTGCACAACAACATCCCCAATGGTTGCTATCTCTTTCATCTATTTCTCTTCCATTACAAGGACTTTCATCCCTCTTCTCTCCCTTTCACCACCATGAATCTCCTTTTACAAGTTCGAATTTCCCTCTTTAACTACACTATATAGAAGAAACAAACAAAAGGCCACCTTCGCTTGCATCCCTTCACAATTTCCATCTATCAAGAAGCCTTTATGTAGCTTCATATTGCACTCTAGCTACCTTAATGTAGTGCTTCAACACTCCTTGCCTTTCAAGTTATATTAAGGCTTTGCTGCTATTATTTAACATCAAATGTTCTCTAGTTTGTGTGCATGAGCTGGTCATCTAAATAGCACTTTGTCTGCTCGTTTTCTCTAGTTTGTGTGCACGAGGTGGTCATCTAAATAGCACTTTGTCTATCCTTCACATGCAAAGCTATCTATTTCAATTTGATTCAAGAATAGAATTACATAGAAAAACTCATATCATCTCTATTGTTGCAATCCAAAGGCTTTCGCATAGCTTTTATTAGGGTGTTGATTAGTCATTGTTTTGAGGATTTTTTTTTTATTTTCTCTAACTTAATTCATTCTAGTTTTCATTCATCAAACTATATGAGCGCTCAACTTTTGTCATTGATAGCAACACATATCACTCCTTTTTACTTTGCTTCCTTCATCTTTCCCTATTGTTGTTTTTATGTATCACCTTAAATTATTATTTTTTTAACAAAGGTCATCTAAATTCTCCCAAGATCCATCTGAATCAACACAATCATATAATAATCTTAATCAATCAAGCAAAAGACCTTTCATGCTATTTCTTGTACAATAGACATAGGTTTTTCTAAGATTTAATGACTATCCATGACTGTTTGCTCAAAGGAATTGACTTGAAATTGATTCTCACAAGTCAAAGAAAACGAGCTCTTTCTACACGTGAAATGTATTCATAAGAAAATAAAAAGTGAGACATTCATCTGCGACCCTTTCTTTGCATGTCAATCTTTGTCTTTAGAGGTTGTTCTTTGTAGAGTGCAGGGGAGTTCTTTGAATCATGACCATAGATGTGCACTTCATGCCATATGAATAACTTTGTAACTTAGGGACAAAATAGTTAGCCTACAATCACTTCAATTCTCCAGTTTATGGTTTGTGATGCTCTATTAATGCAAAACAAAAATGTCTCCAACTACTTTACATGAGGAGGTTCTCCTTTCCATAAATTAGTACATATGCTCTAAGATCACAATGTACCAAATCCCCATTGGGCTGTGAGTTCTTCCATTCATATCTACTGGTTACTCCTTCCTTTAGCTCTACATATCATGTTCCCCAAGTATATCCAATCAAAAACTTCATGTCCTCCTCTTGTGTCCCCTCAAAATCCATGATCGACTAAGACTTGAATGTCCTCTTGTTTTAATGACAGATGTGCACCTCACAGTTGATAATTTCCTCTTCTTGTTCATCTTTGACTGCCTTTCCTTTGACTTCTCTGTTTTCCTACTCCCAAAACACTACACGTTTTCTCTTTATGTATGGTATTTCCAACCATTTTCATTCCCTTGAAGAAAGAAAAAGTATGCCAATGTTGTCCTCCTTATTTTTTTTTAATTAAGGAAACAAAGAAAGATAATAAGCTAAAGATGAGTATACATTAGTGCAAGGCCTAGGACGCTCATCCCTTAAGGGGGATCACCAGGGAACTTAATTATAGGAAAAAATCATCTCACATATTGGGGGGAGTACAAAGGTAGTAGGGTAGTTCTCCATATCTATAAGGGAGATCCTTTATTACATCAGAAAACTGAATATTTTCAAGAAGAGAAATTTGAATGGACATAATATAACTTGAAGAAACGTTTCTAAGGCCTAGGGTAAAGGAGAACAAGAGATTTTTTTATCATTGTTGAAGGTGAATTGGTTTTTGTTAATCCAGATGAACTAAAGGGTGTGACTCCTTCACAAGTTGCAAAGGGCCACATCCATTCTAAGGCAATATATCACCAACATTTCCTTATAGGCAAGCACAATGTTATAATTCTTGTAGTAAGGACTGAGAAACTTAGAGAGTTTGGTAGCCATTTGATAGTCCATCAAGAGATTATGCAAAGCCTCCACCTTGCCACATACTAAACACAAACCATCAGTAATCCCACGTCTTCTAGCTTTGTTTCTACACCATAATACATTGTGGATTATTAGCCACTAAAGATAAGAGTGATTTATGTTGTTGGGGTAGAAACAAATATAGGAAAATTTGTATTTCCATTGGTGAGCACTCTATTGGGTGGCGCATCTATTTTTCAGTTTCCCAAGACTTTGAAAATTGATCCTTTGTGATTTTGATTTCTTTCCACATCACACCAAAAATCTTAGAGATTTTGGTATCTTCTTGACTCTTGCAATCTTGGATATGATCCTGCAAGTGTTATTGATAATTCAACTACCCTTGCTTGCAAGAAAGGGATAAGTTAGGATCAGAAAAGAATAACATAGTCAAAGAAAACCTGGATGTTGGTGTTTAAAATCTTCTAAGTCAACTAGCCAACGTTTTTGCATTTGCATTCAATTATTCCAATTTCACGATTTTTCTTGAGTGAGAGCTAGCCAACCTAGATGGAGTCCTTCAAGATAAAGTTAGAATTGCAATACAGATTATGATGAAGGGTCTAAACCTTTTTGACATCCATCCAAGCTTTCGAGTATGTACCTAAGAGTAGAACGAGAGGGAGTGAATTCATAAGGAAAAATCAAAGCATCCCAAATAGATTAGCACTTCCAAGCTTTATACTCTTCTAAATGAAATTTATAAATTTCTTATCAAAAGACAAGCCCAAATATTATATGAGTTTGGGGCTCCATAAATCCATCTTGCAGCTAAATTATTATCCATTTTGATAGGACAAGCAATACCAAGACCACCCTCTTTTTTGGGAAGGCAACAAGTGTCCCAGGAAATTTTGGGGATCCTATTCTCATGAAAGCTACCACCCCATCAAAATTTTCTAGCCAAAGATATGGCTTGCTAGAGGTTTTGTTTTTTCTAAAGATGTCCAGAAAGCTAAAGAATAAGTCAAGCAAGGAAGCATGTAGTGATTCAAAAGAAACACTTTGTGGGAAAATAAGGTTTGGCAAGCATACCACTTAAAGATATTATCTTTGAATTTGTTCATTATCTAGTCCCATACTTGATTAAAAGTAATCTAAATCGCATAGGGACCCCCAAAATCCTAAACACCATAATCTTTGAGAATAATACAACCTTGTTAGAGGCAGGATTGAAATAATAAGTCTCCTATTTGCCCTACTCCTCTTAGAGAGAGTTTTATAGTTCTTAAAGAGATTTTGTACATCTTTGATAGCTCTATACCAAGCAACAGTAGGATTCCTAATAGTGGTTAAGTGGTAAGTAAAGATATACTTTGATTTCTCCATGAAGCAAGGTATCTTGAGAAGAGATGCATCTATGTGAGGCCGCAAAACTCTATGTTTAGGGTGGTTATTATGAAGCTCAACAATCAAAGGCTTGTGGGTCGAAATCCAAAGGGAAGAGTCAAGTTGACAATCAATATTATAGAAATTTTACATATATGAATCATTCATGTAGCACCTGTCAAGTCTCACCTCATGAAAGGTAGTACCTCTCTCTAAATTTTCTCTAGAAGAACCCATGGTTTTTGAGATACATCTACGAGACCCTGTGAGGTTATGAGATTAAACCAGGTCTGCTTTTCCCTACCACTAGTGACTTATCCTTTTTTATCAAGCCTATCATGAGGGGGGGTGAACATGTTGAAGGCACCAACTAAAATGAGAGGGCCAGTGAGTAAGACAAGCTCATCCCAACACAAGATCCTACTAGAGGCACATTTATCAACGCAAATACTCACCACATTACAATTATAAGGATTTTCCAACATAATTGAAACCCATTAGTTGGTGGGGCTGACATGGACACTACTGACCAACGGGGCTATACTAAGACTTGCCCGAATGGCAGTGCCACCTTTGCCATGATTATGATTGGTGTGGTATCATTTATGAGAAATTGAGATAGATTTCACATTAAAGATCAACTTATTGCAAGACACATTGATCTCTTGTAGGAAAATAATGTCAATGGACTAGGAATCGTATCTAAACTACTTAGAAATACACTTGGTCTGATAGGGACACATATTAAAAGATACTAACTGGAACATATTCATGATTAAACATAAATAAGAGAGAAAAATAGACCAACCAAATAGCAAACCCATTACTTTTTAGAGTTTTTAGTGGGCTTGGACATAGACATAGAAAAACAATTAGGGTCCTTCCATTCAACTTTCCTTGCGTTTTGACTCAGAGGTTGGCTCGCATCATTTTGAGACATCTGAGTATCTTTCTACATGGAATTTCTCTTAGATATTTCCTTAATTATATCTTGTTCGTGATCATTTAATTCCTTAGTGAAGACATGATTGTGTTTGGATCCATGTTAGCTTTGCTATAATGTTGAGAAAACATTCCATCAAGATTTTTTTCGTGTTTGTAACTTGAGTTCAACCTGAGTCATTGTCATTAGAGTCTTCAAAAGTACCTTGAGCTTTGGTGACCTCTCGATTTCCCATCTCTACATCATTAGGAGGCTCAATCTCCTTGTTTTCATATTCGTGTCGTGAAACATCAAAAATATGTTCAAACGGATTAAAGACATCTTCAAGAAACACTTCATAGGAGTTAATCCACCTATTATCTTTCTTTTTTTGGGCAGGTGTTTTATCTATCGATTCATTGAGGCTTTGTTTACTTGGATTCTGTAATTCTAGGACCTATTATTGGAGGCTATTCTCAAATTAGAAGTTTGTTTCAACAAAGGGAAATCTTTGATTAGATGTCCTTGTTTATACTAGTTAAAACATGTGTTTAGAAGATTACAATAGACCACTTATTGTTCATGTAGAATCCTACCATCTGATTCTTTAATTAACAGACTAGTTTTGATCTGTTTGCTAGTACCAATGTCAATCATAACTTGGGGATCCCACTTGGGGTTGATGTTGCCTCTATTTCTTTGGCCTAAAAATTTATCCAAAAGACCACTTAAACCATCGGACCATGGGTAAAGCTCCATAGGGAAGTCAGGATATTCAACCCAAATAGGAACTCTTTTGGGCTAAGCTCCTCAGAGATCAAAGCCTACATACCATTTAAAAACATAAATAGGGGTGTTCTTAATAATCCATTGTCCTTCACTTATGACTTTAAGAGGACTATTACAATCTTCAAAAGAATAGGAAGTAGTTATCTAGGAGATATTGAGTATGGCAATCAAATACACCTTTTTTCTCCCAATGGTTTCTTATCCATTGTTTTAAAGTCTTGTATGGTGGTCTTTGCCCATGAAAAAGGCCAATAAAAACCTTGTCACTTAATTGAGCATGCTAAACATCAAGACTAATTCTCTCAATAATCAAACTAGAATCATCTTGGTCAAGGCTTTTAGTATCATCATGTAGATGATGAGGGTGATGCTCATCTACTAGTTTATCTTTGCCTTTATCCAGAAAATAGAGGGATTAGGGAAAGGATTACCTGGATAACCGAAGGAGAGAGAGAGAGTTACCATTAGTATTCTGCAACTTGATTGTGTCGGCAAAGGATCTCATAAGGGATGAGCTTAACGAGGCATCTTGGGAGTTTTTTGACTAGGTTCCGCACCCATAGACAATTGTAATGATTCCTTCTTTTGGTAGACTACACGTTCACGCTCCATTATTCCCATACATGTATGTACTAGCCATGGGACACAACTGGTGGTCCAGATGAATGAAACTCTACTTCATTATGTCAGTGCACTCTTGATGTAACATTTTATGACAGTAATTGTTCCTTAGGGCTTCTTGAAGTGCCATTCCTCCCTATAGTGGGTAGGAAGACCCAATAGAGAGATAAACCTTTCTTGGTTGTAGACACTGGCCAACACAACTCATAGAGGCAAGGATCTCTTCATGATGGCGAGCAACACATTCAGAGGAGTAGAGATTGGCTCCACACCATAGGGCGACAAGAACAATGAGAGGGGAAACCCTAGCTCAATGATCGTGAAGCCTACTTATGCATTGTTGTCCTCCTTTTGTTATAACATCCCTTCAATTTCGTAATTGAGCCTGAGACTTCATTACATGGATGATCTTGGACATGTTGCGCATGAAAATCTACCTCTTTCCCAAAGAGAAGAAACCCGTTGCTACTTCTTTTTTAACTCTTCTTGTTTTGATCTCTTCTTTATGCCCTTTAAACTTCTTTGCCACACCCCAAATGTCTAGATCCCTCCCTAAGGAGCTTCCCATCGTTGCCATATCTCTCGTCATAAGGATTGGGCTTGCATAACTTGTGCAATTTTGTGTGGTAATTATCAGCAATATAATCGACTATTTCTTGCAATCACTGTTTATTCTAAATAGTGCTCTATTTTAAGAAAAATCTTAGGGTGAGTAATATATGATACTAACTATCCTGATCCAACTATCCATGAAATTTAAATGATGGTGATTTACTTAGGGTGAATTCTATAGAATACGTGTAGAGCAATACTGTCCATATTGGGGTCATAAGGAATACAATATGAACAAAAACTATAACACTCCCTAGAGTTATCCAATAAGATTACCCACTTTGAAACCTATGGTTTTTGTTGAAGTTCTAATACTAAACTGGATGATAGCACTACCGATCATGATGGAATCGGGTTGTCAATGATAAGGGAATAGGCAAATTAGCATAACTAATGTGGAATGCACAAACATTGCGAAAGAAAAGACTATCCATGATACCGACAAGACAATACTCCAAGAGCAATTAAGGGTAGTGGGGACTCGTTCTTATATGGAACTAAGGCTAGAGATCCTCTTCATGATATAATGATAGTACATCTGAATGAGCTTAGTGTGATAATTTGTAATCCCAACAAAATAGAAACTTTATTGTCATTAAGCATGGCCTCTGGTATTGCATTAAGGCTGCAAAATCAACTCAACTCGACGCAAGAGTTCTCTTTGCCTTGTGGAATTTCATGAAGGCGAATCTCTTTGAAAGATATGAAAAGAAAGATATGCAGTTAAGTCCGATGACTATCCAAAAGAATGTTCGATTGATAAATCTCTTGGCTAATTAGGCAGAAGAATATGTAATTATAAGAAGTCCTTTCCCTTAAGACACCATAAGATTTTTTTCTTGGATAATAACATCATTAAAAGTAAGTGGATCGCCTAAGAGGGCAATGAAAATATGAGTAATCTTCTCTATAACTCTTTAAAACATAGGGTTCATGCCGTCTCTTCACCATCACCATTGTTGCACCTTCAGGCTGTCCTACCCCATGTTTATGAGATACGAGGGATCCCTAGGGGACTGTGCTCCTTCCATGTACGATTCTTTGTTTAATTGATTCAAGCAAGGGAGACTAGGTCTCAGCCAAACTTCCCTTAAAAATTTTTTTTAAGGAAAGAATGTAGTACTTTGCAGACAATTTTCTTGAATCTCTGCACAACGCAAACTCTCCTTCCTTTCTAAAGTTCTGTTTGGTGAATGAAAACAATTGAAATCAAATTTGCAAATGCATCTCTAAAAGAATATATATATATATATATATATATATATATATATATATATATATATATATATATATATATATATATATATATATATATATATATATATATATATGTATCATTATTTGTGGAAGTCTTGACGGAAATCCTCTATGTGTCAAGCTGAAGATAGTAATTTGGGAAGTAGTTGGACTACCAAAAATGAATTTCTCACTCTCTCCGTGCTGAAAAGGAAAGAAACAAAATTTGCCTTCAGTGGAAAAACAGAATTTATCAATAGAAACATTCAGATAAATATAGAGACGTTGAGATTGACAATGATAAACAAGAAGGTCAACTCTTTTCTTTTAATCTACTCAAAAAAATGGTCATACGAATCCTATTTATGTTTGCTTGTGAATCAATTGAACAATTTAGTATATTACGAATAAAGTTATCTACGAAGAGACCTCCTAATCGGAGAGCTAAGCTGCCATATCAGTCGTACTAGAACATCCCAGGCACATAGGTGTTCTTCACTGCTGTGTTCACGTTTTTCTCCTCTGTTTGACTTTGAAATGTTCGAACTTTTAGATCCTCGATCTTGTCATTGGTGGAATATAAGAAAAGCTAAATATGTTTTCTTTTATCATGGAGGTATTGTAGGTGCCTATTCCTCTGATTTTGACTTTGAAAGTGCAATGGTATAAGTGAATGGGCATAGTATGCATGGAACCTTTCGTATCTTACAAAGCAGAGGTTAGACGGGATAAGATAGGATTACAAGTGGGTTGAACTTGCCTGAGCCATTAGATGTCCAGCTTGGAAGCTTGGAAGTTGAACATTGGATCTCTCTCTCAAGAGACCAGTGCCATACCAAACCACGTACAACATGCGGACAAAAGAAAAACATATTAGCCTGTCGAACATTAAAGAGATTTGTTTGATTTAGAATATGTATGTCAACGTGTCGGTTAGGAGAAAAGAACAAAAGAGAATGGAAAGCTCATTGAATACTTGTTTGAACCATTTGAAAACCAAGGGAAACACGTCATTGAGTTGGCCGTCAAACATTAGAGGTTAGAAGAGATCTGGTAGACTTTCGTCAGGTATGTCAACTCATAGTTAAGAGGAAAAGAACAAAAGAGAATGGAAAATCTCATGACAAAACGGTATGTAGTCGGCCTAGATTACGCGCTTATGGGTTCTCTTTTATGATCAAATGTGACAGTGTTGACATTGCCGGCTCTACGTCTCGTACCTCCCCAAGAAAAAAAAAAAAAAAATATATATATATATATATATATATATATATATATATATATATATGTGTGTGTGTGTGAGGGGAGAGTGTATTGTCAGCGTGTTCCCTATTGTAATGAAGTCGAACGGACCGCCCAATTTAATCGTCTCCCTCGGGCCTCAATGACGTACAGCGTTGACTAAGCACTTCTAGGCATTTTGGAGTATTTGATTGCACACATTAAGTAGGTTCCACACAAAAATGTAGGTTGCACGTAGAAGCACAAAATCTGCTTGCAACTCGGAGTGAGTGATACGCGTGGAGTTAAGGCAGAGAGTGGCGTTTTAGGGCTCTGCATGCCCTCGGGCTCTGTCGTGCGGCCTCCCCGCTGGGGGCCTTTCTGCCTCTGCTTCGTGTGGTCTCTTCGCCGTGGTTCTGCTATTACTTTGTCTTGATCAGTGTCTGGGGCTTGGTGTGGGGGGGCTCCCCTCTCCTTCCCCCTTTGTTGGGGCCGCCATGTCTTTACAGGACATTGTCTGTCAAGGCTCGTCTTCTCGAACATTTGCTGATGTTACCCGCTCGCCAGATCATTCGTTACAACT
Organism: Ceratopteris richardii; assembly: GCA_020310875.1. Classification (NCBI taxonomy): domain Eukaryota; kingdom Viridiplantae; phylum Streptophyta; class Polypodiopsida; order Polypodiales; family Pteridaceae; genus Ceratopteris; species Ceratopteris richardii. The sequence goes on from CM035409.1 coordinate 9,728,284, forward strand.
CCATTCTCAGGTCGGTGTCGATCGCGAACTTGTTCCAGGTATGTGTCTTTCCCCTCGGTCTCTTGCGGTTATGGAAAAAGGTAAAAGCACTGTAGTAGACTCTCCTCACTTCCTTAACCTTGACAACAAGGACCCTGTGGAAGAGGAGGAGTTCATTATTGACAGGAACTCCCTCTCTAACTGGCATTCCCAGCTTACTGAAAAAGTGATTATTGGCCTCTGTCATGGGCCAAGACCTGCCCAGGAAGTTCTCAGGAACTGGCTGAAAACAAATTGGGAGCCTCGGGGTCTATTTGTCAAGCAAGTTCAATATCTTCCGAATAACTATTACCTGTTTTTTTTTGAAGAATCTACCAGTGCTTTTAAAGTTATCTCTGAAGGTCAATGGCTTATTAAGAATGTTCCTATTTCCTTCTTCAGGTGGCATGTGGGGTTCAATCCTAAAGGCCCCAAGCCTACTAAACTTCCCATCTGGGTGGATTTTCCTGATCTTCCTGTTGATTTCTATCCCTGGCTGAATAAACTAGGAGCTATGCTTGGTAAAGTTCTTGGTCAGAAATCCAGGGCTGGTGGAATAAATCCTAAATGGGACCCTCAGCTAATGATAGAAATAGATGTATCAAAGCCTATTAAACAGTCTATTCGTATCAAGGATTCTGATGGTCTCTTTCTTCATGAACAGCAAATTATATATAGGAATCTTCCTAATGCTTGTTTCAAGTGCTTTAAACAGGGTCATCTCATTAAAGATTGTCCTTTGCTCAACAACATCCCTTCGGGCTCTGCTAATGCTCCAGCGGCTCCTGTTCCAGATGTTCGTGGGGTTTCCATCAATAAATCCAATGGGAATGGTCATTCTGCTGCGAACACCAAGAAGCCCAACCCTAAAGTCCCAAAGAAAAAAACAGGGAAAATTAATAATCCTTTCAGTGTTCTTTTAGATGCTGCTGATTCCTCATTCTTGGATACAGATGAATCATACAGGGACTATCAGCCAGACGACTCAAATAAGGAAAATCTCCCGAATATTCACCCCTCAGAAGCTAATATGGTGGAATCAAAAGATAAACAAGCTTTTATAGATCATGGTAAGACTAATGAGTGGAAGGTAGTAGGTAAGAAAAAGGTTCATAACGCCAGGTATTCAGATCTTGACGAAGATATTTTAATGGATGAGATTAACAAAACTGATGATATATTAATGTCTCAAATGTCTAATGAGATGCAGGTGGATCTTGAACTCCCTACTGCTCTGAATAAGGTCAACGACATTGTTGTTAAGCTACAAGGCAAAACTAAGAGGAAGGAGGGGATTAGAACTTCTAATTCTAATCTTCAACCTAGTAAAGCATCTAAATGTTAAGTTCCTTTGGTTTTTTTTCTCTGTCTCTTTTTATGGATTCTTTGAACATTGTTTCTCTTAACTGCAAAGGATTGACTGATCCGGTTAGAGCTAAAATCATCTGCAATTGGAAAAAAAATCTTTCTAAGCCCCCTGATGTGATCTGTCTTCAGGAACTCAAGATTGGCGGCAATAATTTAGTCCACCGGCTGAAAATCATTGATAGTCACTTTACTTGGTTTTTTACTGATCATAACCAGGGCAAAGGTGGTTCTGCCATAGGTGTCAACCCTAAATTTTCTCATCTCATCAAAAGTGTTTATAAAAGTCCTTCTTTCCAATGGGTTGCTGTTTCTCTGGATGTTCCGTTTGATGTTTGTCTTGTCAGTATATATGCCTCTAACTGCAGGAGTACTAGAACTGCTTGCTGGGATGAACTAAAGCTTTTTCATAATAATGTTTGCATCATTGGGGATTTTAATATGGTTTCCAATATTAATGACAGACTTAACATGAAAGGTGATTGCATCTATGGCTCTGAAAAGTCTGCTTGGTACTCCCTGTGTCTTGATCTTGATTTGATTGATTATTCTGAACACACTGGAATCACTTGGCACAACAATCAAAGTAATTCTAATGCTCTTGGTGCCAGACTTGATAGGTGTTATGTTAATTCTGCTTATAGTAATAACTTCTATGAAATTAGTGCTAATATTGATCACTCTCTGTTGCTGTCTGATCACTTTCCCCTTTGTATGTGCTTTAAGAGAAATCACAAACCTTTTAGAGCAGGATGGCCCCACCTGGATTCTAGACTTCTTAAAATTCCCTCGCTCATTAATCAAATTAAGTCTGCCATTTCGTGGCATTTCTCCCAGAACATCCCAGCTTTCAAAAGTTGGGATAATTCTGTCAAAGATATTCAGAATATCTTTTCCTTTTATAAAGCCAAAGTGATCAAGGCTAGAACCCTCCGGAAAGAGAAAATCCTTGAAGCTCTCAAGGTGTATGATTCTAATAACCCCTGTAAGGATTTTATTGAATTACAGCATAAGCTCAGATGTGAGGAATACCTGGATGCTAGCTGGTCCCTTTCCAACTCCAGAAAGTTTTGGGAAAAGAATTTTGACAGACCTAACATTCATATGTATGAGATGCTCAAACAAAAGAAAAGTAAGGATTTCATTCCCCTAATTACTAAAAGTAATGGGGACATTGCTGTGGATATGGAAGACTATTTACATGAAACTGCTTCTTTCTTTAAGAATGTCTTCTCTAGTCCTCCCAAGAGGGGGGAAGATATCCAGAGAGCCAGGGCCCATATAGCTTCTATCAGGGTGAAAACGCTCCCTCATGGACTGGCTGCTCTTATGGACTTGCCCCTCTCTGCTGGTGAGGTTAAAGAAGCCATTGTTAAAATGAAAAGTGGTAAGTCTCCTGGAATTGATGGTATTCCTAATGAGCTTTTTAAAGAGCTAAAAGACTTCATCACTCCCTACCTTCTGGAGATTTGGAAAGAGGCCACTAGGAAAGGTTCCTTGTCTGCTTCCATGAATATGGGTGTTATTAGACTCATCCACAAAAGAGGACCTAAGGAAGATCTCAATAATTGGAGACCCATTTCTTGTCTCAATTCTGTCTATAAAATTTTTGCCTCAGCCCTTGCTAGAAGGCTTAGTCCTATTATGAATTCTATCATTCTCCCCATGCAAAAAGGTTTTATTAAAGGCAGATACATTCTGGATGCTATTATTTCTTTGTGGGAAGGTTTTGAACTTGCTAATGAAACTGATCTCAACTACTATTTTTTTAAGGTTGACTTTGACAAGGCCTATGACAGAATTGAATGGGACTTTATCCTCCAATCTCTTCATGATATTGGTTTGGGAAAAAAATTTATTAAGTATGTTAGTACCCTCTTTGGGAATGCTTGGTCCAGAGTTGCTTTTAATGGTCATCTTTCCCCCCCTTTTAAGATAGCTAGATCCATTAGGCAGGGTTGTCCTTTGGCCCCTCTTTTGTTTGCCATTTCTAGTGATGCCCTAGGGTGGCTTGTGAATAATGATCTTTCTAATGGAAAAATCAAAGGCATACCCATCCCCAACTCTAATTGCCAACTTGGGCTTCAAATGTTTGCTGATGATACTAATATGTGTACTCTTGCTGATCCTCGGTTTGCTGAAAATTTCTTGGACTGTTTAAAAACCTTCTGTCTGGCCAGTGGTTCTCACATCAATCATACCAAAACTGGTTTTTGGTCCTCTAATCATATCACCCCCAAGTGTATTATTGACATAGGCTGTAGCATGTTGCAAGATCGTGTGATTTTTAGACTTTTGGGTATTCCTATGGGTTTTAATGTCTCTATGCAGCAAAGATGGGATTGGGTGCTTCAAAAATTCAGGTCAAAAATGCTCAGGTGGTATAATGTTTTTGCCTCCCTTTCTCACAGATGTTTTGTCTTGAAGCATTATCTCCTTCCGTCCATTGTGTATTTTCTGGCTTGCTGGAGTCCTTCAAAGAAACAACTTAATCAGATTATCTCTCTGGCTAGAAGATTCTTATGGGGGGGCAATGACCAGAACCACAAAATTCCTAAAGTGGCTTGGAAAATCTGTTGTCTGCCTAAACATGAAGGTGGCCTGGGTATAATTTGCCCTATGAAAATGGCTGAGAACTTGGCTTCTAAATGGGTTTACAGATCCATAAGCTCTAATGACATCTGGGCTTGTCTGCTTAAAAGAAACATTCATAAGTTTTACATTAAAAATTACAAGGCTTGGACTAACAATCATCTTTGGGATATTGTTGTCTCCCCTACCCCCTTTGTCCCTGTTGGAAGTAGTCTTTCCTGCAGGTTTTGGTCCGCTTGGATGAAAGCTAAACTCTGTTTTTCTCCTATTTCTAAGTATTCAACTAACCTTAACTTTTTTCTTCAGGAGTCTCCCTGGTTAGGTTGGATTGCTTTATGGAATAACAAAGAGATCGAGATTAGAGAACACAAGTGTTTTAAACTTGGTGTCAGAAACTGGGCCTGGTTTTTTAACTCAGGTGAGTTGTTATCTGATGAATATATTCTGTCTCTGACTCATTTTTCTCCTGGTTGTCTGCAGATCCTGCTAGAAAGGAAGTATCTCCTGAAGAAGAAAATTGAAGAGTGCAGGATCTTCAACCTTCATCCCACTGAAGTAACCAAAGATATTTGGACTTGCTTCAAACACAACAAAGGCTCTGTTCTCAGTATTGCTAACAAATTAAACTCCAGATGGGGGTGTAAATGGTCTGCCAATCAATGGAGATACAGGTTCAAAGCTATTTGGGCTTTTCCCTATAATATCAAGCATTCCTACTTGGAATGGCTGATTATTCACAATGGGCTGTGGACTGGCATCAGGGCTAAGAGAGTAAATACTAATAGTAGTATCTGTGCTCTGTGCAGCAGGGAAGAGGATTTAACCCATCTCTTTTGTAATTGCTGGCATGCTAAACAGTTCTGGAAACTGTTGGATCCTATTCTGGTCTTCAAAAAACTTCCCCAACTTGGTATTGAGGAGATCATTCTCGGTTGTTGTAAAAAATTAGATCTAGCTCTTTGGCACTTATGGAGGGGCCACATTCTATGGCACATTTGGATTAGTAGGAACCAAGCCCTCTTCAAAAGTGGCAAAAAGAACTATATGTTTTCCCTTAGAAAAGCTTTGTATCTCTCTGGTATGCAGAGTCTATTGTCTATCAAACAGGGCCCTCAGGACCAAAGCGTTATTATCAAGTCCCTTTCTCCCTGTAAATGGAGAGATGCACTTCTGGACTGTTACTCCAGTGATAGATTCATCATGGTCCTTAACTTGTAACCTCTGCCTTATGGGATCACTGCTTCCCTGTGCACTTTGTACTTTTATTACTTAATTTACTCTCTTTTCCTGTTGTCTCAAAAAAAAAAAAAAACAAAATCTGCTTGCATTGCCTGCATACTGATTGCCATTCCAGAAGCTCCTGTTCATGTCAGAGGGAGCTCTTTCATTGAGGTCCATTGCCTGTTGACAACTTATACAGAAACTCTTCATATGTCCAAGTAATCACCTTATATAACATCTCACTATACAATATAATAAAACAAAAAGATCAATATTCACTTCTTTCCATACAATTTCGATTTTTTTTTTGAGGAAATACAGAAAGATGATAAGTGAAAGATGTGTGTACAGTACTATAAAGGGCAAGACCCTTAATCCTTTAGAACAAGCCTTAGGGGAACTACATAAAAGATAGGATCATCTCAAATTTTTGAGAGGAGTACAATGAAGGAAGAGTAGTTCTCCATTTGTTGGAAGGGAGACTCTTTATTACATCATTTGATTGGACATTTTCAGCCAGAGAATATTTGATAGCCTGAATACAACTTGAAGCAATATTTCTAAGATCAATGGTAAAGGAATACAAAAGATGTTTTTTCCCATTGTTGAACAGGTGTTGGTTCCTCTTATTCCACATGAACCACAAGGTGTGATTTTTCCATAAATTATAGGGAGCAACATTGATTTTGAGGCAAGAACCCAACAGAATTTCCTTGTATCCCAACACAATGTTATTTCTCTAGCAGAAAGGTCTAAGAAAATTCCAAAATGATGAAGTCAAACTTGCAGTACATTAAAATATGAGGCAAATCCTCAATTTTTCCACATATTGTACACAAACCATCTAGAATTCCACATCTTCTAGCTCTACCTCCACATCATAGGCCCTTATGGATGATAATCCATTGAATATAGAATGCTTTATGTTCTTGGGGCTAAGCCCATATGCAAGCAAATCTATAGTTCCATTGTTGAGTACTCAAGTGTAAATTCCATATACTGTTGAGTTCTCCCATAATTTTGAAGATATACCCTTTGTGATTTTTCAAAGCTTTCCACATCAGTCCTCCAATCTTCGAGATGTTGATGTTTTGGGGCTTGTTATATCCTTGAAGGAGATCCTGAAGCTCAGCCTTGTACAATAGCACAACCTATTTACAACAAGGAGACAAGTTAGTATCATACATGATAATCTCATCAAAGCAAACCTCATTGTTGCTGACAGTCAATTTTTCCCAAGTCAAATAACCAACTTTTTTGCATTTCTGCTCAATTCTTCCAATGTTTCTATTTTTCTAGAGAGGATAACCATCCTATCCAAATGGAATCCTGCAATATAAAATTAGAGTTACAAATTAGATTATGATTAGGTTCCCAATATGTATAGGAGAGATTAGAACTAGAAGAAGTGAAGTCCTGAGGAGAAATGGTAGCATCCCACATAGAGTTGCATTTCCAAGCTTTATAATCTGTAATATGAAATTTATCAATGTTAACTTTTAGAAGACTAACCCAAACATCTTCAGAGCTAAGAGCTCTAAATATCCATTTAGCAGCTAAATTGTTAGCCATTTTGATAGGATAGATAATACCAAGACCACCCTCATTTTTAGAAAGGTAGCAAATGTTCCAAGAAACTTTTGGGGATTTTTGTTAACATTATAGCTACCACCCCACAAATATCTTATAGCTAAGGCAATGGCTTGCTGAAGATTCTTTCTCAAAGGCCTCCAACAAGCTAAGGAATTAGTTAAGCAAGAAAGCACATAGTGATTAAGGACGAACACTCTATGGGACAAAGAAGTTTGACAAGTGTACCATTAAAAAATTTTATCTCTAAATTTGTTTGTAATCCAATCCCACCTTTGATTAAGGGTGATTTGAAATCCCATAGGCACACCAAGGAGCCTAAACATTTATGCATCCTTTATAATGATGCAACCTTTTTCACGAATGGAGTCAGGAATAACATTATTGGAAGCTTTAAAGATAGTCTTATTATGATTATTATTTGGCCTAGTTGAGGGCTCAAATGAAGTCTAAAAATCATGAAAATTGGTCCGATGATACTTCTAATACTCCTCAAGCTCGAGGACTCCTCGGCTTGCACAAAATGGAGTTACAAAAAAGGTGAAATGGTATTTACAATGCTTTTTAGTGATGAGAATCACTCTTATGAAGATGTTGATTTGGAAAAATTTGAATGGCCTACTTGCCAGATCTTCGTTGACTACTTTGTCTGCTTTTGCCTTCTCTCTGATCTGGCTCCCTTCTTTGGCTTCCTTGTCTTGTGAGGCCTTGGGTGCTTTGATTGCTGCCAAGACCCCCCCTCTCTCACGTCTATCGTCTCTGACAGACCCTTGTTTGGCCTCGTTTGACATAGAATTCTACCACGTCTAAACCTAGGTGGTGTTCTTCCAGCCGCAACCCTCATGCTAAATCAGTTAGGAGGGCATCCCAATCCACTGGACCTAGAACGTCTGGGTGTGGCACACACAGTTGTTCTGAATGTAATGTTCGCTCCATTGCAAAGAGGCGGAGTAGGTGGGAGGGTCTGGGAACAAAGACTTCAGAGTGGTATTCCCAGAATCCCGTAATGAACATCTCTTCAAACGTTTGCTTGTAGCAAGTGGGGAGGTATTTAATACGTGCGTGCCATGCATATACCACTTGGATGGAGGGAGTTGTACTCATATTGTAGACCAAGTCAAGGTTACCTGCTGTGAATCCGACACCTGAGAAATGTGGATCTTTAATATTTTTGAAGGTTCTCAAGGTTACCAGCATCAACTCGAATATCTTTATGCACATCTGAGCCATTACATCTGGGATGGTTCGCATTCGGACTCCCCAGTGGTGGATGGTAGAGAGCATGTAGCCCATCATAGCTTTTCCCCGTGGTGGTGCAAGGTATATGCAATTGAGCCACCTTGCACAGCCTTTGACATTCTTCATAGTGATGGTAAACTCAGGCCATGTGTGTCTTCTGAGTATGGGAGCATAACAGGGATTATACTTAATGAATAGTTGCATGTTATTCCAAGTTCTAACCATCTCAGGGTAAGTTTCTAAGAGTCGTAGCTGCCAGGTAGGTTGATGAATTGATCCTTGTTTAGCGCTCTCAGGGATATCATCATGGCCGAATTGAGTGGCAAATGTTGAAGCCTTGCCACATCGTCGTTGAATTTCAGCGTTGTAATCTACCAAGAGTACACAATACGGCACATACTGATCATCATTGGTGCATATCCATCTGTGATGAGACATACTTCGGAAATATTTTGATTTGATGATGGTGTCCTCAATCTTGGTCATGGACTCAATCTGGACCGCGACTCGCTCATCATTTGTATTGGCCGTTTTTTCGAGTTTCTGCATCCATTCTAGGGCTTCTACCTCTAGTGTGTTCAATCCCTCAGAGGTTTGTTTGCCACCCGACATTGGCATAGGAACATATGGCTCTTCATATGATTCATCCACCTCTATGGGTACCAATTCTTCTAGTTCTGGCTCGATGATTGGGGAGGGTTGTCTTTCATATTGGAGTAGCTTGCTTTGCAACTCTGCGACCTGTTCTCTGAGTGTATTTACCTCTTCTCTAGTGGTGGTAGAATCGGTGATCTTGGGTTGGGCTTCCTGCATCGTTAGTTGTTGACAGAGAGTATCTCGTTCTTTGCCCAACTCATCATGCGCTTCCAGTAGATCTGCATAGCTTGATAGAATTGTCTTCATAGTGTCGGATGGAACAGCTTTGAATCTTTCCGGTGTCGGGAAGAAGGAGGTCGTGGCAGGAAGCCGGCGCTGGGGTGGGATCAGGCCCCGCTCTGGTGCACCGTTCTCGCTGTCCTGTGAGTGGCGTCTGCGCACTGGGCGCCTCACCTGTGCTCTTTGGAGCGTGCGCGATCCTCGTAGGGCCCCTTGCTCCTTAGAAGTGTCGAGACGTGGGACCGTGGGCGTCGGAAAGAGACGATCGGATACCGCAGTGAAACACGTGATGTAGATCAAGCTCGAAGATACAATCGGAAACAGAACTGAAGCCTCTAATAAAATGAATGATACAAACAGGCCGCTACAGTGCGGGCCGACGGTACAATAAAACCGCTACAGTGTGGTGCGATGATACAATATAAACGCCGCCGCTATAGTGCGGATCGACCGATATAAAATAGATCCCTCGCTACAGTGCGAGAAATCGCCCATGGGATTCCGCTTCGGTCTTCGCAGTCCAAGCTTTTCTTCAGGTCTTCGATCTGCTCTTTACTTCAGGTATCTTCAGCAGTAGCCTCCAAACACGCAGTAACCTGGAGGAGACGATCCACAAGGGCAATCCACAGGACGGGGCATTAAAATCGTTAATACTCAAATCTATATACAATAAAAAACATTTAGCATTAAAGAACATTTATTTTGGTTAATATTTCTCCATTTGAGCCACCACTAAAATAGTAGTATTGAAAACATCTTTCTTTGCTTCTCATAAAATGCTTTATTCTATAAAATAATTCTAAATCGATTTATTGCACATTTATTTATGCTTCCTTTCCATTATGAATTGTTACGAACTTAATTCATCGATTTCATTCTTTAAATATAAAAAAGTGGACCTTTGATTTTTCAATTATGCAAGCAATCTTTGTGGTTGATGTTTATATATGAACTCCTTTCGAATGTAGACAATGGGTTAACTGGAGGGGCTTAAATTATTGTTTTAATTATCTTCCCCAAGTACTGCCCATGGTAATGTACTTTTAATGAACAACACATCAGTCGTAAGCGATACATATTGAATGACCCTCTTTATCGCCAAGGGGTTTAAAATGATACCCACATCTCTCTTTCTTTGCCGACTCACAGCACTCTCTCTGATGAGTCCTCCACTCATATACCGTTTAAGTTCTCTCTCCTCTCAACCACGTATCTTATCGCCACCACTGCCTCTGTCCACGTGTCAGCAGTAGCTTATCCATCAGAGATTCCATCTCTCTCTCTCTGGAATTTCCTCTCTCTAACATATACCAATTCTGTCCGATCTTCAGCACTCGTTTGCAGATCTCTCTCTCTCTCTCTAATATGACCTCTCCCTACGTTTTCCTCTCTCTGCATATCTCTACTTGTGACTATCGTTGTCGCTTGCGCCTTTCTCTCTCTTCCAGGTGCACAACGACATATCTCTCTGTCAACTTTGCCTGTGTGCATCGATGCCCAACAGAATCTCTTTCTCCACGGAGATGCGCAACAACCGGAGTGCTCATCTCTCTCTCTCTCTCTCTCTCTCTCTCGGAACACAAGTGATTTATCTCTCTCCATGTCTGCACTGTACAACAGGTCGTCAACCAAGCATCTGCCTTCTGCGTGCGGCGCATCTCTCCCCGTCACATGACCCTTTGTCGGCTCTCCAACTCTCTGTCGGACGTCAGCAGGCGACTATCTAAGCGTGCCGCCCTTTATGGGCTCTTTTTCTCTCTCCATCGGACACATAGCGCCGATGGCACCATCTCGCTCTCTCCCTCTGTACTCTACAACACCAGCATCTAACTGCGCACGTCCGGAAGCTACTACAACACCAATCTCTCTCAGGCTCTGCCAGTAAGTCCTCGGTGGTCTCTCTACGTGATGCACGGTCAACAGATGCCTAAATCTCTGACACGCAACAGCAGCACGCCCCACGGTCGCTACCCGCTCTTTCACGTGCAGGCTGACTCTCTGAGAAGAACTACCCCCGGTGACCACTGACCCAGCGTCTTCTCTCTCTCTAATCAATCAAAGACTCTCCTGAACATCCCGTGTTGTGACAGAAACAGAAGTCGCAACTCCGGATTCTCATGCCCCGCCTATCTCCGTCCGAATTCCCCTGCGTGGCCCCTATCTAGACAGGAGTGCGGACATATTCTCTCTCTGCGGATTCTCCAGATTCTAGCGCCGTCTTCTATGCATCTCTCTCCCAACCTATGCTGTCAAATCTCTCAATCATGCAGACATGGTATCTATGCGCAAGAAAATCTCTCTCTTTCTTCCAACCTTCTCTGCTACCGATCAGACACCCATCTTAACCAATTGAACAAATCGCCACCATAATGAAACACATGATACAGAATAATCACATGCTTCCGAGTTAGTAGGATGCAATTTCCCCATGGAGGAGTTCAAGAAATCTAAAGACTTTATGACAAAGCTCTCTCTCCCTCTCAATGGACTATCGTAAGAACATGAATGAACACCAACGAACAAGGAGCATACCTGGAGGAGACGATCCACAAGGGCAATCCACAGGACGGGGAAGAAACAAATGAGTTTGGACTTATTTATAGGCCCCTCTCTAGGACTTCCTTCTAGAACGTTCTAACCTCCTCAATTAACTTTCTATTTTTGGCATACCTTTAATTTTTCCTTAGACTATGGTTTTGATTTCACACTGGATATTCACAATTTAATTGGTTTTTAGGGTTTGACCTAGGATAACCGCCAATTTCAAGGGTCCGGCCTAGGATTTATGATCGGGAAAATCAGGGTTTTGCTCACAATTAACTCAAGCTCACCAATTTAATGGTTTATTTGCAATTTCGGCCTAAACTCCAAGGGTTTCCAAGGGTTCGAGTTCATTTTTCATGGGATAAACCCTCATTTTCAGTCAGTTTCAAGGGTCAAACATAAGGTTTTCATGGGTCTAATGTCAGTTTCGTTTACACACAGGTCTAACATATATCTCAAACATGTTTCCGCATCGCACAGTCAATCAAATTGGCCAAATTATGCATGAAATATACCACTCTTTAGTCAAAACATCACAAAAAAACTTAAAAACAATGAACGTTTGAAAAAAATTAGTGCACACTCCCTGCGGGATTTCATCCCGACATTCGCCCTCGCTAAACCTGCACATTGTCCCGATGGGCCAACCTGCAAGATCCGACAGAAGAGTATCAGGGTTCTTTTAAAATCTCTTTACACTTTTTATCTTTTTCTTTTCAAAACTCAAATCATGATCTCATGCAGTCATGCAATTTTTATAAAGATTGGTATGAATTTTAGAAAATTAGGTAGATTCAAGCTTCACAAACATCATATTATGTTTCCACGTCTGTAATCTAACAAGTAATCACATGAATAAATCGTCGACTTTCTAGATTTTTTGTTCGTTCAACTGGTTCAGATCCAACTGCTCATTCTAAGTACTAGAAAATACATATGTTTCTACTAACTCAGATTGTAGAATATACCTTGATTCCCATTATTTATCTCCTACTTGTCCAACTCTCCATTAGATTTTTCTTTCTTTTTCTCTTTCTTTTTCATTTTTCTTTTTCTTTTTCTTCTCCTCTTCATCTCGGCTCAACATTTCTTTTTATCTTTTATTTTTTCACAAATCGGCCTATGTGGAAATCGGGTGCGACTCATGGACTTGTCCGCCCGGCCAAGTTCGTTCCACCTGTCTACCGACCCGACATAGCGCACGACATACACAACGTCAGCCCTGCATGAAATCGACGTCAGCTCGTGGCTCTGACCACCCGATCAGAGTGACTCCACCCGCCTATCGACCCATACAGGCGCATGACAACAGATAGGTCAGGCCTACGACGAAACTAGCTACGGCTCGTGGCCTTGATCACCCGACCAAGGTGGTTCCACCCGCCTACTAGCCCATTGTAGCGCACCAACGACATACACGCACATATACAGCTGGCATGAGTATGAATGTTTCTTTATATCACGATCCATATGGAGGTAAGATCTCATAAGAAACAAATAGTAAGATCCAAAGTTTCCCACTCACTAAGTGTTCAAATCAATCAGTATATACACGCACTCGGTCTAAGCATGCCATCACATTCCCAAGCTTTCACTCCCAAAAGTCTCTAGTCCACTAACTGATCCTATTCACATAATTCCTAGTTGCTCATGCTTCGTGCAAACCCATAATAGATATTTGGTATCTTCATTCTACATGATTTTCATAAACTCATACATATCTTTATCACACACATCAATGCAATGCATATGCTCTATCAGAAAGAAAACAAATCTCAAATCAGAAACGTTTCACCTGGTCATTTTTCTTCATTTTGATCCAACTTTTCTTTATCTTCATGGTCTATCATTCTTCATCAGCATCAGCCTCAGTGTCATCAGTTCCCTCCAGTGTCATCAGTATCCTCCAGTGTCATCAGTATCCTCCAGCATCATCAGTATCCTCTAGTGTTATCAGTATCCTCCAGTGTAATCAGTATCCTCTAGTGTCATCAGTATCCTCCAGTGTCATCAGTATCCTCCAATGTCATCAGTATCCTCCAGCATCATCAGTATCCTCCAGTGTTATCAGTATCCTCTAGTGTCATCAGTATCCTCCAGTGTCATCAGTATCCTCCAGTGTCATCAGTATACTCCAGTGTCATCAGTATCCTCGAGCATCATCAATATCCTCCAGTGTCATCAGTATCCTCCAGTGTCATCAGTATCCTCCAGCATCATCAATATCCTCCAGTGTCATCAGTATTATCCAGTATCATCAGTATCCTCCAGTGTCATCAGTATCCTCCAGTGTCATCAGTATCTTCCAATGTCATCAGTATCCTCTAGTGTCATTAGTATCCTCCAACATCATCAGTATCCTCCAACATCATCAGTATCCTCCAGCATCATCAGTATCCTCCAGTGTCATCAATATTCTCTAGTGTAATCAGTATCCTCCAGCATCATCATCAATTATCAGCCATCATCATCATCAATCATTAATCATTCATCAATCATAAACCATCAATCATCATAAACCATCATCATCATCAATCACTAATCATCTTCATCATCATCCACATCATTCATCATCATCAATCACCATGAACATTATCATGCATTTTCATCAATCACCATCATGCATTATCATCAATCTTTATCACTCAATAGCTCCTGATCATTCTCATGCATTTTTATTATGATTCTACTTCAATCATCATTCAAGGTTTGCAAATATGTCTTGAAACGTTAGGTTTCTACTTCTTCTATTCTTCTTCAAAGTCTTAGAAGTCTTTGAAGTTGTCTTTATATTCCCCTCAATTTGCGCAATAATATCATCAAGCAATTGTTTTTCTGCTTTATTAACTCGTTTATGAGATTTTGTATCTTCTTGAATTTCTTCTTCACTCTTTTCATGTTCAATTTGTTTGTCAAAGTTTAATTGGGATTGTAATTTTGCAACTTTCTCTTGATCAAATAGATTCTCATTGGCTAAAATTTTTGGATCAAATGTTACATATACATCCTGGTCTTTCTTTAATTTCTCTTGCATTTCTCTATCAGACTCTCCTTTATGATCTATTTCTATTTGCTCCTTTAATATCTGTTTAATTTTTTGCTTTTCGACCTTTATTTGTCTACCTTTGATTTCTTCAATTGGTTTCTCTTGACTCCCAATAGATATCATTCTTGTTTGTTCATCAGATTTACTGTTCTCTAGTCTTTTGGGTTTCCACACCCTTTGAATTGATTTCGATCTAGTTTTGGTCTCTTCAAAATATTCTTTCATTCCACCTTTTCCTACATTCAAATGCAAAGGTGATTCGTCTTGATATTTACAAATTTTTCCTTCATGCTCACTTACAAGTCTATGTCTACATGCACTCTCATATGCTATGCAGTCCCAGAACATATGTCCAAACTGATCGCACCAAAAGCAACGTATATGTCTCTTCTCATCCCAACTTGATTTCCTAGGTGTCACTCTAGGCGTGGGTTTTCTAAGGCCTACTGACTCTTTCTGTGCAGATATGCCTTGGACATTTACCTCATGTTCATTGTCGCATTTTAGTGCTTGTACATTCTTAACTTGGTTAGTCAACAATTCAACCTTATTTTTCAATTCAGAAATCTCAAAATCCATTTCATTTTTTAGGTCTTTAATACTTATGCCCATTAGTTGGATAGTATCTGATATTGCATTTATAGTTTGCATTAGGGTCATGACAATACCAAACTTTGATTTTATGGATTCATTCATGTTAAATTCTATTTCCTTAATTCGCTCTTCGTATTTCGTAAATTGTTCCTCAATCATTTTGTTCATTTTAGTTTCTTGTGCACAGATATATGGACTAAACTAGTGCAGATAGTGAATGCTCAAACTCAGATAACAAGACAACCTTTCTGTTCAATGTGTGTGTGAAACAATGCAAAATTCAAATAACTTGAAGTGCTGGTACCTGGAAATCTCTGTCTGATGCCGAGGTTCCCGTCTATCTTCTCAAGGAGTGGGTGACACGTCGAGGATCACCGGGCAACCACCTCGCTTCACGTCGGGTTCAGGTGTCGGGAAGAAGGAGGTCGTGGCAGGAAGTCGGCGCCGCGGTTGGATCAGGCCCCGCTCTGGTGCACCGTTCCCGTTGTCCTGCGAGCGGCATCTGCGCGCTGGGCGCCTCGCCTGTGCTCTCTGGAGCGTGCGCGATCCTCGTAGGGCCCCTTGCCCCTTGGAAGTGTCGAGACGTGGGACCGTGGGCATCGGAAAGAGACGATCGGATACCGCAGTGAAACACGTGATGTAGATCAAGCTCGAAGATACAATCGGAAACAGAACTGAAGCCTCTAATAAAATGAATGATACAAACAGGCCGCTACAGTGCGGGCCGACGGTACAATAAAACCGCTACAGTGCGGTGCGATGATACAATATAAACGCCGCCGCTACAGTGCGGATCGGCCGATATAAAATAGATCCCTCGCTACAGTGCGAGAAATCGCCCACGGGATTCCGCTTCGGTCTTCGCAGTCCAAGCTTTTCTTCAGGTCTTCGATCTGCTCTTTACTTCAGGTATCTTCAGCAGTAGCCTCCAAACACGCAATAACCTGGAGGAGACGATCCACAAGGGCAATCCACAGGACGGGGCATTAAAATCGTTAATACTCAAATCTATATACAATAAAAAACATTTAGCATTAAAGAACATTTATTTTGGTTAATATTTCTCCATTTGAGCCACCACTAAAATAGTAGTATTGAAAACATCTTTCTTTGCTTCTCATAAAATGCTTTATTCTATAAAATAATTCTAAATCGATTTATTGCACATTTATTTATGCTTCCTTTCCATTATGAATTGTTACAAACTTAATTCATCGATTTCATTCTTTAAATATAAGAAAGTGGACCTTTGATTTTTCAATTATGCAAGCAATCTTTGTGGTTGATGTTTATATATGAACTCCTTTTGAATGTAGACAATGGGTTAACTGGAGGGGCTTAAATTATTGTTTTAATTATCTTCCCCAAGTACTGCCCATGGTAATGTACTTTTAATGAACAAGACATCAGTCGTAAGCTATACATATTGAATGACCTTCTTTACCGCCAAGGGGTTTAAAATGATACCCACATCTCTCTTTCTTTGCCGACTCACAGCACTCTCTCTGATGAGTCCTCCACTCATATACCGTTTAAGTTCTCTCTCCTCTCAACCACGTATCTTATCGCCACCACTGCCTCTGTCCACGTGTC
The DNA here is from genome assembly GCA_020310875.1 of Ceratopteris richardii. NCBI lineage: Eukaryota > Viridiplantae > Streptophyta > Polypodiopsida > Polypodiales > Pteridaceae > Ceratopteris > Ceratopteris richardii. The sequence continues at coordinate 9,744,962 of CM035409.1, forward strand.
AGCAGTAGCTTATTCATAAGAGATTCCATCTCTCTCTCTCTGGAATTTCCTCTCTCTAACATATACCAATTCTCTCCGATCTTCAGCACTCGTTTGCAGATCTCTCTCTTGTTGAAGAAACACTCACGAATTTGACAAGCAAACAGGCGTAGAAGGAAGAAAAAAAAAAGAGAAAGGAGAAGCAGAATCAGAGAAAATCAAAAGCCTTAGTGGAAGGACAAATCCACGACCGTTATGTACAGTACAGAATCTCCCAGGATCAAAATACGTTACGCCGAATCAAACTGTACAAAAGAGAGAACGTGCAAAGGAATAATAGAAGGGAAGTGCAAACAAGAACGTGCATAAGAAGAGCGCGCAGTATAAATAAGAGCACATGTAGAAGAAGAAAAGAGAGAGAAAAAGAGAGAGAGGAGAATAGAGATAGAAAGAGAGACGAAATATAGAAGATGCGCAGAGACGCAGAGTTATAGACAGAAGACGCCATAGATTGCGTATGTAGAAGAAGACGCCAGAGATCGCGTATGTATAGATGAATAACAGAAGCCTGAAATATCGGGTATTCATCTGAAAGAGAGATGGTAATAAGAAACTACTCAGTATAGGAGAGTTTCTGTAGCTTGAGCAAGAAGAGGCCAAGCTCACTTGTACACATCTTCTCTAATAGAAAACACATGTTCATGTGGATGTTCGTGCGTACTGTTTGTATGCAAAAGAAACAGAGTATGTTTACGTTACAATTAAAGTTAGTTAACAGTTAACGTTTTCTCAGTAAATGCATTTTCGGTCAGTTGCAGTTCTTACTGTCAACGTGTTTTTGGTAGAAGAACGAAGTAGATCTCGTAGAGTAATGCGAAGTTTTTTGTGAGAGATAGCTCATTCTGTAGCTAGACATCTCTACTTTTAGTTGATCAAGCTTTTCGGTGGGAAAGATATCCACACACAGTACAAAGTCTGACTGGAAAGAGGCTGTCTGAACTAGTGGAGTTTCTTCTTAAACTTCAGAAAGAGTTCAGTAAGTTAAGGAAGCTTTTGCGTCACTTCCTTACTTCATGTATGTTTGCTTGAAGTAATTATAATCAGAATTGAAGTCTATTCCGGTACAATTCCGGTACGATTACGGTGTCAGTCCAGTGACAGTCCGGTGAAGTTTCGGTGAAATGTTTTCTAGTGAATTTAGAGCGCAGTCTTATATGTTGAGCGCTAGACTTCGCTAAGCTATTGATTGATTACAGAAGTGTTCTGAATCACTCTAGCTTAGTTCGTCTTGGGTGTGGCGGTTTCCGCAAGGCTCAGCCTTTGTCGCGTCGTCAAGGAGTGGTATCAGAGGAAAAGAAGTATACCACATTTCCGCAACAGTGGTATCAGAGCTAGGCATATCTAATCAGAGCCCAGAGTATTCACCGGAAGTAACAGAAACAAGAAGATCATGACAGACCACGTTACTATTGACAAGTTGGACAGAGATAATTATCCCGCATGGGTAATGCGCATGGAAGCCTTACTTATGAGTAAGGACTTAATGATGTACGTGACTGGAGAAGAAAAAAAGCCGACTTTCGAAGATGATAGTCAACCGGAAAAAGAAGAATTAGAAGCCTTGAAGCTGTGGAAGAAGAAAGATGCAACGGCAAGAGCCTACATCTATAATACCATAACAGACCATCTACTACCGCACATTAGAGGTCTGGAGAAAGCAGAGGACATATGGAGTGCATTGGAAGATCATTTCCAAAATACTACGAAAGCTAGGAAAGCTAGCTTGTGGTCTGAGTTTACGACATTCAAAAAGAAGTCGAGTCAAAGCATAAGTGACTACGTCACTAAAATGAAGGATCTAGCAGATAGTCTTGGATCCATAAATGAAGAAGTCGAAGATCATAGATTGATAGCGCAAGTGCTCATAGGATTGAGAGGAGATGAAAGGTGGAAACCTTTCGTACTATCAACTGAACTTTCTTTAAATCATTTTGTGCCAGATTTAAATCAGTTGCTTGGTTTGATGCTCACATATGAGCAAGACCTGAAAGGAGATGCAGATAAAGGACAAAGCTCTGCAATGTACATGAAGAACAAAAAGAAAGACAAAGGTAAGACAAAAGACGAAGAAGAGTCGAGCTCTCAGGCCTATTACACAAAAGGTAAAGGCACTGGCAGAGGAAGAGCAAGAGGCTTTGGAAGAGGAAGAAGTAGCCAGAATACCAACAAGAAGGCTTGCTGGATCTGTGGACTCAGTAATCATCTGGCTCATGATTGCTGGCACAATCAACAAGGATCAAATCAAAATCAAAACAGTAATAGTAGAGGCAGAAGCGGGAGATATCAAACAGGAAGACAAAATCAAAGAGGAGGCTATGGTAGAGGTGGAGTGAGAAGTTGGGGACAGAATCAATCCTACAACACCACCTACAACAACTACGCAAACGGCACGTAGAATGAAAGTCATACATCGTTGATGATGAACTCTATCAGCACATCAGAAAATGAAGATCTAAAGGTATTCTACATTGACTCTGGATGTTCTAATCACTTGTCAAGAAATATAGAACTAATGTCAGAACTAGAAAAAGGTAGTTCTAGTCACACTGTTCAAACAGGTGACAATACGAGACATAGCGTACACTCAATTGGAAAAGTAAAATGCAAGAGTGGAGCGGATTTGCTAACCAATGTTTTGTATGTTCCAACAATACCGAAAAATTTGATTAGCGTGGGACAGATAGTTGAGAAAGGTTTTCAGGTCAGATTTACAAACAAAGGAGTATTTGTAGAAGATCCCGAGAACGCATATAACCAGATCGTTTCTGGAAAGAAAGAAGGCAGACTCTTTACTTTAAGAGTACAAGGGAACATTGGCCAAGCGTTGCTCACACATGGAGAAAAGGTGATTACAGAACTTGATCTCTGGCATAAGATATTGGGTCATTTCAATGAAAAAGGAATTAAAGCTATGATAATGAATCAGTCAGTATTGGGATTACCAAATATACAGAATCAACATATGATTCACAAGTGTGAAGCATGTCAGTTGGGAAAAGCCCACAGGTTACCTTTCCAGAAGAAAGGATTCAAACATGATGAAGTACTCGAGCTTATTCATACAGATGTATGGGGGCCAACAAAAGAAGGATCAATCAGCGGATCAAGGTACTATGTTTTATTCATTGATGATGCAACAAGGTGGATAACTCTTTATGTTTTGAAAAAGAAATCAGAAGTATTTTGAAGCTTTCAGGCATTTTCATGGATATGCTGAAAGACTTACCGGACGAAAACTTAAAAGACTGAGGTCTGATGGAGGGGGAGAATACTTCTCCCAAGAATTCAATGACTATCTTTGGAATGCAAGTATTAAGAGAGAAATAACCTGCAGATATACACCACAAAAAAATGGAGTAGCAGAAAGAAGGAACCGAGTTCTAGTTGAATTTGCACGAGCCATGCTAAACGAAAAAGATTGTCCAAATTATCTTTGGGCTGAAGCTGTAAACACAGCTACATACTTGGTAAACAGATTACCATGTACAGTGTTGGAAGGAATGACCCCTTATGAAGCATGGTGGGGGAAGAAGCCAACACTTGATGATTGCAAAGTGTTTGGATCAGTAGCGTATGCTTATGTACCGTCTCAACTCAGACATAAGCTTGAACCGAAAGCAGAGAAATATGTGTTCGTTGGATACGATGAAAAACAGATGGGTTATAGGTTATGGAGTCCTCTAACGAAATAGTTTATTGTTTCTAGAGATGTTACATTTGATGAACAGAAAAGCTGGTATGCAGATCAAAGTCATACGATTGAAGAATTCGAAGAAGAAATAAAAGGAAGAGAGAAAGGGAAATCAATTGTTCAGGTAAACAGAGATGAAAATCATATGCAGGCAAGTACGTCCAGGAACGGACCAGGAGATGATTTGAGATTTGATGAAGAAGTGCATTCAGATACATACGAAGAGTTTGAACCAAGAAGGTCAAACAGGAATAGAAGACAACCAGAAAGGTACTCGTATGATACGTCATACATAACTCAGAAAGACTATGCATATATGGTCAAAGATGATAAAGAACCACAGAGCTATGATGAAGCTAAAGACAAAAAGCAATGGAAAGAAGCAATGAAAGAAGAAATTAGCGCACTGGAGGAGAACAAGACATGGGAACTTGTTCCGAAACCAAATGGTAAGAAAGTAATCGGAAATAAATGGGTTTTCAAAATAAAGAAATTTGCAGATGGAAGGATAGCCAGATACAAAGCGAGGCTGGTGGTCAAAGGCTATGCCCAGAGGCATGGCATAGATTATGACGAGACGTTTAGTCCGGTGGCAAGGATGTCTACCATAAGGACAGTGATTGCTATAGCAGCATCGAAAGGATGGAAGCTAAGTCAGCTAGATATAAAGAACGCATTTCTGAATGGATACATTTCTGATGAAGTGTACATGGAACAACCTGAAGGGTTTGTAAATTCCAGAAACCCAAACTTTGTTTGCAGGTTAAGAAAAGCACTTTATGGACTGAAGCAAGCTCCAAGAGCTTGGAATTACAGACTTTTGAAATATCTAAATGAACTTGGATACCAAAGTTCGAAGGCAGACGCAAGTCTACTCATAAAGAGAACAGAAGAAGGAATGATCTACATTTGTATTTATGTAGACGACTTAATAATCACAGGAACATCAGATGAAGGGATTACAGAAGTAAAGGAACTACTCGAAAGAGAGTTCAAGATCAGTGACCTAGGAAAGTTGTCATACTTTCTAGGAATGGAAATCACATACACAGATCATGGTGTATATGTGTCACAAGAAAGGTATCTCCTAAACTTACTGAAGAAGTTTAGTATGAAGAATTGCAGAGAGGCTTCAACACCGCTTGAAGTAAATCATAAACTCAGCAGATACAGTGGAACAGAGTTTAAAGATATGAAGAAATATCAGTCACTTGTAGGAAGTTTAATTTATGCTACGCTAACAAGACCAGATCTTAGTTATGCAGTAGGAGTTCTTTCACAGTTTATGCATTGTCCGACAGATCAACATTGGGTTGCAGGACAGAGAGTTCTTAGATACGTCAAAAGAACTATAAAAGAAGGATTATATTATCCTTTTACGTCGGATATAAAGCTCAGAGCATACAGTGACTCAGACTGGGCTGGAAGTCAAGATGACAGAAGGTCAACGCACGGGTATATGATATACCTAGGAGATAAGCTGGTAAGTTGGTGTTCCAAGAAGCAACACACAGTGGCTTTATCATCAACAGAAGCTGAATACAAAGGACTTGTAGAAGAAGCTAAAGAAATAATATGGATGCAGACCTTGTTCAAAAGCATGGGTATTGATCAAGGTATACCTATCATACATGGAGATAATATGAGTTCGTTATATCTTGCAGCAAACCCAGTATTTCATGCAAGAACAAAACACATAGAGATTCAGTATCATTTCCTGAGGGAAAAGGTAATGGAGAAAGAGTTAGAAATTGTATACACTCCGACAAAGGATCAGATTGCAGATATGCTGACAAAGAGTTTGGATGGAACGAAGACAAACAGATACAAAGAGATGGCAGGTATAAAAGAAAGAAAGATATATGAAAGACCGGAAGATGTCAAATTAGTGATTGAGGGGGAGCTGTTGAAGAAACACTCACGAATTTGACAAGCAAACAGGCGTAGAAGGAAGAAAAAAAAAAGAGAAAGGAGAAGCAGAATCAGAGAAAATCAAAAGCCTTAGTGGAAGGACAAATCCACGACCGTTATGTACAGTACAGAATCTCCCAGGATCAGAATACGTTACGCCGAATCAAACTGTACAAAAGAGAGAACGTGCAAAGGAATAATAGAAGGGAAGTGCAAACAAGAACGTGCATAAGAAGAGCGCACAGTATAAATAAGAGCACATGTAGAAGAAGAAAAGAGAGAGAAAAAGAGAGAGAGGAGAATAGAGATAGAAAGAGAGACGAAATATAGCAGATGCGCAGAGACGCAGAGTTATAGACAGAAGACGCCATAGATTGCGTATGTAGAAGAAGACGCCAGAGATCGCATATGTATAGATGAATAACAGAAGCCTGAAATATCAGGTATTCATATGAGAGAGAGATGGTAATAAGGAACTACTCAGTATAGGAGAGTTTTTGTAGCTTGAGCAAGAAGAGGCCAAGCTCACTTGTACACATCTTCTCTAATAGAAAACACATGTTCATGTGGATGTTCGTGCGTACTGTTTGTATGCGAAAGAAACAGAGTATGTTTACGTTACAATTAAAGTTAGTTAACAATTAACGTTTTCTCAGTAAATGCATTTTCGGTCAGTTGCAGTTCTTACTGTAAACGTGTTTTCGGTAGAAGAACGAAGTAGATCTCGCAGAGTAATGCGAAGTTTTGTGTGAGAGATAGCTCATTCTGTAGCTAGACATCTCTACTTTTAGTTGATCAAGCTTTCCGGTGGGAAAGATATCCACACACAGTACAAAGTCTGACCGGAAAGAGGCTGTCTGAACTAGTGGAGTTTCTTCTTAAACTTCAGAAAGAGTTCAGTAAGTTAAGGAAGCTTTTGCGTCACTTCCTTACTTCATGTATGTTCGCTTGAAGTAATTATAATCAGAATTGAAGTCTATTCTGGTACGATTACGGTGTCAGTCCAGTGACAGTCCGGTGAAGTTTCGGTGAAATTTTTTCCAGTGAATTTAGAGCGCACTCTTATATGTTGAGCACTAGACTTCCCTAAGCTATTGACAGAAGTGTTCTGAATCACTCTAGCTTAGTTCTTCTTGGGTGTGGCGGTTTCCGCAAGGCTCAGCCTTCGTCGCATCGTCAAGGAGTGGTATCAGAGGAAAAGAAGTATACCACATTTCCGCAACATCTCTCTCTCTAATATGACCTCTCCCTACGTTTTCCTCTCTCTGCATATCTCTACTTGTGACTATCGTTGCCGCTTGCACCTTTCTCTCTCTTCTAGGTGCACAACGACATATCTCTCTGTCAACTTTGCCTGTGTGCATCGATGCGCAACAGAATCTCTTTCTCCACGGAGATGCGCAACAACCGGAGTGCTCATCTCTCTCTCTCTGTCTGTCTCTCTCTCTCTCTCTCTCTCGGAACACAAGCGATTTATCTCTCTCCATGTCTGCACTGTACAACAGGTCGTCAACCAAGCATCTGCCTTCTGCATGCGGCGCATCTCTCCCCGTCACATGACCCTTTGTCGGCTCTCCAACTCTCTATCGGACGTCAGCAGGCGACTATCTAAGCGTGCCGCCCTTTATGGGCTCTTTTTCTCTCTCCATCGGACACATAGCACCGATGGCACCATCTCGCTCTCTCCCTCTGTACTCTACAACACCAGCATCTAACTGCGCACGTCCGGAAGCTACTACAACACCAATCTCTCTCAGGCTCTGCCAATAAGTCCTCGGTGGTCTCTCTACGCGATGCATGGTCAACAGATGCCTAAATCTCTGACACGCAACAGCAGCACGCCCCACGGTCGCTACCCGCTCTTTCACGTGCAGGCTGACTCTCTGAGAAGAACTACCCCCGGTGACCACTGACCCGACGTCTTCTCTCTCTCTAATCAATCAAAGACTCTCCTAAACATCCCGTGTTGTGACAGAAACAGAAGTCGCAACTCCGGATTCTCATGCGCCGCCTATCTCCGTCCGAATTCCCCTGCGTGGCCCCTATCTAGACAGGAGTGCGGACATATTCTCTCTCTACGGATTCTCCAGATTCTAGCGCCGTCTTCTATGCATCTCTCTCCGAACCTATGCTGTCAAATCTCTCAATCATGCAGACATGGTATCTATGTGCAAAAAAATCTCTCTCTTTCTTCCAACCTTCTCTACTACCGATCAGACACCCATCTTAACCAATTGAACAAATCGCCACCATAATGAAAAACATGATACAAAATAATCACATGCTTCCGAGTTACTAGGATGCAATTTCCCCATGGAGGAGTTCAAGAAATCTAAAGACTTTATGACAAAGCTCTCTCTCCCTCTCAATGGACTATCGTAAGAACATGAATGAACACAAACGAACAAGGAGCATACCTGGAGGAGACGATCCACAAGGGCAATCCACAGGACGGGGAAGAAACAAATGACTTTGGACTTATTTATAGGCCCCTCCCTAGGACTTCCTTCTAGAACGTTCTAACCTCCTCAATGAACTTTCTATTTTTGGCGTACCTTTAATTTTTCCTTAGACTATGGTTTTGATTTCATACTGGATATTCACAATTTAATTGGTTTTTAGGGTTTGACCTAGGATAACCTCGAGTTTCAAGGGTCTGGCCTAGGATTATGATCGGGAAAATCAGGGTTTTGCTCACAATTAACTCAAGCTCACCAATTTAATGGTTTATTTGCAATTTCGGCCTAAACTCCAAGGGTTTCCAAGGGTTCGAGTTCATTTTTCATGGGATAAACCCTCATTTTCAGTCTGTTTCAAGGGTCAAACATAAGGTTTTCATGGGTCTAATGTCAGTTTCGTTTACACACAGGTCTAACATATATCTCAAACATGTTTCCGCATCGCATAGTCAATCAAATTGGCCAAATTATGCATGAAATATACCACTCTTTAGTCAAAAGATCACACAAAAAACTTAAAAACAATGAACTTTTGAAAAAAATTAGTGCACACTCCCTACGGGATTTCATCCCGACACGGGGTCGATCTCCTGGGGGGAACCCTCCATGGCTGCCTCGGAGGATGCAGGGGGAATGGGGAGGGGGAAAGGGATAGTGAATGAAGTGGACACGAGAGGTGATGTGGGTGGAGGGGGTATGGGAGATGGTGCTAGAGAGGGGGGAGGGAGTGGTGCTGTGGCTGGTGATGTTTCCATGGTGTCAAAAGTGTGGGTGAATGTGTAGATGGGGACTATGGGTGGGGTGGATGTGATGTTCGTGAATATTTTTGTAAATGTGGGCATTGTGATCCCTCCAAATTGGGTGCCTGGTGAGATAGGAATCCCCATAACATATGTGGTGACTATTGAAGTTGGGGTGGTAGTGTTGTGTGGGGAAGTGAAGTGTGTAGTGATAGGTGGTGAGGGTGGTGATGGTGGTGCTTCGTGATGTTCCTTTATCTGTGTAGTGTCTCCTGGGCCGATACATTCATGTGAATCTACTTGCCGGAGCGCATGGGATGGTTAAGCACCCGTTTCTCAAAGCGATGAATATAAGCCATAGCTGAATGAATGGCTTCATCCAAGTCCACCGCGTCCGCGTGTAGGTTCATGGATTCAATAAACATTTCATCCACGCCTTCCTCTCCTAACATTTGGCTCATTAGCACCTTTCCTGTTTCGAGCGACAGTTTATGATGTTCTTGGACTCGCTTCATGGTTTCATACAATCTTTTTTTTGTGCCGAATAGGCTAGGACACTTGCTAGTTCTGAAGTTTCTTTGTATTCTTGATCAATTCCTTGTCTGCTTCCTCTTCAGTCTCTTCTTCATCTTCCTCTACTTCTACTACTTCCGGTTGGGTTGGGGCTGAAGTTGTTGTAGTGGGTTGTGGTCCTTGGGTCTACTCTGCTTCTGTCTCGAGGTTAGATTCATTGATCAAGCGATTTCTTCATCTGTTAGATCAGCCAGGGTGTAGCCCTGTGGGAACTCCAGGTCAAAGGGGATCGGAGGGAAAACTAGATTTGGTCCTTCTGCACTCTGTCTGGGTAAGTGAATCGTAAACAGTCGGACACATCGTGTTTCTTGGGTACCCAGATAGACTTCACTTCCACAGAAGAATTTTTGAGAGACTTCTTATGAGTGTCGTGTCGTTGATCACTAATAAGAAGTTTCGCCCGTTTTTTGTGGCTTGACCGCAACATGATGCTCGCCTTTCCTTACCCACACTTGTTTCAATGGTTGAAACACCTTGCTTCGTATTTTCTTTTGGCTTCGAGCATAATTCGTCTACTTCTTTTGCATTTGATCTGCCTTTGGTTGCTGCATCCCTATGGCTTTTAGAAAAGAAGGGAGTTCCGTCATATCCTTGACTTCTTTGTTGAGATAATCATCCCTCTACATCACATAGTTTTGGACAAGAATTCCTACTGCTGCTCTTAATCTTGTTTCACCTAAACGCTCCAGATCAAAAATCCTCGAAGAGAGTTCATGACCTGTCCACTCGTGCTCTTGTGCTACTCTCAATGTTGGTATCAAGAAGTCCAATGGTAGCTTTGCATTTTGGCCAAATACCATTTGAAAGGGAGTGGCTTGGAGTACCGTTTTATAGGCAACTCTCTATGCCCAAACAGCATGGTGTAGCTGTTTGTCCCAATCAGAGCGTTTATTATTCACTAATTTGGTGAGCACATTGCAGAGAATCTTATTGGTGCTTTCGGTTTGCCCATTAGCTTGTGGGTGATAGGGGGCAGACTTCTTGTGTATCACCAAGAATTCTTGGAGAAGATTTTCAATAACTTCATTCAAGAAGTGAGTGCCCCTATCACTAACTAGCTCTATAGGTAGCTCGTATCTTGTGAACACATTCTCAAATAAGAACTTAGCTGTCATTTGAGCATCGTTCTTCGTGGTGGCTTTTACCTCTACCCACTTGGTTAGATAGTCTATGGCCACAATGATATATTCAGCATGTGAACCCTTAGCTGGGGGATTAATAGGACCAACAAAGTCTATTCCCCACTTGGAGAATGCACGTTGACCCATATGTTTCAAAGGCATCTCATCCTTACGTATAGGATACTGAGTTCGCTGACAGACATCACACCTCTTCACATAGGTATGTGCATCCATGTGAAGGGTCGGCCACCAAAGACCTGCAAATAGTATAGCCTTGATCACCCGATCTGGTCCAAAATGTCCTCCTGCTACACCCTGGTGAGAAGCTTCCAATATCTTGAGGTATTCGCTCCCATGGACACATAATCTGAGGTAGCCATCTTTACCACGCTTGTATAGATTATCACCAATGAGTGAGTAATCTAGGGCTTCTTGTTCAAAACTTCTTTTCCTAGCCAAAGTCATGTCTTGTGGGAATGTTTTCGTCCTCAGGAAGGCTACTAGTGGTTCACTCCAATCTAGCACTACGGACACTTGATAAAGAGTGGCATGTTCCATAGGTGGTTTAGTGCAGCAGATCAGGCATTCCTTGCACAAGTTATGGACATCAGCCTCCATAGTCGGCCAATGCACTCCGAGTATCCTTAGTGTCTATAGGGTTCATTGCCTTGAGTAATGTTGCTCTAAAGCACCTACATGTGCTAATCGCAACCATTTTGCGTACTCATCCTCTTCCACACAATAGGCTAATATCCCTTGATTTGTATGCTTGTACATACTCCCTGCCATGATATGGTACTTCTGGGCTTTTACTATCCCCCTATCCTGTGTGTTTATTACTGGGTGGTTAGGCTCGTATGTCAATACTGGCACTAATGGCTTAGCCCACTGAGGTACCACTTCCAAATTAAACAAGTAAGCATAAGGGAGATCATCTGATACTCCTTGTGGGGCCTCTCCAGATGTGAGCGTAGAGAGATGGTCTGCTCTTAAATGAGTTTTGCCTTTCCTCACCACAACCTCAAAGTTGTATGCCATTAGCAAGAGGAACCATCTTACTAATCTGCCTGTATTGCATGGCTTGTTTACCAAGTACAACAATGCCTGATGATCAATAAAAAATTTAAACTTATTTGCAAGCAAATAGTGCCTAAACTTTTTAACCACATATACCATGCCTAATTATTCTTTTCCAGTCGTGGTACAATTTCATTCAGCTGCATTAAACTTTCTACTAGCGTAGGCAATTAGAAGATCCATATTACCTTCACCCGTAGGTTGTGCAAGCACACATCCAATAGCATTATTGGATGCATCCACATGCACATGAAAGGGCTTATTCCAATCTGGTGTAGTCAAGATTGGCATTGAACATAATCGTTGTTTGAGCTCATTGAAAGAGTTTTCACATTCCTTAGTCCACTCAAAGTTAGTCAAAAGTCCGTATAGAGGCTTTGCAATGATGGCGTACATGTGTATAAAGTGTCTGTAATAACCACAATGCCCCATGAAAGCTTGTACTTCCTTGACATTCTTTGGCCTAGGTAGTTCTGCGATGGCTCTCACTTTCTCTTCATCACTGGATATGCCATTCTTTGACACTATGTGTCCTAGAATCTTGCCTTTCCTGACCATGAAAACACACTTTTCTGGGTTCAAGCAGACTTGATAATCTCTACATGTCAAAGATTTGCCTTTGCAGGAGCATTAGTAAGCCCAAATGGCATTCCCCGAAAAGAAAATATGCCCCACTCTGTGGCAAAAGCCGTCTTATGCTGATCTTCTGGAGCGATGGCTACCTGATTGTAACCGGAAAATCCATCAAGGAAGCTGTATACTTCCTTGCCCGCTACTCTTTCTAACAGATGCTCAATGATAGGAAGCGGATAGTTCTCCCGAATTGTGGTGGCATTAACCTTCTTCAAATTAATGCACACCCATAACTTTCCATTCTTTTTGGGCACAACTACAATGGGGGATACCCATTCAGCAAGAAATTGGATAATAAAGTAGTGAACTGTATTTTTGTTGGGTACAGTTCTGAAAGCAAAGGCTATCGTCTATATCATCCATGAAGTAAACGCATTTTGGTTAGCCATAATGTTGCTTTTGTGGAAGATGCTATTCAACAATTACTTTCATGTATTGAGGAGACATTTTTTAGCTCCAAAGACATGTATGATACTTTGCTACCTCTTTTACAGGTGGATAGTCTATTGTTGGTCCGAATGAGGTAACTTCTCAACCTTTACAAGTTTCATGTGATGATGCAAATCATACCATTTCTGAGGTAGATTTACATGATGCACTTGTTGATGAGAGAGCTGATATTGAGGAGGAAAAAAAGTATGCCAAAATGGCTAGTGCTAACTTTTCATGACAATAAACTAGATGCATCTCTATCATACCATACTCGTTAAGGCTCTCATAGTGCCTCTTTTTCATCAAATTGCTATGCTATGGCTGCCTTTAGTCTCTTTGATGAAAATGAGCCTATTTTGTTTGATGAACCACAAAATTGTACATCATTGTTTTGGCATTCAGTTTATGCAAGTTGATGGTGGAATAGATTTATGTCAAATGAAATATATTGACCCATTGTTACAACATTTTGGCCTTGAAGACTGCAAACCTATTCCCACTCCTATCAAGACAGGTTTACAATTGATTCTTCATTATGCTCGAGATGCATTTCATGTTGTTCTCTATCAGCAAGCTGTTGGATGCTTGATTGACTTATGCGTTATTCGGCTAGATATTCAGTTTGTTTCCTCACAAATGAGCAACTTTATGTGTTGCCTAGGTGTCAAGCATTGGTAGGCAATTGAGCACATCTTTCTCTATTTGAGTGGTACCCAATTACTTGGATTGTTTTATCCCAAGGGAGGATCACTACTACCAGATTTTACATGCTTTTTTGAGTCTGATTGGGTTGGTTGCTATGACATTTGTGTGTCCACTAGTGTCGTTTACTTCATTCTTGGTAGCTCATGTATATATTGGTTGAGAAACAAGCAGCCTAGTGTGGCCACTTCGAGTTGTGAGGCTGAGTATAGGGTAGCTTTCACAGTGACTGTTGAGTGTGTCTGGCTTAGATGCCTTATGGCTGATTTGGGTGTTGGCTAGTCTTCTATCACCTCCATCTTCACTAACACTCATAGCACATTAACAGTTGCAAGGAACCCTATGTTCCATACTCGCATTAAGCATATTGAGGTGCATTATCATTATGTGAGGGAGAGGTTCTTTGCTAGAGAGACCAGCTTGGCATATGTGCCCACACAAGAGAACATTGCAGACCTTTTCATGAATGCTCTACCTAGGGAGAAGTTTGAAGCTTTCGTTAAAGCTTTAGGCTTACTTCCTTTTGTGGATTGATTCCACATAGCTTGGCACTTTCTTATACATGAGTGCTAGCTCCTTGCTCATCGCATCACTCCCAGGGGTGATTTGTGGATATATTTAGGTAGTGATGTGTGTGTACACTAGGACCATTGGGGCACTTTTTCCCCTCTTTAGGAGGTTTTTTTCCCCTAGCTTGTATATAAGCCTATTGCCCTAACATGTTACTTATCTTTGTACATTCTAATGGTAATACATTTCAGTATTGTGCTCCAAGCTTCTTCTTCTTCCTTGTGCTATTCACGTGCTTCTAAAAACGTGGATCTCCAACACAAAATTAGTCTAGAACTTTGAGAATTGCAAGTTTGAGAAATAGGAGCATAAAGAAAAATTGTATGTAAGTTAATTTGAGAGAGATTAAGAGAAAAATGAACTTGACTGTAAGTCCTAAGATAGTAGAGAGGCAATCACGTATTTTCTAAGAGAGATGGTGGTGAGAGATCATTCATAGATACAGATCTTTCTATGGCTATGAGCAGAATGAGACCAAGCCATTTTGTACACATAATCTCTGATAGCAAACACATGTTTGTGTAGAAGATTTTGAGTTAATTGTCTTGTGTCAAGAAATTCAAGGATTTCATAGCTATATGGATGTTAGTTGGAAGTTATGAGTTTTCTGGCATAGATTTCATTGATCTTCTAAGAGTCAAATCTCAGAGTACAGTGTAAAGTTTTTGATGATTCATAGTTCATTTTAAATCTATCATCCTATAATACAATCTACAAAAAGATTTCTGCAAAAGTGGAAGTATGCTCAAAGAAATAAGCTTAACAATGAAGGCATGTCAAATGGATGAAGGTAATTTTCAGCTTTCAGACATAGTGTAACTTTTGAAGATAATTTCACATTATTTGGAAGTAATTACTTGAAAGTTTTTCTTGGAATGTGTTGGTTACTATGTGTAAAAGTGTGTATTAATCATTGAGATTCAAGTCAAATTAGAGAAGAATTGAAGCTAGAATAAAAGGTCCAACTTTAGGAAGACTAAATGTTTTTACATTTACTATGGAGAAGGAGAACTCTCAAAAATATCGGGTGCAAAGTTTCTTCATTTCTGGAAAACTTTACATCTGAGTGATGAGAGAGATCTTACTCACTTCTAAAGTGTCTAATGACTCATACAACTTCTAATTTCTCTATTCACATGCTCTCTCATATTTGCCCCAACATTTTTACTTGTATATATAGGAAAATATGTACAATATCATTACCATACAAAAGTATAAGTGATCTATCTCTGAATTAATGTACATATGTATACATATCTTCATTCTCTTATCATATACTTTCTCCATGCTTCATGACTTGATCTTTTCTTCAGTCCATGACTTCAAAACTTCATCAAAACTTCAATTGTTGATTGCCTTGCACCAACAGTAGTTTCCAGCCAAGCACAGGAAAGCTCTTGGAATCTTCTTTCTATACCAAGTTGAATCATTCAACCCGCGCATCATACGAGAGAGTTATGTCTAATTTAGCCAATGTAGGTATGCTAATCTTGGTTTTTCTCTTACTTCCAATTTCTTTTTTGTTCTTTCTTTACTCTTCTCTCTGTTTCTAATCTTTTCATTCCATCTTTGTTCTTAACTTTATCTCACATAGGATCTCCTCCTTCTCTCTTTCTCTTATTTCATCCTTCCTCTTTCTCCTTCACTTTCTTTTCTTCCTCTCTAACTCTCTCTTTATTTATTTATATCTTAGATATGTGTAGATGCATAATCAAATGCATAAGTACATTCATAACTAGATCACGTATGTGTGTCGTTATGTGAGAAAACATGAGTGTGTATGTGTGTGTGTAAACATATGCAATTCTATGCATGTATGCTTGAGTTTAAGAGTCTTTCCTCTTTCTTTCTTTAAATTCGAAGTTGAATATGCTGCAAAGTTTCTGGAAGTAGTATCTCTTTACCCCCCCCCCCCCCCCCCCCTTTTCGCATATCAAAATGTGCGGAATGGAATGTTGTACATGGCAACATTGACAGATCTACAAAAACAACAAGAAACAAAGAGAAAACAAGCTTTGAAAGTTTGGTGGAAACATACTTACCTCACATTGGAGCTCACCATGCGCGCATGAAACTAATGATGCATGGAAAAATGTTGTAAATGTCTGCATACCCCCATAGGACACTCATTCATCACCATATCCATGCCCATCGAGCCAAGGGAAGGAAGAAAAACGCCTCAGAAAAGAGAGTTACGAGATTTCTCAAAACCTCTCTCTATGCTATGATACCAAATGGGAGAAGTGGAGAATGACATGCATGGGACTCACCTCCCAGCCTATTTATAGTCCTTGCCTAATTACCATCTAGAGTTCTCTCTAAGGTCCCTCTACTGATTTGGCCATCATGAGTAGGTACTTGTATGAACTCTCTAACGTTTGGCCTTGGCTATCCCCTGAGCAAGGAACTTCTCGTTCCTGCAAGCATGTACATCTTTGGAATATAAAAATTTTCTTGGTAGATCCCACTCCCTTGACGTTTATTGTGTGATAATTGGATGTAGTAATCCATTCTTCACCCTTCGGACATCCCTCATCTCATTCTCAAATGTATTGTTTCCATTTTCATATTCTCTCTAGAGCCTCTTTTCTAGCTTCTTCTCTAATTCTCTCTCCCTTTTTCTTGCAGTTTTGTGCTCCTTAGAGTCTAGTTAATGTCTACTTGCTGAGAGGTTTGGTATAGCTCTTCACTCGACATACACTTATATAATTTGATAGAATATCTCCATCAAGCATATTAAGGAATAATAGATCCACTTGAAGAAATTCTATTGATGATCAAAGGACCATAACCTTTTTGTTGAAGTTTCTTTGAATGTTGCTTCAAACTTTATGCCAGTGGTAAAATTCCAAAACTAAGCTATTTGTCTTTAATGTGAGCATCAAATTATGCATTTTGTCTTCTCTTGGAGCATAGTTTCCTCCCACTTCTTGTAGCCTAGTTTCATGTAGCTTCTCTATTTGATCCAATTACTTGCACGATTCATGGCCTTTCCACTGATATTTCTCTACTACTCGAAGACTAGGGACTAGAATGTCAATTGGAAGAATTTCATTTTGTCCATTCACTAGGTTCAACAGTGTACTTCCAATAGGAGCATTCTATGCCACTTAAAGCCCGAATTGAATGATGCAATTGTTTATTCGTTAGTAGCCACTATGATGTATTCCACATGAGATCCACTTGCTGGGGGATGGATTGGTCCAATAATATATATTCCCCATCTCGAGCAAGCTCTTGCGCACACCATGGGTCTTAAGTGCATGTCATCTCTCCTAATTGGATATTTTGTTCATTGGCACAAATCACAACTCCTCATAGGTTTCTACATCCGTGTGGAGACTTGGCCACCAAAAGCCAACAAAGAGGATGATCTTTAGTCTTTTCAACTAAGAAATGACCTCCAACTACTCCTACATGATCCATTTCCAATATTGGAACATACTCTCCTTCATGAGCACATATTCGTAGATGATTATTTTCTCTTTGTCTTAAAAGCTATTTCCTAGTGATAACATAGTTTTTGTGTTGCTCTTCTAGGGCTCGTTTTGTAGCTTGTCTTGCTCCTTCTGGGTATGTTCTTGATTTCAAGGACACCACCACTAGTTTGGTCCATTCATGTGCTATCATAGAATAGCTTTTGGCAAGGAGATTTGGCATAAGCTATGGTTAGACACATGATCAAGTATTTTGTTTTGCATGTCTGGCGAATTAACTCCTAACCGTCTTAGCTCTTGAGTTGCTCCATTTATTTCTTTATGAACTTTCCATTGATTTACATGAGCTTGTCGATTTCTTTTTTTTCTTGCATTGTAAAAAACAACTCCTACTTATGCATGGGCGACTACTGGATACCATAAAGTAACCTCATACGCAATCATAATTTTTTAAGCGCTATAGACACATTGCTATGAATCAAATAGAATAATTATGCATCTCACAACATATACATTTAAGTGGAATATTAGCACTCTACGTAAGGTGCAAGAAAAATCATTTTTATGAATATTTTGCTATTTGTTTTACTATATTGAATAGTTACTTTACATTGTATATAAATTGATTTGTCTAAAGAGGACACGGAAATATGCAGTCACTATACATATCGTCAACGTGCAATGGACCCCAATGCATGCAATGGACCCGAATGAAGGGGCTCTCTCTGAAATGAAGTTCAGCTTTTGGAATGGTAATTAGTGTACAAGCAATGTCAACAGTCCTACTACCTACCCATGTTTCTGCATACAGCCTACATTATTGTGTGGAAGCTACTAACTAGGTGCAATCAAGTAGTCCATAATGCCTAAAAGCGCTTCTTTTATAGTCAACGCTGTTCATCATTCAGGGAGACGACTAAATTGGGAGGTCTCTTCAACTCCTTTACAATAAGCAACAGCCCACGTTGCTAAGTTTTCTGCACTTTTTTTTTTTTGCTTTTGTGTTTTGCTTTTTGGAGCCGGTGATGTCAACTCTATCACATTACATCATAAAGGGAAGACATAGGCGCATAACTTAAGCTGCATAAATAATCGGGTTGCATACTTTCATGGAAGCTTGCTTTCTCTTTTGTTCTTTTCTTCTTACATATACGGTGACATACAAGAGGAAAATCAAACAAATCTCATCTAATATTTGATGGACAAGACAACGACCTGTTTTCCCTGCTTTTGAATTAGTTCAAAAAAAGTATTCAAGAAATTTTGCTCTCTCTTTCGATCTTTTGCCCTTACCCACACGTTGACATACAAGTCAAGCAGATTTCTTTAATATTGGACAGGCCCAACCCAACAACCTGTTTTCCTTGTCTTATATTACCAGTTCAAAGCTCGAGGATTTGCGAGTTCAAACATGTGAAGGTCAAAGAGAGGATGGAAACGTCGAGATCGTAAGGAGGAACACGTACATGTCTTGTGTCCTCGATTACAATCGACATGGTAGCTCCGTCCTCCAATAAGGAGGTCTAGACATAAATAACTCTACGCATAATACAAGAACTTATCTCCAATGGACTCACAAGTAAACATAAATATGATTCTTATGCCCATTCCATGAGTAGATTTAACGAAAAAGAAATGTATCTACGTCCTCATCGTAGTCAAACTCAAAGTCTTTGTACTTAGCTTCTGTTGATAAATTCAATTTTGTTCCTAACATAAATATGCATGGGGATTAATTAAGGATTCAAAGACATGGCAGGGATAAAGAAGATAGAGAAAACCTCAATTGATGATTGAGGGGGAGCTGTTGGAGCAAATCAATCACCAATTGAAGTTTTGTAGTCAAGGATTGAAGAAAAGATCAATTTATGAAGCATGAAGGAAGTACATGTTCAGAAGATGAAGATGTGTATACATATGTACATTAATTTAGAGATAGCTCACATATACCTTTTGTATGGTTATGAGCTTGTACATATTTGCCTATATATACAAGGAAAAATGTCGGGGCAAATAAGAGAGAGCATGTGAAGAGAAGAATTAGAAGTATTTGAGTCATTAGACACTTTAGAAGTGTAGGATATCTCTCTCATCTCAAATGTAAAACTTCTCAGAAATGAAGAAAAGTTGCGCCCGATATTTTTGTGTATACTCCTTCTGCGTTTAATCCTTTGTGAAATGCTTTTGTACAAGTCTAAATCTATAGTTGATTGACCTCTGTACAAGTTTCCAAATCCTAATTGTGATCAGGCTAAGAGAATTGAGTGTAAAAAAATTCACATGTGTAAATGTGAATAAGTGAAGTTGTAGGAGGTGCAAAATTGGATGCTAATGTTTTGGTCAGTTCTCCTTCCACAGTGTAAAGTTTTGAGCAAACAAGCTCATTCTTTAAGTTGGAAGGTAAGCTACCTATGGCTAAAAGCATTTGAATAAACATGTTGTAGTTTGGAAGAACCATGCTTTAGAAGTTGTAGGTGTCAAAGTCGACTGTAAAGAACTACAATTTTAGACATAGGTGAATTGTTTAGATCATTTCTCAAGATCTACAAGGTGCCGAAACCCAACACCTTGTGCAAAATTTTGTCAAAAAACTTTACACATTTGATTAGTCAATGAGTAAGATATGTGCATTAATTACTCTCTTCACAGTTTGTTCAAGATTTTTGTAATTGAGCATTGATCCTCCAAATTGGTAAAGGTTTTAAGTTATTCTTGATATAGAGGTGCTCTAACTTCAAGAATATCTTATTCTTTTGGAGATTAACACTCACCATCAAAGCCTCATATGGAGTGATAGATTGTAGTGCTTTAGTGCAACATCTATTGAGTACATATGTTGCACACATGATAGCCTCAAACCAAAAACTATGTGGCAAGGCCTGACTCTTGACCATACACCTTACCATCTCCATGAGTGACATGTTATTCCATTCAACAAATCCATTCTTTTGAGGTGTATATGGCAATGCACACTGATGTTTTATCCCACATTCAGCCAGAAATGCATTAAAGTTAGAAGACATATATTCCCCCCCTCGATGAGGATAGAGGGTGCCCATTATACATGCTGACAAATTTTCAACCAAAACCAAAAACTCTTTGAAGCACATAAACACTTTGGACTTTGCTTTCAATTGATATACCAATGCATGCCTAGAAAAATCATCGATGAAAGTCATGAAATGAAGATAGTTTCCAAAAGAGGGTGTCTACATAGGACCACAAAAATCACTATGAAGAACCTACAATTTTTTAGTAGCCCGAACTGAACCATCTTTTGGGAACAAAGAACATTGCATTTTGCCCAAAATATAGCCTTCACAAACATGTTTACTGAGTGCCTCAAGTTTGGGTAAAGAAGATACCATTTTAGATTTCTATAGACGTAACAAACTAGCAAAATTCAAATGAACAAAGCATGCATGCCAAAGCTTTGCATCTGACATAGCCTAAGAATCATGTACTACACATGCTGAATCATTCACAGATTTTTCATAATCTATGAGCTTATAGAGCCCACGACATAAAATGTCAAAACCAATAATCACATCGCCATTTGAGAGATCATGAACTGTATATCTGTCATCAATAAATTTTACAACTAAGCCAATCTTGGCTAAAGCTGAAATTGATAACAGATTCTTCTTGATCCCTAGCATAAATAAAGCATCTAACAATGTAAATGAACTACCATCAGCAGTAGTCAAAATGATCATATCAACTCCCATGATAGGATAAGAGGAGTTTTTGGCGCATGTGATAATATTCCCTATAGGGGCATGCTCAAGTGAAGTGAAGAAACTATGCTCCGAGGTAATATGTTTGGTTACCTCACTATCAAAGTACCAAACATCTGAGTCTAGTGCAGACATACACTGCTCATGAGAAGCTGGATCAAAAGTGCAAATGGTAGTAAATGCCCCCTCTTCATTCTACACAAGATTAGCAGACTCTATTTTTGACGTACAGGCCTCTAGGACAACCATTCTGGCCTCTTTTTTCATTATCTCTTTAGCAGCTAGTTTTGGACAGCTCTTAATGACATGATCGTTTCCTTTACAATATTTGCAAAACAATTTCTTCCTTTCTAATTTCTTCTCATCTTTGTCTTCATTCTTCGAACGTGCAACATTTGCAAATTTCTACTTACTCGTAGATGAGCTCCATTTACCTTTGCCCTTCTGACTAGCCAGGAAATCTTGAACGATGTTGAGGAATTTGGATTCCCTTTCATCATCAAATTCAGATTAGAAACAAAACTCCGATATGAGTTAAAAAGACCATTCATAACTGTTGACCTAAGTACCAACTTAGGGACTTGTGGAGAAAGAGACTATACCTCAATCCCCCTCAAGTGCATATAGTGGGGATTCACGCTTTAATTCTCAATCCGATGAGTATACAAACCTAATCGAGTGTATGAGGACATGCAATCAAGTGATGATCAATGCAAATGAACTACTCAAAGAGTGTAAACAAGGAAAAGGCTAATCCAAACAAGCTTCACTGACAGTCATGGTGTCACGATACTTGGTGCAGTAGCCAACAGTAAATTTGAGCTTTTCTCTCAGCTACAAACTCCAAATATAGCAAATAGCATATGCATTTAAAAGCTCTTGAGAAGACGCATCCAATGGCAGTGGTTTCACTCAATTTTGACACTCCTACCTCAAGTTATGAGCAAAATACTGAGTCACGGGAAAAACCTTCCTACACTTCAGTTCTTCCTACACTTCGCACACACTTCAACAACAGCAAACAAACACTTTCATGGATAGGCAACAATTCCTAACACTATTTCCAAGCAATACACATGCACACAAGCTCACAAAGAAGAAGATACAGAGTGAAGAAGACACAAATTCGAATTTCTGTGCTCTCTATTCTCACAATGGCAAAAAGTCTTTACAAAGAGTCACAAATTAACTTATATACTTGTGCCCTAAAAATGGTCCTTTCACACAAGAGACTGGCACTTTATTCACTAAAAGACTAATTTCCTAATATTTTACATGGGTAAGTTTCTAATCTTCTTAGGGGATGCATCTAGAGGACTCCTCTAGTGCATTTACAACGGAAAATATATTACAAGAATGGTTATGATACAAAGATATGATGTCCAAATCGGAAAAATTTTGGGGCCCGTCTTTTTCTCTGCTTTGTATTCTCTTTAGCTCTGCAACACTCTCCCCCTCTTTGTCTCTGTCGTCCCTTGACAGGCTTTACTTCTTGTCTTCGATTTGTTTTCCGCATGCATTTTTTGGTCAATTTTGCCTGTTCATCAGTCTTGCATTACGTTTTAGTGGTCCTCTGATTTGTCCTCGTTGCACACATCGGACCCTGCTGTATTATTCAAGCCTGTTCACTTTCTTTTCCCTGCACGCAACCCTTGCTCAGTTTTGCCTGTTTATAAAACAGGTGTTCAGTTTTGACGGCCTCTTCTTAATTCTTGTTTTACATCCTCTGGGGCTGATACATTTGTTGCTTTATAAGTCGGGTTGCCACGCACGCCACCAGTGGAAGGTATGAGGATGTGGTGCTTCAGTCTTCGATCTAGACCTGCCAAAGATCAAGAGGTTGAAGCACCCTTGTGGGCTGCGTCCTTTCCTTGGTGTGTGTGCCCCTGCGGGGCTCTGTGCAGAGATGGGTGTTGCGCCCCTGCAGGGCTTCTTGCAGAGATATATCTTCATATATTCCTTTTTAGTGAAGCTTCTTTCGTTGTCTTCTTCTTTTCTTCCTTTTACTTGATTCTCCCTCAACACTGCCCCCCTCCTGGACTCTGTCGTCCTCGACAGGCTTTGACGAGCGATGGGCATATGTTCTATATATTTTCTGCTCTATTTCATTAAGCAAATTGGCTTCACGAATCATTGATTGTTTCCATTGTTCTGCCTTTACACCGTCATTTGGTGGCTGTCTGTGATCTGCGAAGAAGCTAAGTTCGTATGCCACTAATCTAGCATTCAAATTAGAGGACATCTTCAAAAAGACTTCTGAATCAATTTCAAAAAATCTAGTAAAGAACGCTTCTTCAAAAGTTTGCATATATACACTTGGCAAGAACATCAATCTTGAATAATAAGCCATTATTGTTGGTCAGCTAGGCATAACAGATAGGTCAAAAATGAGAATCTCTGTCCCTTGATAATACCAATGAAATTCAAAAATGTGTAGGCCGCATGCTTGAAGACCTTCAGCACTGTAAGTATCATACTGAGTATTTTATTTGTCATTTTGACAGTTAGGTCGGGTACTGTTGCATAATTCTACAGCCAAAATTCAATTGTTTTCACCATATAATCTTCCGTTGGCAAGTAATTATGTGGCGGGCTTGGAAGCAAAGGGTAATTCAGCCACTGTTTATTTATAGCACCATTTCTTTGCAAGTCCAAAAATTCTCTAGTATCCCTTCTGCGTGGTATAGGACAAAATGAAGGGTTTACCTGTAAGAAATATGGTGCTGCTTGCCAATGCACCCGTAGTGTGGGATGTTTCTCCAAAAACTTTCTTCGCCAAATAGGTTGTGCAGCTTTGAATTCTTCTTGACTGTATGAGAATGTATGATGTTTAAACTGTAGCTGCTCATCTGGACTTCTCTTTGTAATCTTCTTTATATATTGTCTTGTTTTCTCTTTCAATAATCCGTACGGGATGTTGAAAGGCTTCATGATCTTTTCCAAGTCCTTACCCTTGATCTTGGCTTCCTTCATTACTTCGATTACTTCATTTTCAAAATTTTCCGTCAATCGTGACACCACTAGTGCCCGTTCCTTCTAACTTATTTCTGCAGTGTATGGCATTGGATGATCATCATGTATGTCCTCCATCTGCTCATGTATTGGAGAATTATAGATCGGGGAAGATAGAGGACGTACCTCTACCTTGTTAGTAGGATTTTCTTTAGGTGGCACTACTGGTGTCCCGATCGCTGCATGGTCCATGTTTTCACTGTAGCTTGCTGCAAGTTTCCCATGTGCTGTATTCAACTACTTTCTAGTTCATTTGTTTCCTGACTGTACTTCCGTTCCCATTCTTCTTTCAATTCTTGCTCTTGTTTCAGCAAATCTGCGTATTGTGCCACCTGATCTCTTAATTCTTTTTCTTTAGTTTCTGATATCTCCTGCTGTTCAATAGGTTGATCATATAACAATGATTTCATCAATTCCTTATTCCTGCTTCGTAAAGTGTCATTTTCTTCCATGTACAACTTTAGCTGTGTCTCAAGTAGTGTGCTTCTAGCCTTCATTCTTTCTTTGTCAGCCTCGCTTGCATCATGTAATCTTTGTAGATCCGCGAGTTGTGCTTGAAGTTGGTGGTGCTGAGTCACTAATGTATCACATTTCGTTTTCACTTCAAGTAACTCCATGCTTTTTGCTGATATCTCTTTTTGAGCCTGAATTAATTGCAATGACAATTGTTCGCTCATTATTTGGAATTGAATTTTTTCTCTCATGGCCTTATCATAATCTGTATCTATGTTCATCATCTCTTGTTGTGTATCCATAGCTATCTGAATCATTTGCTTGACTACAGGCTTCAGCTGAGTGACATCCACATTAAGCCATGTTGTTGGTGTACTAGGTTCTTTGCCTGTTGTGACATCTTTGCCCTGTGCCACATGTAATGTAGTGTCATGGGGTTGCCTAATCTGAAGCTGGATCCTTGGCTGAGCCACCATGTTTTCATTGTTTTCTTGAGGTGTATCATCTGGTACCTCAATCACAATCTGCTCTGTGTTTTGTAATAGCCCTGAATCCGTGTTCATTGGAGTTTGTACTTCCTCTTTGATAGGTGGTTTTGCAGGCGTAGCAGTTGTTGGAGCTTCTTTGATGCTGATTTTTGTAGTATCATTCAATTGAATGACATGCTCAATCTTATTGGAATCTTCTATGTTCTTTTCCTTTTCTTCGTGGTTGTTTGGCGTTACCTCAACTTGATTGATCTCAGTCCATTCTTCTTCTTGAGTGTCTGTCCTCATATCAGTGTCTAGGGTGTCTTTTTCGTGACTGGATTCTGCATCTGAACTCGAATCATCTAGACCCAGTTCTTTGTATCTCCCAGGTTGTTTTGGGGTCTTTTCTTTACTCCATTGTTGTTTCTCTTGACTAGCTTGTCTATAATGATGACCTTGAATATTCAAATTTACCTGCCCTTGCATGTACTGATGTGTCTCTTCTAGGGCGGCAGAGAGGTCTCTCTTGGTAATAGGCATTTGGGTCATTGTAATCTTTGGAAGAACATGTGTCCGCTTTGATTGGGGTGTAGCTTGGGCTTCTTCCTCTCTCAGACGCTTTGTACCCCTCATCGGTTTCTGTGAACTGGTTCCTGCTTCTTCAATAACAACAGCTGCTTTCTTTTTCTTGGGGACTGTAGCGGATTTGGCATATTTGGCTAGCCCTTCCGAGGTCGGCATCTCACGTAAGCAGTTTTTGATTTCAAGAGCTTCATATATAGGTAATGTCAAAGCCGAACTCCCATTGAGAAATTTCTTCTGACCCTACTTCTTCTGGGCTTCAAATAATCTTTCTTGGACATAGCCTGTCATATTTACTTTATTCCCCACTTGTCTCATTGCATGCGAGAGTAGTTGTACGACAATTTTTTGTGGTGCAGTATATCAGTGCATACTTGGGAAACAAAAATGTTGGTGCACCAGGCGGACAACATCTTCTATATCAGTTCTGTTGATATCCAAAAAGGATCTCTTTTTAGGATCATGACGTTCCTCTTTAATATTAGTGATCCCCTCTTGATTCCATCCAAAAGCTTTGTTGATTAGTTCATGTGTGAATTGAATGGTTTTCCATGTTCCTACTTTATCCAACACTCGTGCTTCGGGCACTGATATCTTAGTCGCTGCAGGCTGCAATGTATTCATTACTTGTGTACACCTTTGAAAATCCGGTAGATAAATTGGCAATTTAAGAAATGCCTCTAGGCCTACCTGTGTCCACACATCCTCTATATGCGGTAATCCTTGTATTATAGTCTTGAAGTCTTGCGACATAATAGGGAAATAATGATTCCTATCCATAATCTTGATAGTTGCCATGAAAATGAGTTCTGACACTGGTTGGTCATCCAGAAACCAATGGCCTCTTGCTTTCGTGATTGATTCCAGTGGAAGAAGCTGCACCTCTTCCTCTTGCGTGGCTTCGGAATTAGTAGATGCCATCTGCACTCAATATAGAGTATGAATTAGTGGTCAGATACTATCAGAAATCTTCCTTCATTTGTTTTTCATAAGCTTGACGTTGCTCCGAGTGAATGGTGTTGTCCCTTCCCCGTGGGTGTGAGAAAGGTAATACCTGGATTTTTCCATATTTTAGATATTTTTATATTTTCATCTGAAATGAAAAACAGAAAAGTTAGATCATAGCCGAAGCGGTTATCTTTTTGTTTTTTTTGAGTGATTTTCTTAATGTATGTACAATCGCTCTCCTATTTCCCAGTAGGAAAATGTGCTCGACTATCCTGAAATAGAAGAAAGATGTGCCGAATGCTTGGCCTTGTAATGTGGCCCTATCATGCATACTTTGGGTACTGATAACTCCACATGTGTGCAACTCGAAGTAGTTGGATGATGCATGCAGTTTGTTTTGTCTTTTGGCAACCAAATCTGCTTCATTCTGTTGGGACGTTTTGTATCCTTAACATTCTTGATGAATGTGGTGCTTCTCCTGTTGCACGTCTGCTCCCTCTGCTTCTTGAATCT
The DNA here is from genome assembly GCA_020310875.1 of Ceratopteris richardii. Classification (NCBI taxonomy): domain Eukaryota; kingdom Viridiplantae; phylum Streptophyta; class Polypodiopsida; order Polypodiales; family Pteridaceae; genus Ceratopteris; species Ceratopteris richardii. Next base: position 9,772,062 of record CM035409.1, read on the forward strand.
TGGACTGGCTGTTGGTGCAACTGCAGGCTTCTTTTCTTTCCTGTAGCTAATCTTCTTTGGTTGTTTTGCCCTTAGACCATATTGATTCTTCTTGTGCAGTTCTTCGTCGTTTTGATTTAGCTTCTTTGGAGCACATGATTTTGGAATCCATATTTGCGATCGATCCGGTTGGGCGACTACTACTTTCTTTGGAATCCATATCCTAGCACTTCGTTGTTGACTTTGGTGCTCAAAATGATTTGCTTTCTTATTGGATTGGTTGCTCTGATGTCGAAGATGTTTCCGTTGTTGAAGATATGCATCCTTTTGATCCTTTCTTATCCACGCTTGTTTGGTGTACGGAATAGGGTATATTCTAATAGGTACAGACTTTGAATTACTCAGAGGACTAGTCTCTCTTGTGCATGGTGCTTCACTGAGGTTGATTTCGGATTGATTGACACTCTTGTGGCTTGCTAGATTAGGAGATGGTATGCAAGCAGGATTCAGTATGTCCTCACATGAAGTACTTGATGAAGGGGTTCCTATAGTGCTATTGAACATACACTCATGACTTTGTTCAGTGGAATGAACTTTTGGCTCTATACTTGCGGCTTTGATTGGTCGTTCGTTTAGCAAACTGAATACTTCACGATGTCCTATCCTACCTGAGATATATCCTAAGGCCAATTGAATGGTCACCTCATATTCGTAAATCCAATCTTGATCTAACACTACCTCTTTGAGTAAATCCTGATCATGACACACTAATAGCTTTTGTTCCATAGTGTTGTTGCCAAGATGCAGAGGTAATGTGATTTAACCTATACATTGAGTAATTGTTCCTCCTATTCCTATCAACTGTGCCATTGATGGACGTAATTCCTCCTTGAGTTTCTGAGTCAAAGAAAGTTTGATACAGCTTATGGCGGCTCCTGTGTCAATGAGAGCATCCACTAAGTGGTACTCCGTTTTACCTGCTCCCAAATTCAAATATGGTTGTGTTCTCTGTGAACCTAGGTTTTTAGTGGCTCTAAAATTAGCCATTGGGATGAGTTCTTCTCCTACTCGATATCTCTCATCTCTCTCTCTCATCCACTCTTTCCGTTTCTTAATTTGTTCAAGTGCTTCCTGTCTCGCTTCTTCTCGTATCCTTTCCTCTTCCATACGTCTATTCTTGCCCTTGATTAATCAAGACATTGTTTCTTCTGTCAATGGTTCTAGATATTTTTTCACTCGACATCCACTGATGTAGTTTGGTAATACTTCCCCATCTAGGGTTGCTAAGCTGATGGCTCCACTTGTTGATATACGATTGATGATTAATGGGCCATATCCTCTCTTCTGCAACTTCTTAGCGTGTTGTTTCAAGGTATATACCAAAATAAATCTCCTTCCTTCAAATTTTTGTCCTTAATGTGAGCATCGAAGTAGGCTTTCTATCGCCGTTTAGCAGCATAAATGCCTACTACTGCTTGTAACCTAGTTTCGTGAAGCTTTTCTATTTGATCCAATTGAGCTGATAGTTCATGTCCCCGTCCACTCGTAAGTATTTGCTACTCTGAGAGTGGGAATTAAGAAATCAATTGGCAAAATAGCATTTTGTCCATACACTAAGTTAAAAGGAGTTGTGCCTATGGCGGTTTTGTAGGCTACTCGAAATGCCCATAAAGCATGATGTAATTGCTTATCCCAATCAGATCTACCATTGTTAACAATTTTTGTGAGAACTGTACACAAGATTTTATTCGAGCTTTCGGCTTGTCCATTGGCTTGTGGGTGATAGGGAGCTGATTTCTTATGAATTACCAAGAATTCATTCAGTAAGGCTTCTATGACTTCATTCACAAAGTGCGTACCTCTATCACTCACAATTTCTATTGGTAGTCCAAATCTAGTGAAAACGTTCTCAAAGAGAAACTTGGCCGTAGTTCTTGCGTCACTTTTCTTGGTTGCTTTGGCTTCTACCCATTTGGTCAGATAGTCTATGGCCACAATTATATATTCCGCATGGGATCCTTTCACTGGGGGGCTAATAGGTCCTATGAAGTCTATTCCCCATTTAGTGAAAGCTCTGGCACTCATCATGGGTCTCAGTGGCATCTCATCTCTTCTAATTGGATATTTTGTTCGTTGACAAGTATCACATCGTTGCACATATGTTAAGGCATCTTGATGTAGAGTTGGCCACCACATTCCAGCAAAGAGAATCATTTTTGCTGTTTTATCTGCAGAGAAGTGCCCTCCTGCAGCTCCTGTATGTGCCATCTCTAAAACAGCAAGATATTCGTCTTCATGAATGCACATTCGTAATTGATTATCTCTCCCTCGCTTGAAAAGTTGTTTTCCTATAATGGCATAATCCTTGCTCTGTTCTACAAGTGCACGTTTCCTTGCTGAAGTGGCTCCTTCTGGGTATTCTTGGGTCTTTAAAAATTTTACCAGAGGCATGCTCCATCTTGGTGCTACTGTGGAGTAGCATAGAGTAGAGTTCTCTTCTGGATTTTGTTCTTGACAGGTTTGGCATGCTCATACATAGTTATGCGCATCCCTCTGCATGGTTGGCCAATATATGCCTAATCTCCTCAGTGTTTGCCATGTTCCGTTTGCATTCAAATGAGTTTTCCATTGATTCACATGTGCTTTCTGAAGCCACATTTCCTGTTCCTCCTCTTCAACGCATCTCATTAATAATCCACTTGAATCTTGGTGATACAAACTTCCTGCAATGATATGGAGGTTTTTAGTCTTCCATAGGTCTTGGGTTTGGTTTGGTGTGATCCCATCTTTAGGTCCATGCGTGAGTATAGGGATCATCTTTTCTGCCCATTGGGGACATACTTCCAGGGTAAAAAGGTACGTATCTGGCAGATCATCGGGGACTCCTATGGGTGGTTCTCCATGGGTCATTCTTGATAAGTGATCTGCTCTTATGTGGGTATTTCCTTTCTTGACTACTACTTCAAAATCAAATTCCATCAACAATAGAAACCATCGTACTAGCCTTCCTGTATTGCAAGGTTTATTGACTTAAGTACAATAAGGCTTGATGATCAATGAAGAATTTGAATTTGTTTGCCAACAGGTAATGTCTAAACTTTTTCACTGCGTACACCATCCCTAGGCCTTCTCTCTCAGTGCAGGTATAATTGCGTTCTGCTTGATTTAATTGTCTACTAGCATAGGCTATTGGGTGGTCTAGCTTTCCTATATCTGTAGGTTGAGCTAAGATGCAACCAATGGCAAACTTGGAAGCATCCACATGAATGTGAAATGGCTTATTCCAGTTAGGTACTCGAAGGATTGGTGCTGAACTCAATCGATTCTTTAACTCATTGAAGGCTTTCTCACATTCTTCGGTCCAATTAAATTGAGTCAAGAGTGAATAGAGCGGTCTAGCAATTATGGCATACATGTGTATAAATCTTCGGTAGTATCCACAGTGTACCATAAATGCTTGTACTTCTTTAGCAGTCTTTGGTCTTGGTAAATCCAGAATTACTTTGATTTTGTCTTCGTCAGTTGAAATTCCATTTTTAGAGACAATATGTCCTAATATTTTTCCTTGTCGAACCATGAAGACACATTTTTCTGGGTTGAGGCATACTTGATACTGTCGACACTTGGCAAAGATCTTTTCTAGTTCAGGGATGTGCTCTGATCGTATAGCTGAATAAGTACATAGATCATCCACGTATACCTCCATACTTTTTCTCAAGAATTCTTTGAATACATGGCACATCAATCTTTGGAAGGTGGTTAGGGCATTCGTTAGACCAAAAGGCATGACTCTAAAGGCGTATACTCCCCATTCAGTTGCAAAAGCGGTTTTGTGTTGGTCCTCAGGAGCAATGGCTACCTGATTATACCCTGAAAAGCCATCCAAAAAACTATAGACTTCCTTCCCTTCCACTCTTTCCAACAGATGATCTGTGATAGGTAATGGTTAGCTATCCCTTATGGTCGCAGCATTTACTTTCTTCAGATTGATGTACACTCTTAACTTCCCATTCTTTTTCGGTACAACCACCAAAGGTGACACCCATTCCATGTGCTCAATCTCATATATGAATCCAGCATCTAACAATTTATCTATCTCTTCCTTTATCTTTGCTGAGTACACATCATTGTATGTATACGATCTTTGTTTAGATGGTTTGGCTTCGGATGTCATGGGGATTCTATGGGCACATATAGATGGATCTACTCCTTTCAAGTCCTTATAGGTCCAGGAAAAGACATCCCGATATTCCCTTATGAGGCGTATTAACTCTTGTTCCTCCTCCATTGAGACATCTTGTCCTATGAAAGTACATCGTTCTTCTCCTTCCTCTAAGGTTACTACTATCTTCTTAGTTTGTTCCTTATTGTCATATGCTATTCCTGGCTGTGCTTCTCTTTTAGGCATTTGAATAGCAATTTTTCCCTCTTCCACTTCATATTTTTTGAAGTGGGCTGACACTTCAAACTGATCTTGTGGCTTGTTTTCTTCACCTTCTGGCTCTTTATCTAACTCCATCTCTTCTTCCTGTATAGGTTCCTGGTTGTTTTCGTTAGCCGTGACACCTATTTTTTTATTTTCATCCTCTGGTTCCATTGGTTCTTGTTCCATCTCAATGCTCTCATAGTCCTCCTTAAATTCTTTCTCTATCACTTCTCCTTCTTCAGCCTCCCAAAGGACTACTACATATAGACTAACGTCATATCCTTCCTCATCAATACATTCATTCATAGTTATTACTTCTTCGTTTACACATACATCGAGGGTCGCTAAAATCTCCATCCAACCATGAGGTTCAAACTCTTCATCCAAAAAGACTTGAGGTATGTAGGCTGGATCTTGTACAGACCTAGCTACTCCTTGCCTTTGCTGCCATCCCTTTCTCCTATCCTCTTCCTTTTTGGCAGTTTGGCATATCCATAGATGAGTGTCCTCGTTCATCCAAGATTGGTCACTAGAACCTATGCTGTGAATTGACTGATCGTCTTCCTCCTTATGAATTTGATTCCATTGTAAGGGGGGAACATCGTGATAAGTATACGTGTGGAGATTTATTCTAGTGGTAGTTCCTTCATGTTGTAGGTATACAACATCTTTTCCCCAATCTTGCACAACCTTTAACTGTCTCATGAAAGGTCTCCCAAGTATCATTTCATAATTGCTCGCCCTTTCAAATTGACATATTGCTAAGGTGTGTTCAAATTCAACTCCGCATGTGGTGAAAACTACTCGTTCCAATAATCCCAAGGGTCTTTCTGTGTGTCCGTCTGCCATTTGTATCTTCATACGCGTTGGTCTTGAAGCTGGTTTTCCCCATTTCTCCCATATTTCTCTAGTCGCAATGCCAACACCAGCTCCGGAATCTAAGATGGCTTTGGTGGTATAAACCCTATAAGTAATTGGAAGGCAAGTATCTTCTTCATCTCCCTCACTAAAATCTCCTACCTTATCCACCGGGATCTTTACTGTGTTTACTTCATCAGATATCTCTTTTGCTTCCGTCTTGATCTCCATTTGATTGGTTAATTTCTCCTTCAAATGTGGTTTAACCTTCAGCAGTTCTTCCAAAGTTAGGGTGCAAGGGATTTTTACCTTTCTAAGGTGTTGGATGATATCCGATGTTTGGACTGATGGGTTCGGTTCTTTTTTCCTTATTGAGGGAATGCAATACAATTCTGAACTATGTTCGTACTCTCCTGTGTAATTTGGCAAAACCTTTACGCTATCATTTTCTTCGTTACTCGGATCAATTGGTAATATTTCATTTGAATTCAACTCAAGTATTGAATCCTCTATTCCATCTTCTGCTTCTAGTTCTTCAAAGGGCGGTTCTATTCCTTCTACTTTCTTCCATCTGTCTTCTTGGACTCTGGCCCACAAATCTTTAGGCCATTCCCCTTCTACTTCGGGAACAATGGATCCTTCCCTTTTATCCTCACAATAATTGTCATTCTGTGTCTTACTTGCTTCGGATTTTTCATGGTCATTAGTGATGACGCACTCTTGGAATTCTCTTTCGGAAATTTGGGTATTGGGTAATGGCAATGCAGGTTTTTCTAATGTCTGTTGAGCAACTTCTATTAATTTTTTGCAGATCTCCAACCTCTCTTTCTCTAGGTCACCTCTAGGATACTCTTTCATGTTGTTCCATGGTCGGTCCTGCTCTTAGTCATGCCTTGTATGCCTGAATCCACATGGCTTATTCTTCAGGCATGGGATCTGCTAAGACTGATCCTAACTCTTCTTTTTTGTACTTTTTATTTTTTTTTTCTTCTTCAATTTTCTGTTCCTCTTTTGGGTTTTGTTCGTTCTTCTCATTTTCTTTCTTCTGTAGTAACTTCTTTTCTTTCATCCTATCTCTACGGTTCTTCCATCTTTGTGTTCTTTTACTTACAACACTTTTCTCAGGCTCTTCCGAGTCTTCAACTCTCTGAGGTGTGGGTGTATTCATCTCTGGGTCACTTTGATTGTTGTTTTTAGGTTTTTCTGAGGTCTCTCTAGCTTTGGCTCTTGTTATCGCCTTCAATGGTACAGTGTATTCCTTATCGCTCCCTGATGATTCAATTACTTCAATCACATTGATTTGCACGTTGGATGTAACCTTGTTGGGGTTCTTGGGACAATCTCTGAAAAGATGTTCCTTACCACAATCACTACAGTAACCTTCCCAGACTCGTTGTGATGGTGGTGGGTTTGGCAGTGTACATTCTCTGATATAGTGATCACCTCCACATCTGTAGCATGGTCCTCTCGGCACAGGTGGTCTGTTCATGGGTCGGGGTGGTATGGTTGCTCTAGGGGCTGTGTACATTAATGACACATAGTCCTGCTCATATCCATAGGAACTATCTGGTACTTCCATGCCATAGGCATATGGTTCGTACAGTTGTCCATATTCTACCATAGAGCTTTCATAATTGGGATATGCTCCTTGACTATGGTCGTAAGATGAGTCATATGGTTCATTACTAGCCAATGGTGTGGCTGGGACTATCGCTCTCTCTAGGTTTTCTTCAGGTTGAGCTATCTTGACTAGGACAATGTTCTGAGGATGGGGCGGTTGTTGTCCTAGTACTGGTTGTGGTTGGGTGTATCCTTGATACACATACGGTCGTGGCACTAGAGCCTGCTGCTGATAAGTAGGGTACCTCCATGCTTCACCTCCTTGCTCTCTCTGGGGGTATCCATAAGGTCTCATATACGGTTGTGCTGGTCTCAATTGCCTATTGTAAGGGCAATTTTCTGTACTGTGATTTGTATATTTTTGTTCTATACTGCAATATTGTAGAAGTCCTGGGACGGTGGGTCTATTATAAGCATAAGCAGGTGGTGGGACTACTCCCCTAGTGCACAAGTGAGAGGGATGATCACCTCCGCACTGCATACATCTTCTGAGCATGGCCACTCTTAGAGGGTTACTGGGGTAGTTTCTCTGTCCTTGAACGTTCAGCTTCTTTGCTACCAAATCGGCTATTTCCTCTACATTGTTTTTAGGGTTTGATGTGCTACTGGCCGAATCTTCACTTTTCAAGCTACATTGAGGTATTTTCAAATCTTCTGCAAGGTTATCTTCTAGGTCTATACATTCCTTCATGCATTCTTGCAAGGTTTGAACTCTCTTTACATATACCAGCGATCTTAATGATCCGTTCAATAATCCTTCCAAAAATAATGACACCATTTTATTTTGGGTAGGCCTCTCTTCCACTGGTTATCTGTCCACATACTGCTTGAATCTTCTTGTTGCCAATCTCACTGATTCTGTAGGGGCTTGCTTAAAGCTATGGATCAATGATGAAGAGTTGTTTTTAATTCCTGACTTAGTGAATTCCTCAATCATTTCTTGATAGACTTGTTCCATGTTTTGGAAATGATTAGGGTCCAAAGGCTGGAACCATGCTAACGCAGTGTCTGACAAAGTAAGACCAAAGGACTCATATTGGATCAAGAAATCGTCTACTTGTTCGGCTCTGATTACTTGTTTAAATTCGGCTATATGATTTTAAGGTTCACTAGAGCCATCGTAGTGGTTTCTCATGCATTTGGCAACTTGAATTGGCCTTAATCTTCTTCTTGCTTCCGGCGGTCTAGGCATTACTGAGAAAATCAGTCTTCCTATGGGTATGCCTAGTCCTCTTACTACCGGTGGTCTGACTGGGACAGGAATTCCATGTCTTGGGTCGACAGGCGGTTGAGGTCGGTAGTTAGGGTTATTTGCAGGCATTGCAAACTGCACATGTGGTCTAAGCGGGATTTGGGTTTGTTGTGTTTGTTGTGTTTGTTGTGTTTGCCCCGACTGTTGATATGAACCATTTTGAGACGTTCCAAGTGGGTTTCGTGAAGTAGTGGCTTGGTCCTTAGGGGGAAACACTGGAATATTCTGATATTTCAACTCAGCTCTTTCTAATTCCATTAAGGGCCAATATCTTCTCTGATTCTTATCCAAATATGTGATGATGGTGGGGAAATTAGGATCTTGTAACTCATAGATGGTGACAGGATTAGGGGCAGCTTCCCATATTGAAGAATGTGCTCTAAGAAGAGGCTCCATTCCATTGATCAAGTATACATCCATTAGGGAGTCATCCTGAGGAATCAGGTCTCCTCTCCAAATTCTAGCAACAATAGATCTCCCTCTAGGTGTAGTTACTCGCTCTTCATTCCCTTCCCCATTTAGGTTTGAAGCATTGTTTTCTTCACCATGTTCATTAATGTTTTCCGGTTGTTCTGTGACAACATACTGGATATCTCTTTTGTCCATGTAAAATCCTCCTACATACTTGATTGCTGGCCTAGGCACTATGTAAGCCTCTGAAGCCTTCTTTAACCTGACCACTGATCTGTTTAGACCATCCAAATAAATAGGGATCTCATTTTGGTTGGTGTTCACATACTCCAAAGAGGTCCGATACTCTCCCTCAATAATTGACATCATGCCAATCATTGGTACTGTGTTTTGCATATCCTCTGAAGCCATGGGAATTTCTTCCTCTGACTCACTGGAGGTCTCCGAGTAATATGTACAGCTACTTGGCTCGGCTACACTACCTACAGAAGAGATTACACTTCTTCGGCTTCCTAGGGTTCTTCGAGATCTTAGGTTCATCCACTTCACAGCTCTGATCAGTCCTTGCTAATCTCTAGCTTCTAGAACTCTTCACTATGGATTAGAATTCTAGAAAAATTGTGTCTGGAAACTGACTGAAAGTGAACTTTTCAAGTCACGATACTTGACTTCAAAGTGACACGATACACGATATCTGGATGCCCACGATACTCGATACTTCAACTACAACGATACACGATACTTCTCAAGTATCGCGATCTACAAACCACAATACTCGATACCTGGCAATCACGATATTTGGCTCCAACCGATACACGATCTTTCATAGGTATTGCGATCGTTGTATGCACGATACACGATACTTGACTATCACGATACGCGATACCTGATGAAAAACGATACTTGATACACGATACTCAAAAGGGACGATACTCGATACTTGGATAACACGATGTCGTCGAGATTTTCTCTCCTCTCTCACTTGTGAAGGCCTACAAAAAACATATTTGGTGAAGGTAGCCAGAATTCCCCGAGAAGTCCAGGATGCATCAAGGATGTCAAAGGAAGGTCACATACAAAGTTTCAAAGAAATCAAGAAAGTCCATGGTAGCGGTCAAAGTTGGTCAAAGCTGGTCAAAGTTGGGAAATTAGGGCAAAAATTTCATTGTCACCAAATTAGATGAAAATCCATATACTTGTAAAGATTGTCAAAGGCAGTCTATAGCCCAAATTTCAGCAGAAAATGGATTTGGTAGCACATTGATATGCTATGTTCATTTTGTAAAAATGTATTTTTTCTAGTTTGACCCTACAAATTCTTGTATAGAAATTTATGTTAGCCATATGGTTTGGCATGTATAAAGACCATATGTGGCTACATATTTGTATAAAGTTTCAAGGCTATCCGAGCTTCCTAGACACCTTAATGCCACCATGCAAGCTTCCAAATGTAGTCAAACTTGTACAAGTTAGATTCAGATGGGAGTTTTTTCTGCATATTCCTGAAGGAGATCTTTGGAAACATAGTCCTACAATGTTTCATCTTCATCAAAGACTTTTTGGAGGGTCAAAGAGCACAAAGTCCAGTTTTCAAGATCACCGCAGTTTTCTAGAATAAGAAAAATGAAGGCTTGAATGTCTGCCACATGTCAAAATATGATTGAACCATGTTGTACGGTCAAGATGAGCTCATATTCAAGGGTGGAGATGCACTAAAGCATAAAGGAAGGAGGATCCACGAATTTTTTCCATAAAAGAAGACCTTTTTTACAATCAAAGATCAATAATGCAGCATTTCTCCAAAAATAGTGGCTTATCTTATCCGAATTGATGTCAGCACTCATCCGACGGTCCAGATCATCCCCAGATCCAATGGTGGAGAATGAGGGCGCCTAAATTTCACTCCTTTACACTAGATTTGATAGAAAGAACAATTCCAAGCCATTGATTTGATTAATCAAATGGTTGTAATCGAAAGTAGTGATCCTAGAGTTGAGAGTTGATTTCTCTAGATCCAAGGGCCCAAATTCATTCAAAAAACTATATAAACCCCCCTCCAAACTCCTAGAGCATCATTGTTAGGCATCCATAGGGCTCATGCTAGCTTACGGTTTCCTTGAGACGATCACCCTCGGTTGAGCGAGTGAGGATCCAAGGTGAGCTAGTATGAGTATAGAACCTAGTTTCAAATTTAAGTTAGAATTCCAATCTAGGATAGGCTCTTGAAACCAGCATCTCTATCTTGACTCACCCTCGGTGGAGCGTGTGAGTGAGTTAGAGCTGATTTTAATGAGTCTCGGACTTCTTTAGTTAGACGTTACGAGCCTAGATAGACATAAGGTCACTGGAGTGGAACTCACCTTCTTACGTGTGACATTCGGTTGAATTGTCATGGTTTGAGGGTCGGAACCACCTTTGATCAGTAGACTGCCTAGCTTGACGTACCACGATGATCTTATACATGTATCTTAATTCCAATCCTTTTAATTCATGTCACTTGTCACTTGTCTCTTGTCTCCTCTCTCAGTCTCTTAAGTATTTTTACATGTCTTCTATTTCTTCTATGTGTGAGAAGGCTCCGCTGTATTGCGTTGAACCACTGAGGATGTTTCTTTGAGCTTGTGAGTAAACTCTATTATCATAATTCACTTGCATGCATATAAACCATACATACCCATACATATTGATTAGTTTCTGAAAGTGTATAAGAAGCTCCAATATTGGACCATTCTTCCTTTTGAAACTGGTTTATGTGTAAGGATTCCATCTATTCACATCATGCATACATATCATCCAAAGAAGACTATGCATATGAATTAGAATTAGGAAGTGTTTAAGAAGCTCCTTCAATGGACCATTCTTCCTTCCAAATTTGATTCGTGTGTATGGTTCTCTTTCATTCTTATCATTCATGTTCATAAATCTAAATTGCACTCCTACTTTCCCATTTCCATAAGCATTTCAACATCTCTCTCTTCTCCATCCTCAACATTAATTTCACTTTCATGTCCTTAAACCATCCAACATTCATTAGCTTCATACACCCTGTGTGTGCCACGACCGGACCCGATCCACCCGGATTGCGATCACCTCCACATTTGAACCCGACGTGAAACGCTTCGTGGCATTTGCTTCTGATCTTGTTGGGAGGTTGTGATCCATATCCTTTGTTTCATATTTTTCATCCTCATCATATCATCATCATCAGTCTTGAGTGTTGCACTGGATTTCTCACAGTATCGTGCACATCTTCGTCGTGAAGTAAACGCATTTGTGAGAGATCTAGAGCATCGTGCATCACTTGCTTATTCACAGAAGATGGAGGAAGGATTCAAATCCCTTATTGTTGAGAAACAAGGCCAAAGAATAGTCTCTTCTATGTTGAGAGAGAAGGGAAAATTCAATGGCATCAACATCACAAGCTACTTAGATTTGTTTGAAGAGCAAGCTATGATTTTTGGTCTTCCCGAAGATCTTTTGATATCATTCTTTGAACGAATTGTTGATAGCTCTATCATAAACCGTGTCACTCAATATGATAGTCTTCCTTGGAGTGATTTTAGAAAGGAGATGCTCAAAGAATTCTATCTTGAAGATTATAGCCAACATAATCGAGATGGATTCTTACGATGGGTCAATTCTCCAAGCCTAGTAGCTCTATTACTCACTTACAAAATGAGTATATTAGACGCTATGAACAACTTCCTGATGAGGATAAGATAACTTTGGAACCTGATCTTGTGATCAATTTTCTTAAGCTTCTTCATCCTGAAACTCGTAGGGAAGTTGAACGGCGATTAGAAGAACCAGATAAGCGATATGGTCTTACTGACAATTGGCAAAAAGTGCGTAAAGTAGTAGAGGCTGTAGCCCATAGACATCAAAGACAATCCATGCTTTATGAGCAAACTAGTCTTCCTCAAGCTAGCCTTCCACAAACTAAGGAGCAAGTTAGAGAACAATCCCATGCTATGCTTTTTGACTCTACTCCTATTCCTCAAATGATGGAGCCTAATCAAGGTTTTAAAGTAGAGCCAAATAAAAGTGTAGTTGAACAATCTCAAGTGGATATTCTCACTAAGCAAATGGAAAGTCTTATTGCTACACAATCCAATTTGGCCAAGACTATAGATGCTTTACAATCTAATTACACCAAAACTTTCCAAAATCAAATGAACCCAATGACCTTTCAAGAGCCTAATCAACATGTTATAGCTACCAATCAAAATCCACAAGTAGCTCCTACTCAAGCATATCAAGTTCCTCCAATGCATAATCCTCCAATGCATAATCCTCCAATGCATAATCCTTCAATGCAAAATCCTCATCCTCATGTGCAAAATCCTCAAATGTATCAAAACCTGTATCCTCAAGCTTCTCCAATAGCTTTTCAAAATCCTCAAAATCAAAATTTTCAAAATCATCAACCATATAATATGGAAGCTCCTCTTGCACCTCAAGTACCACATGTTGCTCCCCAAGCTCCTCAAATACATCAACTGCATTTTCAAAATCCTAATTATCATGTTCAAGCAATACCTTATCAACAAAATCCTCAATTTCAAAATTTCCCACCACAAGTTAATCAAAATCCTCAAAATCAAAATGGTTTTGTGCGTGGCTCTCGTAGGTGTCCTTGGTGTGATTCGTTAGAGCACTTTTTGAGAGATTGTGAATTATTGAAGGCTGCTAAGGAGCAACGACTAGTAATAGACATAGACAAGAAAATATGTGACTATCGATCTAGGCTACCTTTGCAAGGAAATTATGGTAAGGGAGGAATGAAAAAACATTATGAAAATATAACCATAATGGACGTAGGAACTAGAGGAGTGAAACTAGAAGCTCTTGATGAACAACAAGTAGAATCAAGTAAACCCACAAAGGAAGGTGATTTTTCCATAGAGGCTTTAGTAAGAGCACGGGATGAGATTAGGAGAATAACGGCTTGGGAGTCACTGATAGAAGATCAATCTCTTATTTCTCACATATCCAATGTAGAAGAAAAACGAAAAAGAGATGAAGCTGAGCCTAGTGAAAGAAGAGTGACTCGAAAACAAACCTCAGAGGGAATAGAAACAATCATAGAGCAGGGAGAAACATCACAATCTAAAGATAAAAAACAAGAATCACAACCCAATGAACAAAAACAAGAGGAGAAACAAAAAGGGAAGAAGACAAAGCAAAGAAAAACAGAACCAAAGCCTTTAGATAAACAAGAACAATCAAAACAAACTGAAGACCAAACACAAGAACATGAACAAAAACAAGACCCTGAGCAAAAACAAAAGAAACCAAAGAGAAAACCTAAAGCCATCTTGATTTCAGAAATTGAGAGAAAAATAGATCCTATGGAGATTTTAGATGACATTTTGCTTAAGAGTCAAGTGACTATGTCTTTAGAACAAGTTTTCTCTATTGCAAAGCCTGTTTTTAAAGATAACTTTATCGGCCTAATTAAAAGGAAGAGGTTTCCGCTTAATCTAGATACTGAGATGCAAGATTCTCTAGATCAAGATCAAGCTATGAATGAAGCCTTAAACTTTGATGAATCTGATGAAGAGGACTTTGATGATGATGAAGTAAATGTTAATAAAAATTTCTTAGGACCTATTCAACCTGACCATGAAAATCATGAAAACAATCCTGAAAGTTACTTTAAAAGAACATTTTGGTCTAGAGGTACATCAGAGATGCATGTTAAAATAGGAAATTATAAGAACACTATCACTGTAAATGCATTAGTAGATTCCGGCTCTGAAATCAATGTGATTTCAAGAGAAGTCTATGATAAGTTTCGATGGCCCATAGATCATAAAGATTGTGGATGGCGTATGAGAACTGCAGATAATGGTGTAGGTATCTTGTATGGAGCTTGTGCTAGTGTGCCCATATCCATAGGAGGAATCACAGAAGAATTTCACTTTTTTATTCAAGATAATTGCTCCTATGAAGTTCTCTTAGGTCAACCCTTTATTTGTGAGAGTCGTATGGAAACTAAAGCCATGGATGATGGGTCTACCTATGCTAGATTCAAGTCTAAGGATGGAATGCAATCACTTCAAGTCATGACAGTAGGAGTGAATCATCCTAGGAATCGATTGTCAATTAGAAAGAAACCTATTGTTACTCAGGGTCATGAGCATGCTTGTAGTGATTGTGCACCTCGATTCATGTTTGGAGCTACATATGATCAAAATTTCGGATAGAATCCATTGTTGAGCGGGACAACAGTGGATATTGGTTTGACATCTCGCATCCAACCAACATGTACAATAGTTTGTCACTTTGTTTTCCACATTCTAGATTAGATTTTCTTCATAAGAGTCAATTGTCCAAGTCTTTTATCCAAAAAACCCAAAAAAATTATAAAAACAACAAAATCATGGAACATGATGAGAACATTGAGCATGTGATTGAAACATCTCATTGTTTCTCTACTCTTGAGGAGTTAGAGTTATGTCTTCAACAAAATTCTAATTCCCATATTATTCTTCTTTCTTCCCTTGATGAGTATGCTCTAATCCAAGAGTATGCTCTCAATGTTGACAAGTGCTCAAAATTTAACCAAACACATGATGCCTTAGTTGAAACAAAGTACAAAACTGTAGAAAAAAAAATCAAACCCATAGCTCAACCATTACCTCAAGGAAGTAATGAAAAAATTATTGATGTGAAAAATGATCCAACTCTTCGGGATAAGAAAAACATAGGACATACATTCACGGATGAGACAATCAAACAGGTGAAAATTGGTAGAGATGATGACTTTCTTTTGCCAGCAGAGAGAGATAAATTTGAGGGAGTCATACATAGCCATGGAAAAGCCTTTACTATGTAAAACTACTTAAGGAGAAGATAAACATGAGAATTTTAGAGCCATCTTTTGCACCTTACTCAAACAGATGGTTCACTGTGCCTAAAAAGAATGGGAAAGTACGTTTTATTCAAGATCTCCAACCCGTCAATAAAGTCACCATAAGGAATGTAGGAACAGGACCCATTGTAGATGAGTTTGCTGAATCATTTTCAGGACATTCTATCTATTCAATGGGTGATCTATATTCTGGATATGACCAATTCCAATTAGCAATTGATAGTCGTGACATAACCACAATGAAAACTCCTTTAGGCTTAGTGCGAATGTGTACTTTACCTCAAGGAGCGACTAATTCTGTGGCTCATATGATGAGTGCTATGAATATGGTCTTACATGACTTTATCCCTCATATAACTATGCCATTCATTGATGATATTCCAATTAAAGGGAGTGAGGAACGTGTAAAGGACATTACTTTAGATTCATCGGGATGTCGTAAATTTGTTCTTGACCATATCTCTGATTGTGAAAGAATATTTCAACGATTTGAAGAGGTAGGTCTCACATTTTCCATAGAGAAATCTGTTTTTGGTGTCAACGAGGTACTTATTGTTGGACATTTATGTGGCCATTATGGTCGAAAGCCATACCCACAAAAAGTTGATGCCATTAGCAAGATTTCTGAAACATGTAACAACGTGAGTGAGGTACGTAGATTTCTTGGTGCTTGCATCTTTTATGTTATTTGGATCCCTCACTTTGCTCATGTTGCTGATTGTCTTTATGACTTGTTGAGGAAGAAACGAAAATTTATTTGGACTGACAAACACACTCAAGCTATGCGTAAATTGAAGAAATTATTGCTTAAAGCTCCCATCCTTAAGCGTGTAGACTATTCTGCTAACAAACCTATTATATTGACTGTTAATACTAGTCCTATTGGTATAGGTTGGGTCATAAGTCAAGATGATAGTGAAGGGAATAGATATGCAATTAGGTTTGGTGCCAAAATTCTACATGAAACACAACGAAAATATCCACAGATCAAACGAGAACTATGGGGTATGGTAACAGCTTTGAAAACAGACAAAGAATATTTCATTGGTGCAAATGTCAAAGTTGAGACTGATTGTTTGCCTCTCATTGGAATGATAGCCAATTGTTCATCTCCTGATATAGCCATGCTTAGATGAATTTCATATATTAAGTTCATAAATCCTGAGTTCGTTCATATTTCAGGTAAATCAAATTCAGTTGCTGATATGTTATCGAGAGCTAGATTTGATGATCTTGAAAGTGATCGAATAAAGAATGTGAACTTAATTGACTATGTTCCACATATATACGAGTATGAGCAATTTCATGAATCTGAGTATGAAAATGAATGGAGAGACATAGGAAAGTATCTGAGTACACTACAACCATTACCTAACTGGACTACGAATAGATTCTGTAACATTAGGAAACGAGCTTATAACTTTTTCCTATGTAATGGTTATCTTTGGAGACATGCTAAGGGTAAGGTTAAGAATCCACAACGAGTCCTAGGAAAACGAGGGCTTCAATTGCAAGTAATGAAGGAAATGCATGAGACATTATGGGCAGGTCATAAAGGATTTTTTGGAACATATGAAAAAATAAGAAGTACCTATTATTGGCCTAGGATGTATGTTGACATTAGTAGCTATGTTTCTACATGTTCTACTTGTCAACTTCATTCATCAATCAAACATACAGATCCGTTGCATCCTACTTATCCACCTTGTATTCACTACAAGTGGGTAGTAGATCTTGTAACTATGCCTAAAGGTATTGACAAAATGCGTTACATTGTACTTGCAAGAGAAGATTTAACTAATCATGTAGAGGGACGTGCATTACGATCTAAGACCACTTACAATGTTTGCAAATTCTTGCTTGAAGATGTCATAAGTCGCTTTGGGTACATAGAGAAAGTAGTTGCCGATCGTGGAGAGTTAAATGCGAGAGAAGCTAAAGAGTTCTTTGAGCGTCACGGTATTCGTTCGTAAAATAGAGAGAGGGCATCCACCTATTGTGAAAGCCATATCTAAAGCATGTAACGGTGACATCAAACAATGGCCTAAATTCTTACCTTTTGCACTTTGGGCAGATAGAATGACATGCACACGTACTACTGGATATATGCCTGCTGAACTCATGTACTGTCAAAAACCATTGTTTCCAATTCAGTCTCATATTTCTGCATGGTCAAATTTGCCTTGGTCTGAAAACATGTCTACTGATGATTTTTTGAGTTTGGGTATTAGACAGTTAGAACAAGGTAATTTAAGACTTGATGATGCTGTTGAAAAATTAAGAGAATCTAGAATGAAGAACAAGCATTATTTTGATAAAACTCATCGATTGCGTCCTAAGCCAATTGAAGTAGGAGATTGGGTGCTCATTTATGATAGTACATTTGACTCTCAATATGATGCACGCAAAAAGCTCACTCAACGGTGGTTTGGGCCATACATTGTATCAAAAGTCAACAACAATGGTACGTATGCTCTTTGTGAATTAAATGGTGTTGCACTAAAAACTTTGATTGCAGGTAAAAGGATAAAGCTATTCAAGAAACATGATAATGACGAGTACATTTTGGATGAGGACATTGAAGAAGATGACAACAATGAGGCCGATTCATAAACAGGAGTATCCATGCTATAAAAAATAAAAATATAAATAAAAAAAGGAAAAAAAAAACATATAAAAATATCATTAATTTTTCAAGTTCATGTTGCTTTGTTTTTTTTCAAGTTCATTCTATTTTTTTTTTTTCCATGCTTGTTTCATGCATGTTTTTTTTCAGTCTTTGCATTGCATTGCATATCCACATCACTTGAGTCAAAATGGGCAAATGATGATTACTCTACTTGTGTAAAATTGTATCTTGAGTAGTAATTCATCTACTAAGAAATCGGTTATAATCTAGGATTGTGGAAAGATAGGGCATGTAGATTTGGAGGTTTATTTTGCTGGCATGACTTTCATATATAAACATGCATATGTATCCAGTATCGAAAGCATAATTGTTGAAATCCTAGCTCCTGCTATTGCATGTTTCTACATCCTTAGTCCATCTCACAACACTTGTATCGGAGTTTAAACGACTGTTCTCCGTCATCAAAAATGGTTGTACCTTGTATCGGGGTTTAATTTTTCCCCGTCATCAAAAAAAAAAAAAAAAGTTGCTACATGTTACCAAGAAGTTTACACTTTCTTCCACCCCAAAAAAGTGATCGTAACCATAAAGTTGCCGAATCATCATCATCATCATCAAAAAAAAAAAAGAAAAAAAGAGCAAGCCAAAGGAGGATAAAGAGGCATAGTAGAATAAATCACGGGCTATGTAGGCAGATTTATGCATTAGTGGAGTTTAGTTAGATTTCCTTGCATGTTATTAGAGAAAGAGCATATTCATATTTATGTAGGAAAGGAGTTGATCTAAAATAAGCTAAAGATGAAAGATGTCTCTTGAAAATCCTAAATCTTTGTTTATAATCATATTTAAGGTAGATTGCTTTATGAAAAAGGTACAAAATTTTCTTCAAGATGAGAGGAACTGATGCTTAAAACGACTAAATACATCCACTTCCACTTCATATTGATGCTTGTTTTTTTTCTTTCTTGTTGCCAATGTTGCTTGTTCATTTGCATATATGTTGCCTATCATACACCCTGTGTGTGCCACGACCAGACCCGATCCACCCGGATTGCGATCACCTCCACAACGATACTTGGACCACACGATACACGATACTTCTCAAGTATTGCGATTTGCAAACCACGATACTCGATACCTGGCAATCAGGATATTTGGCTCCAAACGATACACGATACTTCTCAAGTATCGCGATCGATAGATCAGGATACACGATACACAGTAGGTATCACGATCGGTGACAACACGATACACGATCTTTGCAAAGTATCGCGATCTTTGTAATGGGATACACGATATCTGGTAAATATTGCGATACTCAACCACAGGAGATCACGATACTTGCTAAGTATCGTGATAGTCGACCGCGGGAGAACACGATACTTGACCCTTTTTCAAATTTTTGCTAGATTTTTTAAGTTTTGATTGTACACAGATGTTTTACAGGTTCTCTACGCTCTCCTCACTCTCTGATTCATCCAAATCACACTTTTTCATTGTAAGTTCCCCACGATACCTGACGCAGATCGTTCTGTTATGAGAAATTTGATTTCGTGAGAATTTATGAGCAAGAGGTGAGTTTGCTTACCTAGGGTACTCTTTCCCAACACTTCTAATACCCCCACTTGCTCAGCGCAACTCCCGATCGCTATGTTGATCAAACACGATACTTGGCAGCTCCTCTCACGATACTTGCTTACAAGACAAGTGAGTTTCAAATGGTAGTTTTCTGCCTTTTATACTTGGCTTTTCCTACTTACTGAAAATAAAACAACAAAACAAGGAGTCATACACACACTCCAAGAATGAGAAGTAGTAAGTTCGGCTGAAAGTGACTTACCAAAGAAGAGAAAATCACCACTCCTCCTCTTGCTTCAATGCAAAAAGCTACTTACCATCACACGAATGCCTCGGTTTGATTCGACACTCCCCGACAACGGTGCCAAAAAATGTGTTGACCTAAGTACCAACTCAGGGACTTGTGGAGAAAGAGACTATACCTCAATCCCCCTCAAGTGCATATAGTGGGGATCACGCTTTAATTATCAATCCGATGAGTATACAAACCTAGCCGAGTGTATGAGGACATGCAATCAAGTGATGACCAATGCAAATGAACTACTCAAAGAGTGTAAACAAGGCAAAGGCTAATCCAAACAAGCTTCACTGACAGTCATGGTGTCACGATACTTGGTGCAGCAGCCAACAGTAAATTGAGCTTTTCTCTCAGCTCCAAACTCCAAATATAGCAAATAGCATATGCATTTCGAAGCTCTCAAGAAGACGCATCCAATGGAAGTGGTTTCACTCAATTCTGACACTCCTACCTCAAGTTATGAGCAAAATACTGAGTCACGGGAAAAACCTTCCTACACTTCAGTTCTTCCTACACTTCGCACACACTTCAACAACAGCAAACAAACACTTTCATGGATAGGCAACACTTCCTAACACTCTTTCCAAGCAATACACATGCACACAAGCTCACAAAGAAGAAGATACAGAGTGAAGAAGACACAAATTCGAATTTCTGTGCTCTCTATTCTCACAATGGCAAAAAGTCTTTACAAAGAGTCACAAATTGACTTATATACTTGTGCCCTAAAAATGGTCCTTTCACACAAGAGACTGGCACTTTATTCACTAAAAGACTAATTTCCTAATATTTTACATGGGTAAGTTTCTAATCTTCTGAGGAGATGCATCTAGAGGACTCCTCTAGTGCATTTACAACGGAAAATATATTACAAGAATGGTTATGATACAAAGATATGATGTCCAAATCGGAAAAATTTTGGGGCCCGTCTTTTTCTCTGCTTTGTGTTCTCTTTAGCTCTGCAACAATAACAGTTTGCACCAGTGAACTGTCAGGAAGGACTTCATGAGCAAAAATCAAGTGTTCCTTCAAATCCTTGACCTTTGTCAAAAAATTGTCCATGGAATCACCTTCATTCATGTGCTCACTCTTCAATTGTTTTCAGAGATAAGCAGCATGAGCCTCATTCCTAGCATGGTACAATGTGGTAAGTGTATCCCAAGCATCCTTAGCTGTTCTACAAGACTGAATGTGAGGAATCATGGCATGTTTGATAGACAAGGCTGTCAATGCATGTGACTGAGCATCTCTGCCATCCCAAGGAATTTGCTCTATAGTAGGTGCAACAGGAACTGCAATAGGAACATGAATCTGCAAAGTATCACCATCTTTGACACCATTAGCATCAACTTTAATGCTTGTATTTGCAGGTGTAATAGGACGTTTTTCAACACCATGTATAATATTCCACAGTCCTTTTTTGACCAATACATGACACATCATATAAGCCCATAATGGGTAATTTGTACCATCCAACTTATCCTCAGCAGCCAACATACGAAATTCATCACTACTTTCAGCCATGGTCACTAACTAACATACCTTATACAGACTATATTTCAAAAAGTTGAATAGGACTACCCTGTTGAGTTCTACTAAACCTGTAGCAAACTTTGAGATTCTTATACTAGTGAACCGAAACCTGTATATATCTTTGTCACAAAAAAGATGAAATAGCCTGAGTATGCACACCAAATTTTGTGCGATTGTGAGGCTACAATCGGAGGAGTGTCAACGATGCCCTAGATGAAGCGGCGACTTGCTTTGATACCAATAGTTGGAGTTAGACATTTGCAGAGGCATGCAAACAACACAAGGAGGAAGGAGAAGCTTGGAGCATAACACACAAATACTGAATGTATTACCACTAGAATGTACAAAGATTAGTGGCCTGTTACGGCAAGAGGCGTATATACAAACTGGGGGAGAAAAACTCCCTAAAGAGGGAAAAAAGTGCCCGGATGGTCCTAGAGTGTTCATGTTCATGCACATCACTTTCTAAATATATCAATAGTGTTAAGGTCTTCAATCATTTTTAACAAATACAATTAAGGAGCTATTTCCTTTAAAAAGTGGAAAATTTTCTTATTCATGACTAAGTTATAGAAATAATTTTTCATCATGTGTTATAGTTAAAGTAAGGAATTTCCCTTATGTTTGAAACTTGTAGAATGTGTTTTATCATATTTTTACCATAAACATGAGTAGGGCCTCCTAGTTTCCTCTAAGTCATCCCCTTCTATAGCTAGTCAAGCTCTTTGTACCGAATTGTCCCAGTACCTCATATCCAAATCACCTAAGATTTTATCCACAGACAATAGACTTGCATAGATTTAGAATGTGCTTGCAATTACTCCAAATGGACTAGTTTAGGTTAGGCAACCAGACTCAACAAAATAGACTATGCAGGTAGGTAGCCTATGATAAAAATAAAGCTGAACTAGAATTGCTCCCAATCGCTATATGAAACGAATTTAGGAGAGATATTTGAAACAAAAAGAAGCATAACATATGCATTAAGTGGATATCTGCATTAAGTGGATATCTACATAGAGAGAAATGAACAAGAGAAGTAGGGACTGTCTGCAAACACTCTTCCTACAATGATTATGAGCTATGTAGCTCTTGCTATGACCTCCTCTATGCTTGGACACGGCTTGACTCCTTGAGCTTGATCCACACGTCCTCCCCTTCTCTCCACATGATTGAATGGCCTGGTTTGTGCCTTCTCCATGAGAGTATCAGAACATAGACCTTCTTGTGACCTTTCACCTACCCTTGTGTGACCCTTGGCTTTTCATTTATCCTTGGGTTGTCTTTTTTTCATTGTTGTCTTTTTTTCATTGTTGATGAGCTTTCTTGATTCATAATCTCAATACTCCTCCTCAAGGTCATGGTGTTCGTGTCCATCAAGATTCAGTCATTTAGATCAAATTTAGACATATAAAAAAAGTTCTCATAAAGCCCTTGGTCCATCATTGGCATGAGATCAAAACCTAAATATTTTACCTCAGATCATAGTTTTTGCTAAATTGCATCACATTGTTTTCATTGAAGCATCCATGAAGTTAAGGAATACCACCATCTATGCTCTTGTTCAAATGATTGAAATTGAGCTAGAAGGTTTGTCATGGTGAATATGCTAAACTTTATATCAATTTCAATTATCAAATATTTCACATCAAGCTCATCAAGTATGTTGCGTACACACAAAGGATGGTGGAAAAGTGGAAAGAACTTACCTTTTTGATGCATGAGAATACTCTTAGATATGGGAAAAAATCTCTTATCACATGGGCTAAATATATGATAGGAAACAAACTTGCCTCACATTGCAAACATAATGATGGAAGAATGCATCAAATCAAGGTGATGCACAATTGACCCTAATTTCGCAATACTTCTAAGACAGATTTTCGTCATAAAGAAGGGGATCACAAAAGAGATTTTATTGTGATCTATTGGCTTCAATATATGATCAAAAATCTTAATGAAGTAGTATGGCTCAAACTTCAAATTATAATCTTTTATATGAGACATGCTTCCATTATAATTCGAACAAAACCACAAAAGAAAACTCAAAAACTTAAACAATTGAACGTCATTCGTTGTAAAAGTCTGATTATTAGTTTAATTCCTAACTGAAGATGCTATAAGTATTGGCAATTCGGCACATTTTTCTTTTTCCTACTTGCATCAATTCCACATACAAAACTTTTGCAACTAAAGTACAACACTAAAATTTAGGTCTTTTGTCTCTCCTCAATGCTTTCACACACAACCACACTTTGCACAAACATTTTCGTACACATACAAATAATATCTATTCTTCCTTATGTGCCGTTTTCATGATAAATACACCATTTGGAGATAGAATTCCGTTCATTGTTTTTAAACACAGAGGCATGAAATCTCAAAGAGGTACAATTTGTACAAAGTTTCTCAAATATAAATTAAAGAAAGTGTGAGAAAGTTCCTACACAATACTGCAAGCAAAAAATCAACTTGAGATCAAGAGAAATGTAAACAAAATCCAACTGCACTTATTTTAGAGTGCCAAGACATCTGATCAAAGACACTAACTCAAAAAACCTTATTGTAGATGCTTGATAGTATAACTCATTAGTTGTAAATTAACAAAATTTCCAACTATTCATGTGAAACAGATAGTTCTTGCCTAATTTTCACCTAGACGTGTTTCCAACGAGAGAGTTATAATTTTCCAAGTTAGATTTATTACGTCCACACTAGAATTGTATCTTATAAGACCTCTTCATCTGTAAAGATTGCTGCATTCCAATGAATAATGTAAAAATCTCTAAAAATATTACCTCTTTGATGAATTTCCACACTTCTTCCATCTTCTAATCATCCGAGCAACATTGATATCTTCATAATTCAAGGTTTACCCCGATTTCTATGAATGAGATAATCAGTAGATGCACAACACAAAATATAACACAATATGCTCTTAGCAAGTTATAAAATTTAAAGGTGCAAAAAGATCTCTAAGTTTCTCGCATGGTTGTAGTGCTCCGCCAGCTCATATCTCCTAAATGAAAATCTCCTCTTCCTTCTTTCTGCTCAACCTAAAGCCCTTCTTTTTTTGAAACAATATCCTATATGGTATCTCTACCCTCACATTAGAGGTGTGAGTCGGTCAATCCTAGTTTCCCTTGATTTCCCTCAATTTTTCTTCAAGATTCCTTTTTTACTTCCCATATGAGATATGCAATAGCCTAATAATCGGATAATTAAGGTAAGTGTCTTCAAAAGTAATATTCTACGATTAAATGTCCCCTTATTTTAGAACTTCCTGAAACAAAGAATCTGCCTCGTATATGTTTTCCCTTGGATTCTTCCTTTATATATATATATATATATATATATATATATATATATATATATATATATATATATATATATATATATATATATATATATATATATATATATATATATATATATATATATATATATATATATATAGGAAGTTCGGCCTTAGCCTATTCTCTTGGACTTGTATTAAATAAAAGGAAAGAAAAGTACAAGTGAAAGGGGGCTAGTGCCCACAGGACCCCCCAAGTCCCACAGAGTGGGGATAGATCTTACAGAGTTTAGAATGCATTACAAAGAAGGTTAATCACCTCTCATCACCCTCATGCAGGGCCCACTTGGGTTTAAGCTTGTCGTTGATTAGGAGGAGCACTTTATGACAATTGGTGATTCTTTTATCGAGGAGGAACGGGGATTTCTCAATCGACCACTCTTTGGGGGAGTTCCCAAACTTATAAGCACATCTTTCTCACCAAATTTTCCAGAGGACCTTCCCTGTGATGGCATTGTAGAGAGTCATCGAGCATCCGATCGCTTCTCCCAAGAGAGTTTGTTTCCAGCTGATATGCTTCTGAAGTCTAATTTTCTTTCCGACAATCTTCTAGATCCTATCAGAGTTGGGACAAGAAGAGAAGATGTGACTGACATCTTCAATGGACCCGCTACAGTGCTTGCACCAGGGAGACACCCCACAAATTTTGCTAGCCTTTAGGTTGGTCTAGATTCCCCAATGAAAAATTTGCCATAAGAGAAGAAACTTTTTGTTTTCTATGAGAGGGTGCCAGATAGCCATGAACTTCAAATCCCCCCTAGTTATGTCCATGACAGGCACCACTTCTTGTTGAGGTTGACCTGATAATCAATGTTCCCTTTGATATATGGGATTTTTGTTAGGAAATTACCATTATGCCATCTAAGACCTAGGAGGCGTGTCATGTCCCATGAGAAGACCAACTTTAGAGCAGTCCCAACCAAGACATCTGCTTTGTAAAATATTCCATTCTTCATTAGGTAATGTTGACCCTAGGGTCAATATCCTTGAAGTTGATCCATTGGTTGGTGTCTTGTTTCTAGAGATGTTGATGGATACCTCAAGGAAGTGAGGTGGTACTTCCAAATCTTGCTTTGTACCTTCCTATTTCACTTCAAAGTTTGATATTAGGCCCTTTTAGCTTGCAAATGACACCAAAAGAGTACCTATGTACTTTGGAGTTGATGCTTCAAAGAATTGAATCAAAACAGACTACTTCACAAATAACTAGTCTCACAAAAGAGAAATTGATTAAATTCCTTTTGGGGGATTTTAATTAGCTTAGATAGCTAATGATTACAAGTGAAATCACTTAAAATGATAAACCATACACTGAGAAATCAATTTAGCATTACAAGCCTTATCCATGACTTGTTACGGACTGAGCAGTACAAGACCAGTGAGCACTTCGATGTAGTTTTCTCCCAAATGGATGAAGCAAATACCTTGAAATTTTGGTACCATAAAATAGGCTTTGGGTTGGTTCCATAGAGCTATAGAAATTAAAAAATGATTTAGAAATCACTGAGATATGGTCATGCAAATTTCACTATTTTGAGTCGCTACAGCAGAGAAATCAATAGAGATGATTTATGAAATGTATATATTATGACACATGATTATACATAATCATTGGCATTGGAGTGATTCACAATGAAGGTAGTCTAAGTGAGCTATGGCGTAAGTCAGTTACCTACTACAAATGATCAGAAAAGAACTATCAGTGAGGCCACTCTAGACCACAAGTTTTACAAGAGTTTTTATAGGTGTTTTACCTCCAAGTTTGAATTTGAATTCAAACTTGGCCTAAATGTGTTTCCTCCAAATTAGGAGTAATGCTACCAAATGAAATTCGTAACTCTTATCTCTCCTAACTCCACTAGATGTATGGAATTACAAGATTCTCTCAAGAATTTATCCTCTTACAAGTGGTAAATGATCTAGCATTACAAGCAATGGTTCACATGCTTCAATATATGCTTGCACATATTTTCGTACATGCCAAGCCAAATGTGAAGGCTTGGATATTTGCACCAATAATATTCATCATATGATGTTGGACCATGAACAGATTCGTGAAATCATCTACAATTATGGATGCATAGTTGTCTTGTTGCTTTCTCTTATTTTGATTCTCTAACCTACAATCATGTTCAAAGTGACCAAGTTTACCATAATTCCAACATTTTTTACTTTCATTACTTGAATCATTTCTTTGGAAGTTTTTGTGGCCTCTTTGAATCCCCTTGCCTCAAAATTTTCTTCTACCTCAAACATGATTGTGTTGTTAACTTTGGTCTTGGGTACTATGTCTTGTTCCACTTCCGAAGCATCTACCTCTACCGCTTCCTCTACCATAGTAGAATACTTGCTCAAAACTAGGATTTCCTTGGGAGTTCGAGTCTTTCTTTTCAGGATTGGCATCTTTTCATTGCACTTAGCAAGATTTCTACACTCATCAATAGTATGAACATCCTTTTGACAATATTTGTATCTCTTCTTCTTTTGCAAATCAGCATCATTAGAGGAATGGGTGGAAGAGGAAGGTTGAGGCTTTGGTTTTGATGAACCCAAAGCTAAACCACTCTTGCTTTTCCCCTTTCATGAGATATCAAGTTCTTGTGTTCCCTCATCAAATCACTCCTAGTCACTCTATATTTTCTTCTTTCAAACATGCAAAACCTCATCAAATGCATACATATTGGGATTCCCTTTTGCAACCAAATCGAGTGTAGTGGCAAAGCTTTGATAAGATTTTGGTAATCCTTTCAACAATGTAGAGGTGAGTGATGCATATGGAATAATCTCATCTATGTTTTCCAATCGCTCTTTCAAGTCCTTGATGCATGTCATATACACATCCACAGACTCATTTTCAGCCATACATACATCCTCAAGTTGCTTCCTCAATTATGCAACACGTGCTTCATTACGCATGGCATACAAAGAAGCAAGAGTGTCCCATGCCTACCTTGATGTAGAAGAACACGCTTCATCATGTAGTTACACATTGGATAGTTGGTCCCATCAAGCTTATCTTCAGCTTGAATGCTAAAGGAATCATTGATGCCCTCCAGTTCACTAAAGGACAAGATGTGACATAATCTTTACTTCAATGAATGCTGAAATTTTTGCTCACAAAACTTCACTATGATTGCGATTCTAATTGAATGAATGGCTTTCAAATGGGAGTAAAAATCTAGTGCCACTAGTGGAAATGTTTCTTGCTTGGAGGCATTCACTATGTTATGCTCCAAAGTGGATTTGCAGTGCTAAAAGTGCACACACACCGTGATGCAAAAAACCAAAAGTTGAGAAGGAGCTGAACCTACTCTAATACCACTGTTGGGTGTGTGAAGAAGTTTGAGAGACACACAAGAAGCACACACAAGGAGCACAAATGTATTAAGACACATAGAGAAGATGGATGGCTTGAATAGCTCTCTATATTGATGACGATTAGAATTGAAGTGAGAGCTGAATAATATCCCTAAGTACAAGATACCACCACATATGAGTGAATCATGTATACGGTAACATGAGGAAAAAAATCAAGCCAACACTAGATTAAAAAGTACCCATGTATAGGGAAAAGCTTCACTTCAAAGCTACTCGAGGAACACATAAGTTTAATAGACTCACCATGCACTATGAAACATGTTAAGGAGATGGTGGACACCTTCCAAAGATGAGATTGTACTGTAAAATCTTGCTTCACACCTGCCAAAATTGAGTTGAGGAGTGCAAAGTAGACATGTTAAGCCTTTTGAGAAGCACAAATAATCACCCAAATAGTTTGAAATATGATCCTCAAATCATTGGATCAAAACATATGAGTAGGAGTTTCAATTATGAACCAAAACTTTGCTATTTTCGTCACTACACCTATTCAAGGAAATGAACAGTACTCCTTCTCTGCTAGCAATTGAGTAAAGCGTTTTTGGGCATATCTAATTAACTTGGATAGATACCTTTTGCAAGTTATTTCACTTGAAAGCAAGTTAGAGATGCATTCTGACATTTTCGAGCACTAATAGTATGTAGACCAGTGAGAAATGTTTTGATCATAAATTGAGATTGATAAAGGCAATAAACATGAAACTTTGTAGCAAGAGGATAATTAGTATATTAAAACAATACCAACTTCAATCACTGAAAATGATCAAGTATACACTAACAAATAGATCAGAGAAGTACACTATTCTGAGTGATTCATGACAGAGTAGAAGAGTTGAGATATGAGAGAACTATATGTATTAGTGCACATAGATTACATTGACATTGGAAATGAATGATTGTAGAATGTGAGGTAAATGATAGAGCTATAGTGTGATCTCAATATCAACTTAGAATCCCTCTGAATATCTCTTCAAATCGGGCTAGACATTCATGACTTTTGAAGTCCTCTTTTATAGCTAGAGTTCGAGCTAGAAAGAGAGAGCCCAAATTCCTTGAATTTGTTGTGTTTGAGTTGCGTTTTAATCAATCAATCAATCACTTGAGAGTAGATCAAACTAGATCTTCACTTTTCCTTGATTGTAAGAAAGTGAATTGACTCCCTAACAACTCTTACCACCTTCATTTGAATTCAAAACCCACTTGTAGAAGTCGTGGATCAAATCTAGAGTCTATAAAAAGACTTCAAATAACTTGTACAATACATGGAAGCAATATACATACACTTGTGACCATCATTGTCCTGCCCTTTCATTTTTTTTGCATCATCTTCTTTGACAATAGTAAGCTTGCAGAGGCTGTTGCTCTATCTACAGAGCTCCAAAATGGATGAGAGATGGCTCATAAGAAAGGTTTCTAGTATGCTTGTATATTTTCAAAGCATTTGAATCTATACATTGGGAGAAATTGCAGTTTTTTTGTCTCAGGGTCAATCTCTACATATTCCTGAAAAATAGGAGGTGCCAGTGTTGAGTGTCTGATTCATTCCTAAAGCATATTTTGCTTATTCCTTATACTCTTGTGCATTCTATACACTCAACCCTATGTTTATCACTCCCATAAAAGGATATTTGTTTTAATTGTAATCACACTTGTTGCTATGAGCATTTGAAGTTCATTTTCCCATCCAAAGATAGTAAGTTTTTTGAGCTAGTCGATGTGTAAACATATCTGTTTTGTATTGACTCTTTCTCAT
Source organism: Ceratopteris richardii (assembly GCA_020310875.1). Classification (NCBI taxonomy): domain Eukaryota; kingdom Viridiplantae; phylum Streptophyta; class Polypodiopsida; order Polypodiales; family Pteridaceae; genus Ceratopteris; species Ceratopteris richardii. The sequence continues at coordinate 9,802,009 of CM035409.1, forward strand.
TGATGCTCTAAAGTACATAGTGCATTTTATTGCACTTAGCAAATGCCTATAGGGTCTATTTGAGTCTCCATAAGCTCAAGGGCTGGTCTTGCTGGTTGGATGGACCAAACTTTGTCGCTTCCAAACTCACTTTTCTACCTCCTACAAGCTTCTCCAAGTTTGTTCACGAGACATTAGGCAGGATGACGGGCACATCATCAAGGGAAACATTACTGCCTATGTTAGTTGTGACTTGGAGGCTGGCTCTAAGTAGCAACGTTGGACGAGTCTATGGGAACTAGAAGGATGATGTGGGATCATAGGCAAGGCCTTGTCAACAGACGTAGTGTCATTCTCGTTGTGAAGAAGTTGATATTCTACAAATCACCTGACAATGCATTGAAGGTAGCATTGCAAATGCTACCTTGCTGGCCCTTGGAAAGCCCCGTGCTGAAAAGTAGAACAAAGCGGCCTGGCCTCTTCTCATCTCTCCCTCTCTCTCTCTCCATTCATTCTCTGTTGAAGAATGACATTGTCCTATCAGAGCCGGGAGTTCTGCGTTATTTTGATCCTCAGCATTGTATGGCACATCCTGAAGCGAGCCCTGAAAGTGGGCATCAATCTGACCATGAATCTAGGGTGCATCATGGGGTGCTTGGGCAGGTATAGTAGCCGAGGGAAGGAGATAACCACAAAATCTCTCTCTCTCTCTCTGTCGTATGCACCTATAAAAAAAAACATTTGAAAGAAAGACATAACAATCACCTATATGTACATGCATACAATACTTGGATACATGCATACAAATTCTATTTTGGTAAATACACATAGCAATCTTTTAGAATACATACTATGCTTATGCACACATATCTATAAATAACCATACACCTAGACTCACACATACATATTATTTTTGTTTTTCTTTTTCATTATTCTTTTAACTTATTATCTTTCCTTGTTATTTTAATAATTTATTATTTAAATTTACTAAGTTTATGATATATATAAAGCATTAGATATATTAAGTCACAATTGTTCATATCTACACACACTTTTCCTAAAAACACATATACACATTCACAATTACTTAAAATAAAGTATACTTTTAGGGTTGTATTCTAAGGCGGTTAATATAAATAGGTTTCAGTAATGAATTAGGGTTTTTTGCTATAACATATAAAGTTGTACACATAACATTAGGCACACACATAGGGTCAAACCCACATATACTCTAGGGTTTCTTGTAAATACACATAGGATGAAACCTAGTAACACATATATATTCACATAAGCTCATTCTCATATTGTTGGCAGTAGCCTTGGTACACCAGGACGTACAAGACATGAAAGTCAAAGAAGGGAGTCAGAGCGAAGGGACAGCACAAGCAAACAGGGCAGTCAAAGAAGATCTGGCAAGTAGGCCAATATTTTTCCAAGACATTAATGCAAATCAAAGAGATGGACATGCAGGGAGGAAGAACAAGTAGGGAGCTCGAAGATATGTATGGCAGATCACTAGAAGAAATCCCTACAACAACAGTGATTTTTATCACTAACAATCATTGTAAATATCATTTCACCTTTTTGTAGCTCCATTTGGTGCAAGCCAAGGAGTCCTTGAGCTTGAGGAGCCTTAGAAGTAGTTGCGTACCAATTTTCGTATTTTTTAGATCTCGTTTGAGCCCCCAAATAAGCCCTGGAACCTAATTTTTAACTAGGCCGGACACTAGGTCTGGACAAGACCAAAAGCTAGTCAAAAACTATAAAAAGGGCTAGAGAGCTCATTTTTGGGGTTAGATTGTAATTGAAACAAACCTGTAAGAGCATTTTGAAAGTAATCTAAAAGCTCCATTGATTCTCACTCTTTGTCTTGCCTTGTGTGCGCGTGTGTGTGTATGTGTGTGCATGCTTGTGTGCTTCTCACTCACGCACTTGTGCCGCCACTTGCTCGAGGTCTTCATACCATCCTCACGTCTTCCCGGATTGACATTAAAGGAGGTGCTACTCATCATTGAGCTACACCAAATTTTGGCGCCGTTGCCAGGGATCGAGCTTTGAGGACGAGCGTGTGATGGTAAGACGTAGAGTTGATGCGTTGGAGTTGTAGGTATTTTCTTCACTCTCATCGATTTTCTTTTACTTTCTTCACCATCTTCATCACCATCTCCCACGTCCATCTCCATCATCGCGAAAATTTCAATTTTTGGACTATATCCCCATCTCCACCTCATTTCCCTCATTTCACTTGTGAGAGAGAGCGAGAGAGCGAATTTGCATGTGCTATTTTTTGCATGTTTTATGAGCATTCTGCAGGTACAGGCCGCATCATCATCCCCAGCACTCTGCGCAGGTACGGAAATCTGAGTAACTGTCTGTGTGTCGCCGAGCTCTGTCAATCGCGACCGACTGAAAACTTGCTCTAATTACTAAACAAAGTGCATATCCATGACCTACAGGCCTAGAGCTTCCCAAAAATGTGTTTAGTTTTTTGAAATTCCACAGATTTCTGTCAATCGCGATCGCTCTGTCAATCGCGATCGACAAACGACGACGGACAGACCTGTCAATCGCGATCGACACGTCAATCGCGACCGACAGCCCACGACGGCTCTGTCAATCGCGACCGACAGAGTCAACGACTGTTTGACCACGACCGACTGACCATACGCGTGACACGTGTCAATCGCGATCGAGTCATCAATCGCGATCGACTCATCAATCGCGACCGACACAGTCAATGACTGTTTGACCACGACGGACAGACCACGACGGCTCTGTCAATCGCGATCGATACAGTCAACGACTGTTTGACCACGATCGACAGACCCTCGCGACCGACCTGTCAATCGCGATCGACTCATCAATCGCGACCGACAGAGTCAACGACGCTTTGACCACGATTGATTGACTTTTCGGCCACGTGTCAATCGCGACTGACCAGTCAATTGCGACTGACAGCCACGACGGACCTGTCAATCGCGATCGACACGTCGATCGCGACTGACCTGTCAATCGCGACCGACACGTCGATCGCGACTGACCTGTCAATCGCGACCGACAGACTTTGCGAACGCGTTAGAAGGGCAAATTAGGTCAAATTTTCAAGGCAAAATTATTGGTCTAAATTGTGACTAAGTGTGGGACAAACACTAGGGTGTAGTATTGCATCGCGAGGCCGTGCCACAAGTTACTCGAGTATTCCTGTTTGACTGTGAGCTTGTATTGAATTCTGATTTAACTCCTTAAACCCTGAACAGTCCTAGCTTCTCCATACGAAATCCAATTTTTGAGCTCTTGGGTATTTTGAAGTTGACCATACCTAGGGGGATCAAAGTCAGGGGTCTTTAGAATTATTTTCCTAAAAGTCACAATGCAAATGTGTGTTTGTGTCACATGAATGAAAGTGATTGGTTTTGTCCTTGGAACATAAGCATTAAGCTAACCGTGGGACTTTTATAGGTCCATTGAGAGCAACTGAGAGCGTACAAAGCAAGGTTTCATTGCAAGCTTGAGAACCGGGTTCTTGAGCACCATAAAGCAAGGGATCAACAAGTAAGGTTGGAATATTCTCAACTCCCTCTGTCATTTCCTAGCTCAAGCTAAGAACGAGTAGAGATAGGAGTAAGTCAGGGCGACGATAGGCAGTTATCAAGTTGAAGACTACCTAAAAACTCAAGTTCAAGTTAAAAACACAATCTCTGTACTGTCGATAACCTAAAGGAAAAGAACCTAACGTGGAACGATCAACCTAAAGTACGAAGAACATTCAAGTGTTCCTGACGACGTGATATCAGACAAGACCATAAACACAATAATTAACTAAAAAGAATCAAGTAACTGATACCAATTGATCGGCAACGAGGTTGTACTCTGGGCAAAAATTTGGGCTAATCAGTTAGGCATATGAACCTTAGATCAGGACGACACCTAGCAAGAGAGAGACAAAGCCTTAGGTCTTCAGAGGCTAGTGTCAATCATACTGCAAGGTCTTGGGCCCAGCAGTTGAGTCACCACTCATACTACCCTAGCTCTGAGACCAGTGAGTCAGAAATGTCTCAAGGCATGGACAGACCTACGGGAAGTTCAGGAGTGCCTTATTTGTACAGGGTAGAAGGCCCTTACAAAACACAGCTGGAATATCTTAGGACCAACCGACTAGGTGCTAGCATCTATGAGGACGGCCTAGGAAGATCCGTGGTCCAGATTAAAAACCCTGATCAATCCATTGGACTAGAGCACCCAGCTGTCAAGTTTGAAAACGGTGTGTACCTGGACAAGGAAGGAACCATATACGTAGTCACCAGTCATCCAGATAGGACAGATGACTTTGGAAATGTAATCTCAGAAGCGGACTTAGGTGACCTGGAACAAGGGAACATGGGTGCGGAACCTAGAACCCCTCGAGGTAAATCAGTTCTCACTAGGATTATCACGCCTGAGTGGGTACCCCAAGACAACAAGAGCATAGAGTTGCTTATCAATCGAGAAACTGATGAAGCCTTTTGGAGGTATAAATCCAATCAGCCAACTGATATAGGAAATATCATGATCTATGAGTTTAAGGATCCGGATAGCCCAGGCAGAGTGACCTACTTAGATCATGCTTCAGAACGGATCTTTGTGGTGACAGAAAATGATAGGCATGCCTACACTTGGAAGGGTGAATTTATTTTCCCCCAACCAAGATCAAATGTATCCTATGGTCACCCTGGGGCTGGAACTTCCCAAGCTCATGGTACGCAAAGAGACAGAAGCAGAGATAGACCAGAAGTAAGTTTTGCCAACCCAGTGGGCAGAGAAAGAACGAGAACAGAGACGAATAGGGTAGAACCTGAGATGCATAGAGCCCACAGGAACCAAAGAAATGTAGATGGATTCCCTCTGCCGAGGCCTAGAGAGCACACAAGAACTTTGAGACCCACCCAGCTAGTTAAGTCCATGAAGAATTACTTTGACGGAACAGGAGATCCCTATGATCATGTGGCGGAGTTCAAGCAAGTCTTGAGAGCTGAACAAGTGGAAGATCTGTTCACGCAGTACAATGCCTTCGGTCTAACCCTTAGGAACACAGCACTTACATGGTTTCAGCCATTAGATGAGCGTCAGTTCAGGAGCATAGACCAACTCCTAGAGGCATTCATTATAGAGTTCTCTAAGAGCGGCATAAGACACAATACCTCCTCATTGATCCACAGCTTCAAACAGACCCCCCAAGAGACTGTCAGATTGGCCGGAAGAAGATTTAGACAATATCTGGAAAGGTGCCCTATTTCGGAGCTACCCACATCTGCTAAACAAGTAGCCTTATTCCTTGATGGATTGCTGAGTACGAAATTGAGATCCTATGTGTATCTGAAGGACCCTAGGACTATAGAAGAGTGTGTATGCATGTGCATTGACATTGAAGATAACCTAGGGGAAGAACTAGAGCTTTCCAAAATCTACAAAGATTCAGATAGTGCATCTAGTCACTCTTCCACGCAGTCCACATCAATTGAGGAACTTGCCGAAAAGGTAGCTCAGAAATTAGGTGTAACTAGCAAACAAATCCCAAGGTTTGCCCCTGTGAAAAGATGCTATACATGCGGTGGTGACCATATGGCGAATGTCTGCCCTATTATGGCTCAACCCCAAGTAAACCCTAGTAGCCAGTACTGCACCATAGAACGGAGATACACCAATCACACCGCACAAGATTGCCCATACAACAAGCAGGCAGTTAGGCAACCCTACCCGCAGCCCTACCAACAAGGCAGATACCAAAACCAAAAACCACCACCACAATATGCTAGACCCCAACAACCCTACCAACCACAATATCAGACCCAACAGAGACCCCAACCGGTGCTAGCTCAACAGCCCCCAAACCCCGCTAACGTGATTCCAGTAAAGTATGCGGTTGCAGAAGAAAACCTGAATAGGGCCATAGTACCAGTGACCCCATTGATCTCAGAAAGTGACCCAAGTGACCATAGCTTTGATTCTACACATGTCGATAGTCCCCAGGCTTACTACATGCAGTCTCCAGAACATGGTGAGTCTTACTATAGTGAAGAACCAAGTGAACCTAGTTGGGAGTCAGATTACACGAACGTCATGTATGCAAACCCCAACCCCAGGCCTCAACCTAGGCAAGTAAGACCTCCATTCCCAAGAGGACCGTGCTACAGATGCCAAGGAGATCATCTCATCCGTGATTGTCCCTTGCCCCCACCTACACAACCCCAGTCAGTGACTATCCAAGGTTTTTGCCAAGATTGTGGAAAAGAACATCTCTTACGAGATTGCCCTAAGAATCCTAATAATATGCCAAAAATCACTCCGATCAATGTGATTGGTTTGGTTGTAGATTCTTCAGGAAGCGTCACTTCCACTGCACCAGTGCAGGTAGTCACTAGAGCTCAGGCATTGCAGCAAAACCAAAAGACAAACCAGGATAAGAACTCAGAGGCTAGTGAAACCGAGAGCATAACAAAGAAAAGGACTAGAGCATGGAAAGATAGTCGGGAAAGAATGAAAAGACAATGGGCTAAAAAGATGAGTGAACTTGAGGAAAGCATAAGAGAAACCAAAGCTAGGATAACTGAAATCACCTCTCAAACCCCCTCTCACATTACCCCGCTTTCACCACTCTCATCTCCATCCGACCCGCCACCTTCCAACCCACGCCATGCGATTCCACCACCCCCTAGGGTAGGATCAGTATTAGCGGATCCCACTCCTGAAGACATAGACATGATGCTCAAAGCATATCAGGCCAGAATCCAAGAAGGGCCGAACGTCACGGATCATGCCAAGTGCTATCCTAGAGCTGACCTAGAGATAGAAAGAACCAAACTGTGTGCGAAAATGGTCGCATTGGCTCAGACTATGTTTGAAGCCAGCCGCCTTTTCAATTACTCGGGCTCAGCCAAAACGCAATTACACTTGGATGGATTCCTAGAGAAGTTAGAGGAAATAATTGCAAGAATTGCCAAGGAAGAAAAAAATCAAGAAAAAGATAAAGCAAGCAAAAACCTGAAGCATTCCCCATCAGAAGTGTATGTGGCCAATTCCACTAAACCAGACACCTTTCCCTCCTTAGAAAGATTAGAGAGGCTAATTGCACAGCCAGAAAAGGAACCTACCCCTCAAAGAAAGGAAAGGGCAAGAGAACGGATAAGCCAGCCTCTTCAGGAAGCCCATGTGCCTCCTCAAGGAGCCTATCTTCCTCCCCAAAGGTCACAGGAGCCTCCCTTGAAAGCTTATGTACCCCCACAGGTAACCCACATTCCTTCCCAGAGAGCGTATGAGCCTGTTCGGAAAAGTAATAGCATAAGTAATCCTCCCCAAGAAGCTTGTGCTCCAGCTATCTATGAGAACGAGGAAAGAGCCAATGATAGAATAAGCCCTCCTTCCCAGGTAGCATATGTACCTAATTCTACAGAGCCAGACACTTCTTCTTCTATGAATCGGTTTGCACCAGACTTCCTACGAGAGATTCAAGAAGACAAATGGGATAACGAAAGCGAGGTCGCCCCTCCTTTTGAACTTGTGGACGATGCACACGACCAATTCCCACAAGACATCCCATCAATTTACGGGGAACATGAGAGTACTCAATCTCACGAGAGATTGGACTTTGAGTCTAATTCCATACAAGAGCTACCCCACTTCACAGGCCCATGGGAAGCAAAGTCCACATGTATGAGAGCACCCACAGTCATGGTAAGGAACGACGACTCAATCATACCTAGGAACACAGAGGTAGTGAAGAACACTAACGTGCAGTGTAACCTCAAGTTAGAAGAGCTACTCAAGGTTAGACCTGAATTATGGAAACATGTAGCCAAACAAGTACCAGAAATAGCAAAACCTCGTTCCCGGGCAGGATCCCACAGGACAGTACCGGAAATTCCCTTGGATAAGATAGGAGATATGTGTGAAGGTGAAGAAGGGAACACCTATCTTCCCATCACCTACCAGGAGTACACCACCAAGGCGATTTTGGACTCAGGTGCAGGAGTTGCAATTGCCACTACCTCCTTATGGAAGCGTTGGGGCAAGCCAGCACTCAGGCCAACGAGAATGAAATTGCAAATGGCCGATGGTCACATAGAGAGACCCCTAGGATTGCTGGAAGGAATAACTCTCACCACTTGTGGTGTCGAGTTTGAACATACCTTTGCCATATGTGACTTCAGCAAAAATCATGCCTATGAGATGATTTTAGGAAGACCATTCATGCGACAGTTGCAAGTGGTGCAGGATTGGGGGACCAATTCTTTGTACCTGCAACACTTAGGTGTCACGACCAAAGTCAATCTCAAGGATTATTCTCATAGAGATGTCCCTCCTATCCAATGGAATCCCATCCATAGAGCCAAAGATGATACAGAATCGGTGCATTCCATAGGGTCTGGATCCTCATGGATGCATGAAGACACTCACTTATGGATGTGCAAGGTAGCAGTAGAAGAAGAGAAGAGAGAAAAAGCCAGAGAGGTAGGTGCGAAAGAAACCCATATATCAATCCAAGACCCAGCCTATGCACCTGTAGTTTTTCCAGACGAAGAATTTGAACCTCACGGTTGGGCAGAAATTTTAGCAACAATGGACGTAGCCATCAATGAAGAACAATGGACACCTCACTGTGATGAGGATGGCTATGACATTTCAGTCTTCTCCATAGAGCCAATCATGGGAGAGGCAGTTTTAGAAGAATGCGAACCTAGCCTTGATACATTTGAGGATGCAAGTGACTCCGATCTAGAGTCAATCATTATGGACCCACCATTTGCATCAGATGAAGAATACTTCCATGAAATAGAATTTCAACCCCAGAGGCATGGAGAGACTACAAATGATGTAAGATTAGCAACACATATGACCCCTAAGGAAGAAGGAAAGAAACGAAAGAAGAGAGAAGCCTTACCAGAAGAGGAAGAATCTTTGTTTGAGGTCCCAGAAAATTTTAAGAAATACGAGATAGATGACAGGAGAGTCATGATAAGAATGCCTAAACGAGAGGCACAATCAGGAGAGGCCTATGATAACAAAGAAACCACCAAGAAAATAGTAGTGGCCATAGAAGAAGGAGAGGAGAGATGCACGTATATAGGCCATGACCTGACAGAAGAAGAAGAGTACGAATTGATTACCTTGCTAAGAGAATACAGAGATGTATTCGCTTGGAGTTACAAGGATTTGAAAGGTGTTGACCCTGACATATGCTCACACACCATCCCCATGACCTCAGAAGCTAAACCCTCTAAGCAAAAGCCTTATACATATAACGATAATTACGCTGCGAAGATCAAAGAAGAGATAGATAGACTGGTTGAAGCTGGATTTATCTATGAAATTGAGCACACTGAATGGGTATCCCCCATTGTAGTGGTGCCCAAAAAGAATGGCAAACTGCGTGTGTGCATTAACTTGAAAAAGGTTAATGCAGCCACAATTCGAGATAACTATCCGCTTCCCATAACAGAACATCTCTTAGAAAGAGTAGCAGGCAAGGAGGTGTACAGCTTCCTTGATGGGTTTTCGGGCTACAACCAAGTAGCCATAGCTCCAGAAGACCAGCATAAGACTGCTTTTGCCACAGAATGGGGCATTTTTGCTTTTAGAGTAATGCCATTTGGGCTTACCAATGCACCCGCGACCTTCCAGAGGCTGATGTGCCATGTGTTTAAGGAGTTCCTGAGGAAGAGTTTAGAAGTCTATGTTGATGATCTCTGTGCTCATTCCAATGTTAGACAAACCCATATCCCTGAGCTCAGACAAATCTTTGACAAATGTAGAGAATATCAAGTCTGCCTGAACCCAGAAAAGTGCGTTTTTATGGTCAGGCAAGGCAAGATTCTAGGACACATAGTGTCAAAGAATGGCATATCTACCGACGAAGAAAAAGTGAGAGCCATAGCAGAGCTACCCAGGCCAAAGAATGTCAAGGAAGTACAAGCTTTCATGGGGCATTGTGGTTATTATCGACGATTTATACACATGTATGCCGTCATTGCAAAGCCCATGTACGGACTTCTGACTAACTTTGAGTGGACGGATGAATGCGAGAATTCCTTCCAGGAGCTTAAACGAAGATTGTGTTCAGCACCAATCTTGACCACACCAGATTGGAATAAACCATTCCATGTTCATGTTGATGCATCCAATTATGCTATTGGATGTGTGCTTGCACAACCTACTGGTGAAGGTAATATGGATCTTCCAATTGCCTATGCCAGTAGACAATTGAATGCGGCTGAACGAAATTATACCACTACTGAACGAGAAGGATTAGGCATGGTATATGCAGTTAAGAAATTTAGACACTATTTGCTTGCAAATAAGTTTAAATTTTTTACTGATCATCAGGCATTGTTATATCTCGTAAACAAGCCATGCAATACAGGAAGATTAGTGAGATGGTTTCTCTTGCTAATGGAATATGATTTTGAAGTTGTGGTAAGAAAAGGGAGGACTCATTTGAGAGTAGATCACCTCTCTAGGCTCACATCGGGAGAAGCCCCACAAGGAGTGTCAGATGACCTTCCTGATGCTTACTTGTTTAATTTGGAAGTTGTACCGCAGTGGGCTAAGCCATTGGTACCAGTATTGACATACGGGCCTAACCATCCAGTGGTAAACACACAGAATAGAGAGGTTGTAAAAGCCCAAAAGTACCACATCATGGCAGGAAGCATGTACAAGCACACAGATCAAGGGATCTTGGCTTGTTGCGTAGAAGAGGATGAGTATGCTAAATGGTTGCAATTAGCACATGTAGGTGCACTAGAGCAACACCATTCAAAGCAACGAACTTTACAGACCCTAAAGAGACTCGGAGTACATTGGCCAACTATGGAAGCTGATGTCCAAAAGTTGTGCAAGGAATGCCCAATCTGTTACACTAAACCACCTGTGGAACATGCCACTCTCTATCAAGTGTCCATTGTGCCAGATTGGAGTGAACCTCTAGTATCATTCTTGAGGACAAACACATTCCCTCCAGACATGACTCTAGCTAGGAAAAGGAGTTTAGAACAAGAAGCCTTGGATTACTCACTCATTGGTGATAATCTATACAAACGCGGTAAGGATGGTTACCTGAGATTGTGTGTCCATGAGAGTGAATATCTTAAGATCTTGGAAACTGCTCACCAATGTGTAGCAGGAGGACACTTTGGACCAGATCGGGTAATCAAGGCAATACTATTTGCGGGCTTCTGGTGGCCTACACTTCACATGGATGCACATACCTATGTGAAACGGTGTGATGTCTGTCAAAGGACTCAGTATCCTATACGCAAAGATGAGATGCCACTGAAACCTATGATGGGTGGACGTGCATTCTCTAAGTGGGGAATAGACTTCGTAGGTCCTATTAATCCCCCAGCTAAGGGTTCTCATGCGGAATACATCATTGTGGCAACAGATTATCTCACCAAGTGGGTAGAGGTAAAAGCTACAACCAAGAACGATGCTCAAACAACTGCCAAATTCTTGTTTGAGAATGTATTCACGAGATATGGGCTACCTATAGAGCTTGTAAGTGATAGAGGCACTCATTTCTTGAACGAAGTGATTGAAAATCTACTCCAAGAATTCTTGGTAATACACAAGAAGTCTGCTCCCTATCACCCTCAAGCTAATGGGCAAGCTGAGAGCACTAATAAGATCCTATGCAATGTACTGACGAAATTAGTGAACACTAAACGCTCTGACTGGGACAAACAGCTACACCATGCTGTTTGGGCATACCGAGTTGCCTACAAAACGGTACTCCAAGCCACCCCCTTTCAGATGGTATTCGGTCAAAACGCTATGCTACCCTTGGATTTCCTGATTCCTACGTTGAAAGTAGCACAAGAGCACGAATGGACAGGTCACGAACTCTCCTCTAGGATCTTTGACCTTGAACGATTAGGGGAAACAAGACTAAGAGCCGCTGCAGGAATATATGCAGCCAAGAAGAGACAGAAGGCATATTTCGATGCCCATGTGAAGGATAAAGGCTTGAAAGCAGGAGATCTAGTCCTAGTCTATACACTCAAACAACACGCGAGGAAGCTAGAAAAGAGAGGCTACGGACCTATGATCATCAATAGGATCTCCACAAGTGGAGCAGTACAATTGGCCACATTAGAGGGTGATGTTCTCCCAAATTATATTAGCGGTTGCAGAGTCAAGTTGTATCAGGAACCCCTCACGGAGGAAATGCTTAGCCGACTCAACACTGCTAAGAAACGCAAAGAGGAAGAAAAGCGAGTACGGGAAGAAGCTCAAGCAGAAGCTTTAGAACGCATTAGAAGGATGAAATTACGTAGGCAAGGTAGAGAGCAGCCTAGGACCAATGACTATGCAGATCAAGGATATCATATGGCAATGTGTGAAGTCGCAGGAACCAGCTCACCTAGGATAACTGATCGACGTCCTTTCGTAACCCTAGATATAGGACAAGGAAAAAGTGCAAGGACTGTAAGAGCCTTGATTGACTCAGGTGCAGCCACTAGTGCTGTTAGAATGTCTTACTGTCAAGAGTTACAGTTAACTGTCAATCCTGTGGAAGCATATCTCATAGGATTGGGAGGCGTGGAAACCCCTTGCATGGGCGAGGTGGAACTTCCCCTCTACCTTCATGATGAGGCAATGACAGTTAAAGTACTAGTGTGTCAGGATGAGGATCTCACTGAACCTCTTGTCTTGGGTCAAGACTGGATTTATGACCAAGCAGTCAACTTAAACCTAAGAAGTGGACTTCTGCAGGTATGGGTCAATCATAGTCGAGTTACAGTAGAATTAGACAATGGAGCACTCAAGGAACTAGGAAAGGCACAGACTCCTGGTCCTTCCAGGGGTGCACATGAAGTTGACCATGCTGTTCTTGTCCAAAACTATGTGTTGCAGAGGAAGGATATTCGCAAAAAAGGAGTCCGGGATGCAAAGGAACTCCCTTCTTTTCCAAAGGCCAAAAGAAGGCAACAAACCAAGGTGGATCACAGGCCGAAGAAGCAGAGTACTACCTATGTCGGGGATCCAAAGTACCTGCGCAGCAAAATGTCCCAGCAAGTGAAACAAGTGTGGGTGCGGAAAGGCGAACACCCGGTTGCACTCAAGCCAACCACCCGAGCCAAGCCTCTTATTAGTAACCAACAACACGACACTAATAAGAAGTCTTTCGGAAATTCTTCTACTAACGTGAAATATATTTGGGTGCCCAAGAAGTCGATGAAGGCTAGCCCACAATCAAGACAAATTTGGGTGCCTAAGGCTTGCTTGATGGCACAAGTAGCTACGCTGCGACCACAACCTAAACGGCATAACGCAGTTATGCATACTGCCAGTATTCACTCGTTCTCAACGCTCAAGAACACACCAAGACCCAAGAGCGTGCATGTAATCAATTGTATATGGGTCCCAAAAAGGCCTCGTTTTCAAACCACGACACCGGGAAAGCTCTGTAGCGACTCTCCGAAACCAATAGCAAAGCCCATTCACTGCATTTGGCAGCCTAGGGCATGTAATAAACCCCCCGACCCCAATTTGTAAATTCATACCCACTTACTAACTGCAATAGTCTCCTAGGACAACACAAGCACTAACTACACACACTGTCTTCATGCACTTACTAACCACTAACTCACCATCCACCTCATGTTAATATTGTAACGGGGACAACAACGGATTTATTCTGTCCATTACGATGTTAACAATTGGTTCTATATTCTCACAGAACCAACCAGCGAACAGGGCCATGGCAGAAGCAGGTACCAGTTCTCAAGTGGGATCTGGTGCCCAGATTGTGGACATAGAAACACTTCTCCTTGAGCCACGTCTCACAGCAAGACCGCAAGAGCTTCAAGCAGTGCATGTGCTCCCCATTCAGGATCCTCCTCAAGGGCACACTTCTCAAGTAGGTAAGCACGCGCATTGGTTCAGTGATGTTGCTGGACCACTGGGCGATGGAACCTATTTCTGGGAAGCCGAATTGGAGTTCAATGGCAAATGGGGTCGATACCACTTTTTCACACGCGAGTTTGAAAGCTACCAAAATGCCGAAGTCATGAGATCAGTTTGGATCAAAGCGGGTGTGGAAAGTTATTTCAGGACTCACTTACCAAAGCCGGATTTTTTACGATGTTCATATCTGATCAGTACCATCACGCCAAGCAGGGCCAAGGGAGGCGACAGCACCTTTGTGTTGCCATCACTGCTGCCGGGTAATGAGCTTAAAAGGTTCAAGTTGAACCTCAATCTGGTAAGAGAAGCATTGGGTATGTATGGCATGCACATCCCAACAGAAAAGGAAACCATGGTTCCAGGTCGAATGAAGCACAAGGAGCTTAATAAGTTGAAGGATATGGTAGCGATGACACCTACCATTGCGCTTCACCTGCGAACCATCATGCAACACTTTGCTTTCCCCGCCCAGGAACGATTCACAATGCCCCCGAAAAAAATATGGTTCAGTTTATATCTAGCAGAAACAGAAAGCCTTCCCATCAATGTGCCCCACTGGATCATCGATCAGATCCACCTAGCGCATCAAAGGTGGAACAAGAAACAGAAGAATGTGCTCCACGGGTGTTGTGCTCTGACCAGAATAATCTATAGATGCTTGGCTTATGACGTGCCTGTTCAGCGAGCACTCGTATGGTCCCGAGTCCAAGAATTCCAGAGAAGATTATCAGCAGCAGGTCCCCCATCAAAGAAGATGAGGGGGGGAGTCCAACTACCCTGTGCCCAACCAAGGGGAGCTACCGCTACACCAGAAATCACCCCTCCCCAGACACGACGAGTTAGGCCATTCACAATCCGGCTACCAAGACCAAGCACAGAGGGGCCTAATCTGGTGTTTCCACCCATTCCATCCGATTTGGAATTTCCACAGGGATTTACTCTTGAAGACCTCACGGATGAAGAAATTGCCAGATTAATCTATGACTCTAACCTCGAAGCTGAAGCAGCGCGAGCTCAGGAACCACAACCCCAAACAACATCGGCCCCCACCCAACCACAAGTTGTAGAAGTCGATGTAGATGAACAAGAGGCAGGAGGAGACGAAGAAGAAGCCGACGAAGAACAACATCAAGAATATGACGAACTCTCCGAGTTAGCAAGTGCCCCAGCATATTCGGCACAAATCAAGAGACTATATCGAACCATGCGACTGGTTCAGGAACAGCATCAGATGTCTCTAGAACAGGGCAAAAGACTCATGAACGACTTACTAGCTGAGGAAGGTGTGGACGAGTTGTTCATTGAGTCCATGAACCTTCATGCCGACGCCGTAGGACTAGATGAGGCCATTCATGAGGCAGTGGCCTACATTCACAGGTTTGAGAAAAGGGTTCCCGTTCGTCCCAGGAGGTCCGGGAAGCAAATTCACATCAATACATCAGCACCAGGCGAGGCAGCGCAATCAGAAGAATATCAGGAAGCACCATTGTCACCACCATCCCCACCTCGCACTACACAATTCACTCCACCACAGGACACTAGCACTACCACGTCCACCACCACTACCATTGTCATGGGCATTCCACTCTCTCCGGGACTCCAATTCGGGGGAGTCACCATGCCCACCTTCACCACCCTGTTCACCGATGTCACATCCACTCCACCCACGATTCCCATCTACACCGTCACTCAAACAGTTGACACGATGGAAACATCACCTGCCACAGCACCGCTCCCTCCCCCCATGCCACCTTCATCACCCATACCCCCTCCACCCACATCTCCACTTACATCCACATCATTCACATCTCCCATTCCCGCTCCCATTCCCCCTGCATCTTCACCCCTCCCAGCATTATTTAATGTAAATAGCATATTTTTAGCATTACATCAATGTGTATACCAGCTCCAGAATGAGTAGAAAGCGCTGGACAACCGGTATCAACAACTGGAAACGCACCATCAGAACTTACAAAGACAATTTCACGTTCTACAAACAAAAAATGCAGAACTGAATCAACGCTACACGACGCTTGAGCAGGCTCACCAAACATTATTGGAGGCACCCCAACCATCGACAGAATCAGGTGTCAAACAACTAGAAGCTTTGCTCGAGGTATACCAAGCCGATAATCTCAAAGTCCGGCGTAACCTGGCACTTCTCAGAAAACACATGGCGGCCGCCCTTGAAGAGAACAAGAGACTGCAGCAGCAAAATGAAGCAAATCTAGAAGCAGCAATGGAAGGCTCTCCACACGAAATTGATCCAGAGTAGTTTAAAGCTGTGCCCTCAGAGACAATGAAGACCATCCTGGACAGCTATGCAGATCTATTAGAAGCTCATGATGACTTGGAAAGGGAACGTGATGCGCTGCGCAATCAACTCCAAGAGCAACAGACAGCACCCAAAGTCACAGAAACGACCACGACTTCAGAGGAAGTCAAGGCATTGAAAGAGCAGGTGGCCGAATTACAGGCAAGGTTACTCACACACGAAAGGCAACCCTCTCCAGTTGTCGAACCAGAACCCGAAGATTTGGTACCCATCGAGGTAGATGAGACGTATGAGGAACCATACGTTCCCATGCCAATGCCAGGTGGTGAGCAAACCGCAGAAGGAATGGATACGTTAGAAATTGAAGTACCTGAGTGGCTCCAAACACTAGAGAAAACAGCATCAACTCATGAAGATCGAGTGGCAGTTCAAATCCAATCTATGGCAAAGATAGAGGACACTATTATTAAATCAGAATACTTCCGCAGCATGTCCCACCATAGATGGATAGGAACCAATGATGATCAATACGTGCCATATTGTATACTCCTGGCGGACTACAACGCAGAAATCCAACAAAGATGTGGCAAACCTCCAACGTTTGCTACACAATTTGGGCCAGATGACATCCCAGAGAGCGCTCAAAAAGGATCCATTCATCAACCCACTTGGAGGATCCGACTCCTCGAAACCTACCCGAAGATGGTTCGAACCTGGACGAATATGCCTCTTTTTATTAAATATAACCCTTGTTATGTTCCTGTACTCCGCAGACGCACATGGCCAGAGTTTACCATTGCAGTCAAGAATATCAAGGGCTGCGCCAAATGGTTAAACTACGTCTATCTAGCACCCCCTCAAGGGCCTCCCACCGTCAATTACATGATTTCCACTATACGGCACTGGAGCATCCGATTAAGGAATACCCCTGATGTAATGGCCCAGATGTGCATGAAAATTTTTGAGTTAATGCTTATTACATTCAGGACATTCAAGAATATCAAGGACCCACACTTCTCAGGCGTCGGATTCCTTACAGGAAACCAAGATTTAGTTTATGACATGAGCACCACTCCTTCCATAGAGGTGATATACGCTTGGCACGCCAGAATAAAATACCTCCCAGCCTGCTTTAAACAAACATTCGAAGAGATGTTCATAACAGGGTTCTAGGAATACCACTCAGAAATATTTGTACCCAGACCCTCACATCTCCTCCATTTATTTGCTGTGGAGCGAACCATTCACTCAGAGCAGTTACGGGTGCCACATCCAGATGTCCCAGGGCCAGTCAATTGGGATGCATTGCTGACAGATCTAGCAAGGGGACTCAGGTTAGAAGAACACCACCTCGCCGCCGATGTTGTACAATACTATGTCCAAAAAGCAGCTAGACAAGGGTCTGTCAGGGGCGACAGACGCGAGAGTGGGGGGGGTGTTGGCAGTAGCCTTGGTACACCAGGACGTACAAGACATGAAAGTCAAAGAAGGGAGTCAGAGCGAAGGGACAGCACAAGCAAACAGGGCAGTCAAAGAAGATCTGGCAAGTAGGCCAATATTTTTCCAAGACATTAATGCAAATCAAAGAGATGGACATGCAGGGAGGAAGAACAAGTAGGGAGCTCGAAGATATGTATGGCAGATCACTAGAAGAAATCCCTACAACAACAGTGATTTTTATCACTAACAATCATTGTAAATATCATTTCACCTTTTTGTAGCTCCATTTGGTGCAAGCCAAGGAGTCCTTGAGCTTGAGGAGCCTTAGAAGTAGTTGTGTACCAATTTTCGTATTTTTTAGATCTCGTTTGAGCCCCCAAATAAGCCCTGGAACCTAATTTTTAACTAGGCCGGACACTAGGTCTGGACAAGACCAAAAGCTAGTCAAAAACTATAAAAAGGGCTAGAGAGCTCATTTTTGGGGTTAGATTGTAATTGAAACGAACCTGTAAGAGCATTTTGAAAGTAATCTAAAAGCTCCATTGATTCTCACTCTTTGTCTTGCCTTGTGTGCGCGTGTGTGTGTATGTGTGTGCATGCTTGTGTGCTTCTCACTCACGCACTTGTGCCGCCACTTGCTCGAGGTCTTCATACCATCCTCACGTCTTCCCGGATTGACATTAAAGGAGGTGCTACTCATCATTGAGCTACACATATATAGGCATAATTCTCATAATGACACAATATATATTAACACACTAGCACATATGCACACGAACCTACACACTCATATTTAATCATAAAGACCAACTGACATATTCATATGATTTCAAGTATCAATCCACACTTACATGTGCATAATAATTCATATGTCATTTAAAGCAATCACATACGCACATCCATTGAAACAAAAACACATATGTAAATAGCTACTCATGCATATATATATATATATATATATATATATATATATATATATATATATATATATATATATATATATATAT
The DNA here is from genome assembly GCA_020310875.1 of Ceratopteris richardii. Taxonomy (NCBI): domain Eukaryota; kingdom Viridiplantae; phylum Streptophyta; class Polypodiopsida; order Polypodiales; family Pteridaceae; genus Ceratopteris; species Ceratopteris richardii. Next base: position 9,820,651 of record CM035409.1, read on the forward strand.
ATATATATATATATATATATATATATATATATATATATATATAAGCACATACCATTTTTAAGTACACATGCCTACACACATTCATTGGCATGCATATGCACTTAAGGGTACCCACACATACCTATAGATGTGCACCTTACTCTTCTTCTATAATGCACATGCATTAATCTCACATACATATATAAACAAGGTTAAATACTCTTTCTCATATGATAGTCCTTACAAAATCATAGGGTATCCTACACACAAATCCTTAGGCACATAGGGTAAATGCTCAAGGTATCACACATATACTTAAGGTTGCATATGTTTACTTATCTACATAGATGGAGTGAAACACTAACATAGACATATTGCTCATAAGGTATTCATCGATTTATACTGAGAGTTATATATATAAGGTTTAAATGAGAAGTCAAATATCTCTTCTTATGCTAATCAGAGCATGTCTCCACCTTTTTTCAGCTTGCACGAAATCAAGAGGGAGGCTAGTCAATTCAGCAATTCATATCAAAATGATTTTGAAGAGTTTAGAGATGACCACTATGAAAAGAAATTTTTTCTTTTTTAAATGCCAGTCGGAGTGATGAAATCCTTCCGACATCCACCCCCACTAAACCTACACATCGTTCCAATGGGCCAACTTGCATATCAATTCAAGAAACATACACAAGTATCAAATAGTCATGGATAGATGCTAATCATTTTTTAAAATTTAGAAATACATATACGTGTATTTCATGCAAATTTATGAAAATTAGTACAAATTTAGAGATTTAAGTAGACATAAGCTTCACACACATCTTATTATGTTCCTATTTTCATAATCAAACAAGCAATCATATGAAAAAATTGTTGGCTTCGTAGATCTTTCGTTCATTTAACTTGCTCAGTTCTAACAACTTATCCTAAGCACTAGCATATACTAAACTCTACTAAGTTATTTAGTAGAATTGTATTTTGTTTCCCCCATTTATCTCATACCATCCAACTCTCCATCAAATCTTATTCTTTCTTTAAATTTTATTTTATTTTCTTTTTCTTTTTCTGTTCTTTTTCTCTTCATCTCATCTTAGCACTGTCTATTTATTTTTATTTTCACAAGTCGGTCAATACTAAAATCGGGTGTGACTCATGGACTTGTCCACCTGGCCAAGTTTATTCCACATGTCTGCAAACCCGACATAGCACAGGACACACAACATTAGTCCTATATGAAATCGACATCAGCTCGTGGCTCTGACCACAAGGATAGAGTGACTCCACCCACCTACCAACCCATATACGTGCATGAAAACATATAGGTTAGGCCTACAATGAGACTAGCATCAGCTCATGGCCTCGATCAGTCGATCATGGTTGTTCCACCCATTCACTAGCCCATTTCAGCACACTAGAAACACATGCACATACATATATTGTTGGCTTGAGTATGAATGTTTTCTTAAACCATAATCTATCTGTAGGTAGGTTCATGTACCAAATAAATAGCAAGATTCAAAGAGTTGGTTCACTAAGTGTCCAAATCTAATATTATATACATGTACTTTGTTTTAAGTTTGCTATTACATCCTGAAGTTTTCATTCTCGAAAGTTTCTAGTTTGCCAACTGAATCTATTCATATCATTTCTACTCGTTCATACTTCATAGAAAATCAGAATAGATGTTTGCTATGTTGGTCGTAATTTTTTTTCTTAAATTTGTGAAAATCTTATTACATGCAAAAATGCAATGCATTTGTTCATTCATATATAAAGGAAAATAAAATGTAGGTTGGAAACATTTCACCTGATTATTCTTTTTGTCATTCTTCATCTGCATCGTCCTCATTGAAAAATTCTTCATCTATCGCATTGTCACCACTTGTCCTTTGTTTGAATAGCTTAATTCTTTTTCATGCAATCCTATTTCTCAAGGGAGTGCCATCTAACTTTTATAAAGATAGGTACCTATAGAAAAAACAGAAACAACAATGCAAGGACCAAACCATCGCTTAGTTTTGGCCATGCATCATATTGGGTTTCAAAGGTACTATCATAAACGAGTACCCAATCCCTAGACTCTATTGATCGTGGCCTAAGTTGATGTCTCTTATCAAAATAAGTCTTATTTTTTAGACGTGATTCTTCTAATTTTTTAATGGATTCTTTTATATTTTCATTCCCTTGTTCTAATTGTTCAATTCTTAAAGTTAATAAATCTTCCGCTCACAAACTGTCTCCCCAATCTAAGCTCATCCAATTTATTATTTCAGTGTGAATAGGAAAAATGGGTTTTTGAAAATACATGAGTTCATCTGGCATAAAACTATTTGATCTTATATATGTCATCCGATCGGCCCCTAAAGCAAATGGTAGATATCTTGTCCATTGTTCGATATCTATGTTTCATTGTTCAAATGGGAATATTGAGCATGGTCATCCTTCACTATGGAAGGATGAACTTGCTCAATATTCCCATTTTCTTCTAGATTATAAGCTGTCATGAGAGACAAGCGAATCCCATTGGGATAGGCTGAAAGGTACTCAGATAATAACCTATATCTTTCCATTCTCCCTCATGTTCTTCATCTCTAAAGTGCTCATATGTAAAAGTAGATGAATTATAGCTAATCAAGTTTATTCCTCAATCTATTGCTTCTTCAACATCATCAAATTTTACTCACGAGAGCATATCAGCAACAGTATTATGTTTTTGAACAATATGAACAAAGGTTGGATTAATAAATTTGATAAATGCGATCCACCTCAATATCGCAATGTCAGGAGACTAACAATTAGCAACCATTCCTATTAATGGAAGACAATCAGTTTCAATGATCACATTAGCTCGAATAAAATATATTCTTTATCTATTTTCAAGGTAGTGACTAATCCCCATAATTCTCTTTTAATCTGAGGATAATTTCTCTATGTATCATGCAAAATTTCTACACCAAAGCGAATTGCATATCTTTGCCCCTCTTGGTTATCTTGATCAATGACCCAACCCATATCCATAGGACTAGTATCAATGTTTAGAATTATACATTTATTTTCTTAATAATCAATCCTTTTCAAGATTGGAGCATTGATAAGCAATTGCTTTCTCATAGTTTTACTATGTTCCTCTCTCCAAAAGAATTTCATTTTCTTTTGTAACAGATCATATAATGGGTTTGCAACATGAGCAAAGTGAGGGATCCAGATTACATAGAAGACACAAGCTCCTAAGAATCTCCTCACTTCACTAACATTGTGAAACACCTCTGAAATCCTACAAATGGCATCAACTTTCAGTGGATATGGCCTACAACCATAATGTCCACATAGATGTCCAACAATCAAAACTTTATTGACACCAAATGTAGATTTATCCAAAGAGAAAGTGAGTCCAACCTTTTCGAATCTTTGAAAGATTCTTTCATAGTTAGAAATGTGGTGGAAAACAAAATTTCTACATTCAGATGAATCTAAAGTTGTATCTTTTCCCCTTCACACACACCTTTTTATTGGAATATCATCAATAAAAGACATAGACACTTTAAGAATGAGGTCATGTAAGACCAAGTCCATAGCATTCATCATGTGTGCCAAGGAATTTGCTGCTCCTTGTGGTGAAGTACATATACGTACTAGACCCAAAGGAGTTTTCATTGTAGTTATATCTCTACTTTCGATGGCTAATTGAAATTAGTCATATCTTGAGTAGAGGTCACCCATTGAATACATAGAGTGTCCGGCAAATGCCTCTGCACACTCATCCACAATGAGACCTCTTCCTACATTTTTGATGTTGACTTTGTTAACAGGTTGCAAATCTTGTATAAAGCAAAGCTTCCCATTCTTTTTAGGTACCCTGAAACATTGGTTTGAATATGGCATTGATGATGGTTCTAAAATTCTCATAGAAATTATCTCCTTTAACAATCACATCAACTGAGGTAAATGAGCTTTTGGGACTAATATCAATTGAAGATTCCATGGAATATGCAATATAGTGAATATGATCATTGGAGCTACAAGCTTTGGATCACCACATCCTATTTCATGTGGGAACAAGGCAAATGCTTTTCCATGATGCATGATCATCTTTGTATATTGAAATTTTTCTAATTCTAAAAGAAACTCTTCTCTAAACTTTATATTTTGCATACACTCCTTGGTAAATGTATGTCCTATCTTAGATTGATCCCTAAGAATAGGATCCTCAGAAACTCATCTAATTATGTCATAGCTCTCTTTAGGCAAGAGATGAGCTACATATTTAATTTTCTTTTCTAATGTTTTATATTTAGTATCAATCTTAACTTCATGTTCTATTAAGAATCTGGCAATCAGCTCATATTACTTAATAGAGTCAAGAATGATAAGTTTTGATTCTAATTCTTCTTGAAGAGCATTCTCAAGTTCTTCCATCAAGGTAGATTTTTCTGAAAGCTCAATCATAGATTCAATATTTTCTTAAAGTGAAATTAATCCTAAGTTTTGGAAATATTTTTCATTTCTTTTTCTAAATTTATTTGTAAGCTTTTCTTTTCTAATGAAGTGTAAGCTAGATGTAGGGTTACAAACTAAAAAGTTTCGAAAGCTATATACATCATCAAATCAGACATCAATCCATTTTCCACTATTGTCTCACTCAATAGTGGAATCTAACAAAAATTTTAATCATAGTAGGCCCCAATTTCTCTAATGGGTGGTGAATCTTCACACACATGTTTGTAAGAGTCAATGGGATTTCTTCATAGATCTTTCGTATTTCTTCAATGATTGGGACAAACTATGATTACTTGCAAGGAACCCATTCTAGATTTAGAACGAATTCTTGCATATGATGATCCACCATTCATCGCTTTTGTTTCCATCCTCATTTCTACTATAAATGGTCATCCGAGAATCACTTCATACGAGTAGTTATCCTACACAAAGAAGTGAAATTCCTCTCAGATACCTCTTATCATAATAGGTACATGAGCACATGCACCTAACAAAATCCCTGACCCATTGTCCATTGTTCTCATTCTCGAGCCATGGTCTTTCTCAATGGGCTATCTAAATTTGGTGAAAAATTTCTATGATATTATGTTTATCCAGCCTAAATCAATCAGGGCGAGAGTTAGAAATGAATCTTTTTCATCACCAATCTGAATTTTAAACTTCTCGAGTTCCTCATGCCCACAAATTTGTATCCAATTGGCTTTCATCCTTAGTCATTTCATCATCAGGAAGAATTGGACCCATAAAATTTCTATTTACACTTCTCGATGTAATATCTTCCACCTCATCATGATCACTATCACTTAACATGACAAGTTCATTCATTGCAAGGGTTTCCTCTCCAACATCTTGCATGTCCTCATCGTCAGGCAGTGGAAACTTTCTTCTTCTAATAAGTCTTATAAAGCTATCCTTGAACTTGGGTTTTGCAATAAAAAACGCTCGCTCAAGGGACATAGTAACTTGGCTTTTCAATAATATGTGAGTTAGAATCTCTCTAGCATCATTTTTCTTCTCGAGTTCCGAGATCATAATTGATCTCAAAATCTTCCTCAATTTCTTTTCCCCTTTTTCCTCTCCTTATTTCTAATCATCTTTTTTATCATTTTAATTATTTTGATTTTGATTATTTTTAGTTATAGGTTTCTTTCCCTATTTAATAACTTTCTTCTTTTCATCTTTAGTTGGGGTGTTTTCATTTTCTTGTTCTTGGGTATCCTCATTTAATAGATTCTTCCCTTATTTAATTAATTTTCTTTTTTCTTCCTTAGATAGATTTTTAGGATCTTCAAACCGTACTTTCTTTTCATTATTTCTATTTCTCTTTTTATTTTTCCCTAATCTATCTCCTTGTCACTCTTCTATCTCCCTCATCTACCTCGTCGCGCATGTCATCCTACCTCAGTTTCTCTTCAACATTGGCAATGTGAGAATATACGGAGGCCATGGACTTGGATCCACTAAATGATAGGGATGCTCTTGAGCGGAGAAACGGATCCCAGCTTCTAATCCTTTTTTGCTTGCGAAGCGTTGCTCAAGGGTGAATCGAATAGATTGTTCGATACGAGATTGTCATGTAGTTTTTCGCATGATTTTGTCCCTAGCTCTTACCAATGCCTCAATAGAATAGGGACCTTGACTTGCAGTTCAAGAAATCCCTTCCTCTAATGGCTCTATTCTAGCTACCGAGGTGCTGGCAGATGCATTGGAGATAGTTAAGTTTCCATACAGATTCTTCATACCTCTTTTGCCCTAATTAATGGCCAATGGAAGTCACGTTCTAAAAACTTCAACTACAAGATGATTATCCTTAGTTTGTTTTAACTCTTCACATTCTTAGATAGCATGATATTGACTATCACATTAGACACATATTTTACTATCAGTTCCTCATTTATCAGTATTTCTTTGAAAAGTTGGCTGAGTAGGTGACTGATTAGGAGAAGTTGGTTGATAAACTGGCTGAGGGGGAGGACTAAATTGAGGCATGACAGGCTGCATTGATAGAGCCATATTTCCTTCTCTCAATCCACTACTACTCACCCTAAGCTCATACAAGCTCATGGAAAACACTTTATTATTTAAATGTGCAACCTCTTTCAAAAGAGATGCTTGCATATTCATTATGTTCTCCATTTGTTTGCACAAAATATCGAGTTGAAATTCAATTGGGGTCTTAGGGGTGATTGCAACATTGGTTGTATCCATAGTTGTAGGTGTTGGCATGTTAGAATGCCGTGTTATAAGTAGACCTCTAAGCTGAATAGAAATTGATTTTTCATATAGTACGAGTTGACCTTGTCTCATTTGAGCAATGTCCTCTATTTCATGTTTAAAAATTTTTGAATCATCTTTCAAACTGTACCTTTTGCAGGTGCCTCTATTCTATATTCTACCTTAGCTCTATCCTCTAAGCTTATGATTCTCAAGAAGTGGATGATAAGATGTGGGTTTAATGCATTCCTTTCTTCTTCAGGAAGTTGAGCTAACCATCTCATAAACTCACCATGAAGGTGAGTTAGAGAATCACTTGATTTAGGGAGTTAACCCATCTTAAGAACCCTTCTTGGCTATGTTGATTGAAATTTTCAAGAAAGAAAATCTTATGGAGTCCTTTCTTGAAATCAGCCCAAGGTTTACTAGCATGCTCATGGATACTTTCAAGAATAGATCCAAAGACAGGGAATTCCTAGATTTGCACTTGCTCCTCAAATTCATCCAAGTAATCAATAATATTAAGATCAGTGAATTTGCCTTTTTCATACAAGATTGATTGCATTATTTGTGGACCTTGTTTTTCAATTATCATATTTTTAAATACTTCTTCCATTTTATGCTCTTGACATTGCCTAGATTGAGGTATTAGGTCTATGATGAGAGGTTCTAAAAGCTCTTTGAATTGCCTAAAACTATCATGATATGGGATAGCTAGGAGATTAACTTTTCGCTAAAACTTAGTCTTTTAACATATCTTTTTTTTTTACTTTTCTTTGATTTTTCTTTACCTTGTCTTACTTTTGATTTTTCTTTGTTCTTCTTCGATTAATTCTCTTTGATGAATTTTATTTTCTCGTTTTTAAAGTTATAATTCTTGATCTTTGCTTCCTAGAATTACTTTAATTTAAACAAAAATCTTGTTTCTGTATTCTTTTCTTGCTTTTAATAGTTTAAAACTCTTTATAATTTACTCTTAGATTTATTTTTATTTAAATTTTGTTTTTTTATTCTTTTCTAATATTTTCTAATTTATTTTTAGATTTTTTGGAGAGTAATGATAGAAAACAGAAAGTAGCAAGAAATAACCAAGTAGAGAAACTAAGAACAATTTTTCCTAAGTGAAATGATATCTACAATAGTGTAGCTCAGTGGTGAGTAGCACCTCCTTTAATGTCAATCCGGGAAGACGTGAGGATGGTATGAAGACCTCGAGCAAGTGGCGGCACAAGTGCGTGAGTGAGAAGCACACAAGCATGCACACACATACACACACACACGCGCACACACGGCAAGACAAAGAGAGAGAATCAATGGAGTTCTTTAGATTGCTTTCAATAGCTCTTACAAGTTCGTTTCAATTACAATCTAACCTCAAAAATGAGCTCTCTAGCTCTTTTTATAGTTTTTGACTAGCTTTGGCCCTGTCCAGACCTAGTGTCCGGCCTAGTTAAAAATTAGGTTCCAGGGCTTATTTGAGGGCTCAAACGAAGTCTAAAAATTATGAAATTTGGTACGATGGTACTTCTAATACTCCGCAAGCTCGAGGACTCCTCGGCTTGCACAAAATGGAGTCTAATCTACCAAAAACGGGATTTACACTGTTTGTGTAGTGATTAAAATCACTTGAGTTGTACATAATCCATGGGAAAAAATGATCTGGCCTTTTTGCCATATTGTGCATGACTCCTCTGTTGCTTTGTATGCCAACACTCCCCCCTTCCTAGCGTCTGTCGCCCCTGACAGACCTTTGTTCCCTCGGGTGGTCGATGTAATATTGGATGACATTGGTGGCCAGTTCATGTTCTCCTATCCTTAAGCCTCTTGCGAGATCAGCTTCCAATGCATCCCAATTTATTGCACCAGGGGTTTCGGGTTGCGGGGTGGTGTAGTACTCTGAATACATTGCTTGTTCACAAGCAAACAGTTGAAGCAGATGTGTTGGCTTTGGTGCGAAGACCTCCGAGTGATACTCCCAGAAACCTGATCTGAACATCTCTTCGAAAGTCTGTTTGTAGCAGGCGGGGAGATATTTGATGCGTGCATGCCAAGCGTAAGCCACACGGATACTGGGGGTGGTGCTCATGTCGTACACCAAGTCGTAATTTCCATTGCTAAACCCCGGAAGACGTACCTGTGGTGCGGCTGCATTTCTAAAAGTCTTCAGCACAACTTGCATCATATCTAAGATTTTAAGCATCATTTGCGCTGCTACATCTTGCATGGGCTTCAAGCGCGGCATCCAGTGGTGAATGGTCCCCATCATATATGCTACCGATGGTGGTCCTTGTGGTGGCGCGATGTACGGGTAGTTCAGCCATTCCTTGCATTGCGCATTGTTCTGTACCTTGATATTAAATGCCTTCCACGACCTGCGGCGGGGGACTGGACCGTAGCATGGGTTGTACAGGAGGTGCAACGGCGCGTTGTTCCATGTGCGTAGCATTTCTGGATAGGTCTCTAAAAGTTTCTGCCGCCATGTTGGTTGACGAATCTTGCCTTTTTGCACCTCTGGAGGGAGGTCTTCGGGTTGAAATTGGGTCGCAAAAGTAGGAATCTGACCCGTGACTCTTTGTATTTCTGCATTATAATCAGCCAAGATAATATAATACGGCCTGTATTGGAGTTCCGATGAGAGAATCAGGGGTCTCGATGACAAGTTCTTGAAGTAAGCTGATTGTAACACAGTCTCCTCTATGACCCTCATGGCCTGATTTTGCACTACGGTGCGCTCTTCATGCGAAGTCCCTATTTCCTCCACTTGTCGTAACCATGGCGGCCGTGGTGCCTCGAACGTGTCCTGCGCTTCTTCTGTTTGTTGGCCTCCTGGGAATGGTTGCGGATCATATTCTTCATCAAACGTTTGTTCCACAGGAATTTGCACAACTTCTTCGTCCGTGGGAGCCTCCGGAGGGGAAGATGGTCTCTCATATTGCAGTAGGCGTGTTTGCAATTCAGTTACCTGTTCCTGGAGATCTTTTATGGCCTCTGCGTTGAGAAGCGAAGCCGCAGAGGGGGTGGTTGGAGGGGCAGCTGTTGGTCCTTGTTGGTGTTCCTGCTTCAGTTGTCCTAGCTCCTCCGATAGCTTATCATGTGCTTCGAGCAGCATGGCATAATCTTCCAATATAATCTTGATATTATCGGGGGTCACTGCTTGAAACTTGGATGGGCTGATGGGTGCCCCCGGTGTGCTCTCAATAGCTACCTCCAGGTTCTCTTGATTTTGGATTTGTAGACGTCTGTTCTCTTCCTGAGCAGCCGCAAGATGACGTTTAAGTAGCGCCATATTTCGCTGAAGTTTTGAGTTGCGTTCCAGCTGTGTCCGTAGGTGACTTTCTACCACCTGCACCGCTTCCTGATCTACGTTCTGTAGTTGTACCTCCAATATATTATGGGCTTCTTGGAGGGTTTGGAACTGTGTGTGGAGGCGAGCGTTCTCCTCTTCTAGTGCCGCAAGGCGGTGCTGTAGTGTCATTGAGTGCTCTTGCAGGCGTTCGTTTCGTTGCTGGAGCTGAATGTAATCTGTTCTTAAATTTGATATACAAGCCAACATGGTGTCCAATGCATTTCCTATAGATGAGTGTGGGTTGTTTATCGTGGGAGATGCATGGGATGGGAATTGGGGAAGGGAGATAGTGAATGATGTGTCTACGGAAGTTGTGTGTGTGGGTGAAATTGGTGGAGGGGGAACGGGAGGAGGTGAAACCGTGGGTGGAGGTGCCATGGGTGGTGAAATGTCCATACCTTCAGGAGTGGGTGTTAGTGTGGGGCCTGCCATATACATTGGTATGGTAGGTGGTGTGTGTGTGGAAGTGGTGAATAGATGTGAAGTGGGGTGGGGAGCTGAAAAGACAGGGAATGGTTGAGAGCCTGGTTGAAAAGCCCTAGCAAAGAGGTCATGGAGGGATTGTAGGAATGGAGAGAGGGATGTCGGGGGTTGAGGTCGTAAATTTGAGGAGGGCTGAAAGGGTTGCGTGGTAGCAGGGAAGCCCATGAATGTGGATCTAGGGTCAGGATGACCCGTGGCTGAGGGCGTTGGGGATGGTTGCCCTAGGGCAGGCTCTAGGAGGGGTTCAGCGGATTGTGTAGTGTTGGGGTTTGCTTCGAAGATTGGATTATCAGTGGTAGAGAATAGGGTGGCACTAGAGATGGGAGTACGGAAGATGAAGGCTGGGTCAGTGGGTTGAGTGGTCAATGGGATTTCCATTGTCTTTGTTCTAGGAGGTGATGGTGGGGAAGTAGGTGGTAGTGGTTCGGTGGACTCCTCATGGGTGGCGGGGTGCTGTTGACTAGCTGTTTGGGAGGTTGGTGTAGTAGTTGGCTCTTCTGCCACTGTAACGGGAATTTGGATATTTTTACCTGAGCGAGGTCGTGTTTGGAACCTTCGTGGGTCATATTGAACTGAAGGCCTCTGAATGGCAGTGCGCACAGCTTCTACAACTCCATATGTTTCTGCCATCAATAAGAGACCTTCCCTGTACTCTGAGTCAACTCCCGCTTCTTCCAACAACTGAGTCATAAGTACTCTGCTGCTCTGTTCTGTGAGTAACTGCTGCGATCGCACTCTTTCCATAATCTGATACAGCCTTCGGAGTTCTGCTGTATATGCTGGGGCTTCAGTGGTCTCTTCTTCATACGCTTCTTCTTCTTCCGGTTGTCCGTGTTGTTGACTTTGCTGAGCGTCACTCCAATGGACATGTCTACCGTCTGTAGACTTTCTTCTTCTTCGTGAGGATGTGCCCTGCTCCTCTGCCTCTGAATAAAACTCCACATCAGAGAATTGTGTGCTTTGTAGGAATGCTTCGAAATCCTGGGGGTCCAGTCCTTCAGCCTCTCCAGTGGCAGCAAATTCGAATTCAGGTGTAACAGGAGGAGCCGATGGGGTAGGTTGTGTCGTAGTATCAGATTCCGACCTGGGTATCCTAATGGTAAAGGGGGGTACAGTGCCCTCTCTTAGTGGTGATGCTTCAGGAGTAGTCAGGACTTCCCTTGTCTGGACACAAGGGATCGCGCCCCTCATGCGCTTGGACTGATGTGTGGACGTCTTGAGCCTTTTAAACATTTGTAATTGTGCCCAAGTTAAGGCACGTTCAATGGGGACATCATATGCTAGGCATCGGTAAATAATGCGTGTGAGCGCACAGCATCCCTTCACCACTAATTTCCTAGAAGCCCGTTTGTTTGCTTCATACAACTGATCTATAATCCACACTGGTAGCTTAATAGGTAACGCACCTGCTTCCGCCAAGTAGAGAGCAAACCAGATCTTCTTGTGTGGCTGCGTGAATCGGTCTTGGCCGGGGAAGGCGAAATGTTGCATGCACATGCGGAGAGGGATGGACACATTTGGGGTGAGTGCTGCCATGTCTTTCAGCTTTACTAGTTTCCTGTCCTTCATGTTGGTGGGAACGAGAGCGTCCTTTTCTGAGGGCACATGCGTGCCATGCATATTTAAAGCGTCGCTTACCAACTCCACCGTAAGTTCAAACCTCTTCAACTCGTTGTTGCCCAGCAATGAGGGGAGAACAAATGATCCGGGTTGGTCCTTATCTTCATTAGCTTGTAATGTGGAGACCAAATAGTAACATCGGAGGAGATCGGGTTTAGGTAGTGGGGCTTCAAAATATTCTGCCAACCCTGCTCGTTGCCATATGGTCTGGAGATCTTCGGTGTTCTGTAAAGTCTCAAACTCTTTGGAGAAAAATTGGAATCGCACCCATGATCTGTCATACTCGCATTTAGACTCCCAGATATACTTGGCCTCTCCTAATGGACCGGGCATGCCATTGAACCAATGAGAATTGGCATGGACTCTTTCCGTGATCCCTGTAGGTGGGTCTGGCACCGGAATTTGCTGAAGGTGTTGCATCTCCACTGGCCGTTCAGTCGGGGGCACGTCCACAGGTAGGCTATCCACATCAATTCCTGCAGTAAGTATCCCTACTTGTGAGCCCGAACCTGTCGCTTCTGCCATTTTTCTTCTTGCCGTCTGATTCTGTGAGAATATAGAATCATGTGTTAACATCGTAATGGACAGAATAAATCCGTTGTGGTCCCCGTTACAACATTAACATGAGGTAGATGGTGAGTTAGTGGTTAGTAAGTGCACGAAGACCGTGAGTGTAGTTAATGTTTGTGTATTCCTAAGAGGCTACTGCAGTTAGTAAGTGGGTATGAATTTACAAATTGGGGTCGGGGGGTTTATTACAGGCCCTAGGCTGCCAAATGCAGTGAATGGGCTTTGCCTTCGGTTTCGGAGAGGCTCTAGAGAGCTTTCTCGGTGTCGTGGTTTGAAAACGAGGCCTTTTTGGGACCCATTTACAATTAATTACATGCACACTCTTGGGTCTTGGTGTGTTCATGAGCGTTGAGAACGAGTGAATACTGGCAGTATGCGTAGCTGCGTTATTCTGTTTAGGCTGTGGCCTCAGCGTAGCTACTTGTGCCATCAAGCAAGCCTTAGGCACCCAAATTTGTCTTGATTGTGGGCTAGCCTTCATCGACTTCTTGGGCACCCAAATATATTTCACGTTAGTAGAAGAATTTCCGAAAGACTTCTTATTAGTGTCGTGTTGTTTGTTACTAATAAGAGGCTTTGCTCGTGTGGTTGGCTTGAGTGCAACCGGGTGTTCGCCTTTCCGCACCCACACTTGTTTCACTTGCTGGGACATTTTGCTGCGCAGGTACTTTGGGTCCCCGACATAGGTAGTACTCTGCTTCTTCGGCCTGTGATCCACCTTGGGTTGTTGCCTTCTTCTGGCCTTTGGAAAAGAGGGGAATTCCTTTGCATCCCGGACTCCTTTTTTGCGAATATCCTTCCTCTGCAACACATAGTTTTGGACAAGAACAGCATGGTCAACTTCATGTGCACCCCTGGAAGGACCAGGAGTCTGTGCCTTTCCTAGTTCCTTGAGTGCTCCATTGTCTAATCCTACTGTAACTCGACTATGATTGACCCAAACCTGGAGAAGTCCACTTCTTAGGTTTAGATTGACTGCTCGGTCATAGATCCCATCCTGACCCAAGACGAGAGGTTCAGTGAGATCCTCATCTTGACACACTAGTACTTTAACGGTCATTGCCTCATCGTGAATGTGGATGGGAAGTTCCACCTCGCCCATGCAAGGGGTTTCCACGCCTCCCAATCCTATGAGATATGCCTCCACAGGGTGGACAGTTAACTGTAACTCTTGACAGTAAGACAACTTAACAGCGCTAGTGGCGGCACCTGAGTCAATCAAGGCTCTTACGGTCCTTGCACTCGTTCCTTGTCCTATATCTATGGTTATGAAAGGACGTCTATCAATTATTCTATTCGAGCTTGTTCCTGCAACTTCACACATGGCCATGGGATACCCTTGGTCTGCATAGTCATTCGCTCCAGGCTGATCTCTACCTTGCCTTCGTAATTTCATCCTTCTGATGCGTTCTAAAGCTTCAGCTTGAGCTTCTTCTCGAACTCGCTTTTCTTCCTCTTTGCGTTTCTTAGCAGTGTTGAGTCGACTGAGCATTTCCTCCGTGAGGGGTTCCTGATACAACTTGACTCTGCAACCGCTAATATAATTTGGGAGCACATCACCCTCTAATGTGGCCAATTGTACTGCTCCGCTCGTGGAGATCCTATTGATGATCATAGGTCCGTAGCCTCTCTTTTCTAGCTTCCTCGCGTGTTGTTTTAGTGTATAGACTAAGACTAGATCTCCTGCTTTCAAGCCTTTATCCTTCACGTGGGCATCAAAGTATGCCTTCTGTCTCTTCTTGGCTGCATATATCCCTGCAGCGGCTCTCAGTCTTGTTTCTCCTAATCGTTCAAGGTCAAAAATCCTAGAGGAGAGCTCATGACCTGTCCATTCGTGCTCTTGTGCTACTCTCAATGTAGGGATCAGGAAGTCCAAGGGTAACACAGCGTTTTGACCGAATACCATCTGAAAGGGGGTGGCTTGGAGTACCGTTTTGTAGGCAACTCGGTATGCCCAAACAGCATGGTGTAGCTGTTTGTCCCAATCAGAGCGTTTAGTGTTCACTAATTTCGTCAGTACATTGCATAATATCTTATTAGTGCTCTCAGCTTGTCCATTAGCTTGAGGGTGATAAGGGGCAGACTTCTTGTGTATTACCAAGAATTCTTGGAGTAGATTTTCAATCACTTCATTCAAGAAATGAGTGCCTCTATCGCTTACAAGCTCTATAGGTAGCCCGTATCTTGTGAATACATTCTCAAACAAGAATTTGGCAGTTGTTTGAGCATCGTTCTTGGTTGTAGCTTTTACCTCAACCCACTTGGTGAGATAATCTGTTGCCACAATGATGTATTCCGCATGAGAACCTTTGGCTGGGGGATTAATAGGACCTACGAAGTCTATTCCCCACTTAGAGAATGCACGTCCACCCATCATAGGTTTCAGTGGCATCTCATCTTTGCGTATAGGATACTGAGTCCTTTGACAGACATCACACCGTTTCACATAGGTATGTGCATCCATGTGAAGGGTAGGCCACCAGAAGCCCGCAAACATTATTGCCTTGAATACCCGATCTGGTCCAAAGTGTCCTCCTGCTACCCCTTGGTGAGCAGTTTCCAAGATCTTGAGATATTCACTTTCATGGACACATACCCTCGGGTAACCATCTTTACCGCGCTTATATAGATTATCACCTATGAGTGAGTAATCCTGGGCTTCTTGTTCTAAACTCCTTTTCCTAGCTAGAGTCATGTCTGGAGGGAATGTGTTTGTCCTCAAGAATGATACTAGAGGTTCACTCCAATCTGGCACAATGGATACTTGATAGAGAGTGGCATGTTCCACAGGTGGTTTAGTGCAACAGATTGGGCATTCCTTGCACAACTTTTGGACATCAGCTTCCATAGTTGGCCAATGTACTCCGAGTCTCTTTAGGGTCTGTAAAGTTCGTTGCTTTGAATAGTGTTGCTCTAATGCACCAACATGTGCTAATTGCAACCATTTAGCGTACTCATCCTCTTCTACGCAACAAGCCAAGATCCCTTGATCTGTGTGCTTGTACATGCTTCCTGCCATGATATGGTACTTTTGGGCTTTTACAACCTCCTTATTCCGTGTGTTTATCACTGGATGATTAGGCCCGTATGTCAATACTGGTACCAATGGCTTGGCCCACTGCGGTATAACTTCCAAATTAAACAAGTAAGCATCAGGAAGGTCATCTGACACTCCCTGTGGGGCTTCTCCCGATGTGAGCCTAGAGAGATGATCGGCTCTCAAATGAGTCCTACCTTTCCTTACCACCACCTCAAAATCGTATTCCATTAGCAAGAGAAACCATCTCACTAATCTTCCTGTATTGCATGGCTTGTTTACAAGATATAACAATGCCTGATGATCAGTAAAAAATTTAAACTTATTTGCAAGCAAATAGTGTCTAAATTTCTTAACTGCATACACCATGCCTAATCCTTCTCGCTCTGTGGTGGTGTAATTCCGTTCAGCCGCATTCAATTGTCTACTGGCATAGGCAATTGGAAGATCCATATTACCTTCACCAGTAGGTTGTGCGAGCACACATCCAATAGCATAATTGGATGCATCAACATGAACATGGAATGGCTTATTCCAATCTGGTGTGGTCAAGATTGGTGCTGAACACAATCTTCGTTTAAGCTCCTGGAAGGAATTCTCACATTCATCCGTCCACTCAAAGTTTGTCAGAAGTCCGTACATGGGCTTTGCGATGACAGCATACATGTGGATGAAACGTCGGTAATACCCACAATGCCCCATGAAAGCTTGTACTTCCTTGACATTCTTTGGCCTCGGTAGCTCTGCTATGGCTCTCACTTTTTCTTCGTCTGTAGATATGCCATTCTTTGACACTATGTGTCCTAGAATCTTGCCTTGCCTGACCATAAAAACGCACTTTTCTGGGTTCAAGCAGACTTGATATTCTCTACATTTGTCAAAGATTTGTCTGAGTTCAGGGATATGGGTTCGTCTAACATTGGAATGAGCACAGAGATCATCAACATAGACTTCTAAACTCTTCCTCAGGAACTCCTTAAACACATGGCACATCAGCCTCTGGAAGGTAGCTGGTGCATTGGTAAGCCCAAATGGCATTACTCTAAAAGCAAAAATGCCCCATTCTGTGGCAAAGGCTGTCTTGTGCTGATCCTCTAGAGCTATGGCTACTTGATTGTAGCCAGAAAATCCATCAAGGAAGCTGTACACTTCCTTGCCTGCCACTCTTTCTAAGAGATGTTCTGTGATGGGAAGCGGATAGTTATCTCGAATCGTGGCGGCATTAACCTTTTTCAAGTTAATGCACACACGCAGTTTGCCATTCTTCTTGGGCACCACTACGATGGGGGATACCCATTCAGTGTGCTCAATTTCATAGATAAATCCAGCTTCAACCAGTCTATCTATCTCTTCTTTGATCTTAGCGGCGTAATTATCGTTATATGTATAAGGCTTTTGCTTAGAGGGTTTAGCATCTGAGGTCATGGGAATAGTGTGTGAGCATATGTCCGGGTCAACCCCTTTCAAATCCTTGTAACTCCAAGCGAATACATCTCTGTATTCTCTTAGCAAGGCAATCAATTCATGCTCTTCTTCTTCTGTCAGGTCATGGCCTATATACGTGCATCTCTCCTCTCCTTCTTCTATGGCCACTACTATTTTCTTTGTGGTTTCTTTGTTATCATAGGCCTCTCCTGATTGTGCCTCTCGTTTAGGCATTCTTATCATGACTCTCCTGTCGTCAATCTCATATTTCTTAAAATTTTTCGGGACCTCAAACAAAGATTCTTCCTCCTCTGGTGAGACTTCTTTCTTCTTTCGTTTCTTTCCTTCTTCCTTAGGGGTCATATGCGTTGCTAATCTTACATCATTTGTAACCTCTCCATGCCTCTGGGGTTGAAATTCTACTTCATGGAAGTATTCTTCACCTGATGCAAATGGTGGGTCCATAATGATTGACTCTAGATCGGAGTCACTTGCATCCTCAAATGCATCAGGGCTAGGTTCGCATTCTTCTAGAACTGCCTCTCCCATGATTGGCTCTATGGAGAAGACTGAAATATCATAGCCATCCTCATCACAGTGAGGTGTCCATTGTTCTTCGTTGATGGCTACGTCCATTGTTGCTAAGATTTCTGCCCAACCGTGAGGTTCAAATTCTTCGTCTGGAAAAACTACAGGTGCATAGGCTGGGTCTTGGATTGATCTATGGGTTTCTTTCGCACCTACCTCTCTGGCTTTCTCTCTCTTCTCTTCTTCTACTGCTACCTTGCACATCCATAAATGAGTGTCTTCATGCATCCATGAGGATCCCGACCCTATGGAATGCACCGATTCTGTATCATCTTTGGATCTATGGATGGGATTCCATTGGATAGGAGGGACATCTCTATGAGAATAATCCTTGAGATTAACTTTGGTTGTAACACCCAAGTGCTGCAGGTACAAAGAATTGGTTCCCCAATCCTGTACCACTTGCAACTGTCGCATGAATGGTCTTCCCAAAATCATCTCATAGGCATGATTTTTGCTGAAATCACATATAGCAAAACTATGCTCAAACTCGACACCACAAGTGGTGAGAGTTATTCCTTCTAGCAATCCTAAGGGTCTCTCTATGTGACCATCGGCCATTTGCAGTTTCATCCTCGTAGGCCTGAGTGCTGGCTTGCCCCAACGCTTCCATAAGGAGGTGGTGGCAATTGCAACTCCTGCACCTGAGTCCAAAATCGCCTTGGTGGTGTATTCCTGATAGGTGATGGGAAGATAGGTGTTCCCTTCTTCACCTTCACACATATCTCCTATCTTATCCAAGGGAATTTCTGGCACTGTCCTATGGGATCCTACCTGGGAACGAGATTTTGCTATCTCTGGTACTCGCTTGGCTACATGTTTCCATAATTCAGGTCTAACCTTGAGTAGCTCTTCTAACTTGAGATTACACTGCACGTTAGTGTTCTTCACTACCTCTGTGTTCCTAGGTATGACTGAGTCGTCGTTCCTTACCATGACTGTGGGTGCTCTCATACATGTGGACTTTGCTTCCCATGGACCTGTGAAGTGGGGTAGCTCTTGTATGGAATTAGACTCAAAGTCCAATCTCTCCTGAGACTGAGTACTCTCATGTTCCCCGTAAATAGATGGGATGTCTTGTGGGAATTGGTCGTGTGCATCATCCACAAGTTCAAAGGGAGGGGCGACTTCACTTTCGTTATCCCATTTGTCTTCTTGAATCTCTCGTAGGAAGTCTGGTGCAAACCGATTCATAGAAGAAGAAGTGTCTGGCTCCGTAGAATTGGGCGCATAAGCAACCTGGGAAGGAGGGCTTATTCTTCCGTTGGCTCTCTCCTTGCTCTCATAAATGGCTGGAGCACAAGCTTCTTGGGGAGGGTTGCTCATTCTATTACTCTTCCGAGCAGGCTCATACACTCCCTGAGAAGGAATGTAGGCAGACCGTGGAGGTACGTGAGCTTCCGAGGGAGGCTCATCTGCCTTTTGGGGGGGAAGATAAGCTTCTTGAGGAGGCACATGGGCTTCCTGAAGAGGCTGGCTTATCCTTTCTCTTGCCCTTTCCTTTCTTTGAGGGGTAGATTCCTTTTCTGACTGTGCAATTAGCCTCTCTATTCCTTCTAAGGAGGGGAAGTTGTCTGGTTTAGTGGAATTGGCCACATAAACTTCCGATGGGTAATGGTTCATGTTTTTGCTTGATTTCTCTCTCTCTTGATTTTTTTCGTCCTTGGCAGATCTTGCAATTATTCTCTCTAATTTCTCTAGGAATCCATCCAAGTGTAATTGCGTTTTGGCTGAGCCCGAGTAATTGAAAAGGCGACTGGCTTCAAACATAGTCTGAGCCAGTGCGACCATTTTCGCGCACAGTTTGGTTCTTTCTATCTCTAGGTCAGCTCTAGGATAGCACTTGTCATGATCCGTGACGTTTGGCCCTTCTTGGATTCTGGCCTGATATGCCTTAAGCATCATGTCTATGTCTTCGGGAGTGGGATCAGCTAATACTGATCCTGTTTGGGGTGGTGGTTGGGTTACGTGGGGTGTCTTAGAGGGTGGAGGGATGGAGAGTGATGGGGATGGTAGCGGTGGGAATGTGTGAGAGTGCGGTTGAGATGTGATCTCTATGATTTTAGCCTTGGTTTCTCGTAGACTTTCCTCAAGTTCACTCATCTTCTTTGCCCATTGCCTTTTCATGCGTTCGCGGCTATCTCTCCAAGCTCTTGTTCTCTTTTTATTTTGGCTCTCAGTATCGCTAGTGTCTGGGTTCTTTTCCTTGCCTACCCCTTGGTTTTGCTTCACTGCTTGAGCTCTCGTGACTACCTGTACGGGTGCAGTGGAAGTAACACTTCCGCTGGAATCTACCACTAACTCGATAACATTGATGGGCGTGATTTTTGGCATATTATTGGGGTTCTTTGGGCAATCTCGTAAGAGATGCTCTTTTCCACAATCTTGGCAGAAGCCTTGGATCGTCACTGACTGGGGTTGTGTAGGTGGAGGCAAGGGACAATCACGAATGAGGTGATCTCCTTGGCATCTTTAGCACGGTCCTCTTGGGAATGGAGGTCTTACCTGCCTAGATTGAGGCCTAGGGTTGGGGTTTGCATACATGACGTTCGTGTAATCTGACTCCCAACTAGGTTCGTTTATCTCTTCGCTATAATAGGACTCACCATGCTCAGGAGACTGCATGTAGTAGGCCTGGGGGCTATCAACATGTGTAGAATCAAAGCTATGGTCACTCGGGTCACTTTCGGAAAGCAAGGATGTTACAGGGACTATAGCTCTATTTTGGTTCTCTTCTGCAGCAGTATACTTTACCGGAATCACATTAGCTGGGGCTGGGGGTTGTTGTGCTAGCACAGGCTGAGGCCTTTGTTGGTTTTGATATTGAGGTTGGAAATTCTGTTGTGGCCTGCCATATGGTTGTGGAGGGTACTGGTTCTGGTATCTGCCTTGTTGGTAGGGCTGAGGGTAGGGTTGCCTAACCGCCTGCTTGTTGTATGGGCAATCTTGTGCGGTGTGGTTGGTGTATCTCCGTTCTATGGTGCAGTACTGGCTACTAGGGTTTACTTGGGGTTGAGCCATAATAGGGCAGACATTCGCCATATGGTCACCACCGCATGTATAGCATCTTTTCACAGGGGCAAACCTTGGGATTTGTTTGCTAGTTACACCTAATTTCTGAGCTACTTTTTCGGCAAGTTCCTCAATTGATGTGGCTTGTGTGGAAGATTGACTAGATGCACTATCTGAATCTTTGTAAATTTTGGACAGCTCTAGCTCTTCTCCTAGGTTATCTTCAATGTCAATGCACATACGTACACACTCTTCTATAGTCCTAGGGTCTTTCAGATACACGTAGGATCTCAATTTTGGACTCAGCAATCCGTCAAGGAATAAGGCTACTTGTTTAGCAGATGTGGGTAGCTCCGAAATAGGGCACCTTTCAAGATATTGTCTAAATCTTCTTCCTGCAAGTCTCACAGTCTCTTGAGGGGTTTGCTTGAAGCTGTGAATCAGTGAGGAGGTGTTGTGTCTTATGCCACTCTTGGAGAACTCAATAATAAATGCTTCTAGGAGTTGGTCTATGCTCCTGAACTGGCGCTCATCTAATGGCTGAAACCAGGTAAGTGCCGTATTCCTTAGGGTTAGACCGAAGGCATTGTACTGCGTGAATAGATCCTCAACTTGTTCAGCTCTCAAGACTTGCTTGAACTCCGCCACATGATCATAGGGATCTCCTGTGCCGTCAAAGTAATTCTTCATGGACTTAACTAGCTGGGTGGGTCTCAAAGTTCTTGTGTGCTCTCTAGGCCTCGTCAGAGGGAATCCATCTACATTTCTTTGGTTCCTGCGGGCTCTAAGCATCTCAGGTTCTGCCCTATTCGTCTCCGTTCTTGTTCTTTCTCTGCCCACTGGATTGGCAAAACTTACTTCTGGTCTATCTTTACTTCTGTCTCTTTGCATACCATGAGCCTGGGATGTTCCAGTTCCAGGTTGACCATAGGATACATTTGATCTTGGTTGGGGGAAAATGAATTCGCCCTTCCAAGTGTAAGCATGCCTATCATTTTCTGTCACCACAAAGATCCTCTCCGAAGTGTGGTCTAAGTAGGTCACTCTACCTGGGCTATCTGGATCCTTAAACTCATAGATCATGATTGTTCCTATATCAATTGGGTGATCCGGTTTATACCTCCAAAAGGCTTCGTCCGTTTCTCGATTGAGAAGCAAATCTATGAACTTGTTATCTTGGGGGACCCACTCAGGCGTGATAATCCTAGTGAGAACTGATTTACCTCGAGGGGTTCTAGGTTCCACTCCCATGTTTCCTTGTTCCAAGTCACCTAAGTCCGTTTCTGAAATTACATTTCCAAATTCATCTGTCCTATCTGGATGACTGGTGACTACGTATATGGTTCCTTCCTTGTCCAGGTATGCACCGTTTTCAAACTTGACCGCTGGGTGCTCTAGTCCTATGGATTGGTCAGGGTTTTTAATCTGGACCACTGATCTTCCTAGGCCGTCCTCATAGATGCTCGCACCTAATCGGTTGGTCCTAAGGTATTCCAACTGCGTTTTGTAAGGACCTTCCACCCTGTATAAGTAAGGCACTCCTGAACTTCCCGTAGGTCTGTCCATGCCTTGAGACATCTCTGACTCACTGGTCTCAGAGCTAGGGTAGTTCGATTGGTGGCTCAACTGCTGGGCCCAGGACCTAGCAGTGTGGTTGACACTAGCCTCTGAAGATCTAAGGCTTTGTCTCTCTCTTACTAGGTGTCGTCCTGATCTAAGGTTCATATGCCTATCTAAGTAGCCCAATTCTTTGCCCAGAGTACAACCTCGTTGTCGATCAATTGGTACCAGTCACTTGATTCTTTTTAGTTATTTCTCGTGTTTAAAGTCTTGTCTGCTATTACGTCGCCCGGAATACTTGAATGTTCTTCGTACTTTCAGGTTGATCGTTCCACGTTAGGTTCTTTCCTTTATGTTGTCGACAGTACAGAGATTAAGTTTTTAGCTTGAACTTGAGTTTTTAGGTAGTCTTCAACTTGATAGTGGCCTATCGTCGCCCTGACTTACTCCTACTTCTAATCGTTCTTAGCCTAAGCTAGGAATTGACGAAGAGGAGTTGAGAATATTCCGACCTTTCTTGCCGAACCTTGCTCTTTAGTGCTCGAGAAGTTGATTCTCAAGCGTGCGCCACACCGTTGCTTGGATACTCTCAGTTGCTTCTCAATAGGCCTGCATAAATCCCAAGATTAGCTCCAAGTAGACCTTTCAATTGACAGACAATTTATTTCAGACACTTTTTTAATGACCCTTGTTCCCCCTTTTGCATTGTTAGAAATTTACTCTAGAGCTCCCTTGGTGTTCCTACCCCTCAGTGTGTCAACTTCCAAATATCCTATCTGAAAATCAACGCGTTATTCTTATAAAAAACAGTTGAGGGCGTGTAGTATATGTCACGAGCTTTCCGACAAGCCCTAGAGCTCAGAAAATGGATTTCGTATGAAAAAGTTATGACCGTTCAGGGTTTAGGGGGTTAACTAGACAAACAGAACCTTTCGGGGGTTTTAATGCATTTTCTAAGGCCTTCGTAAGTAGATGAGTACATGAAAGTGCAAATATGCCCAAAATTTAGCCTAAATTTCCAAAAATTCACTCCTTAATTTTTTGCCAAAAATGCCTGTCTATCGCGATAGACGGTGTTTGTCGCGATAGACACAATCTATCGTGGGGGCTCTCTGTCGCGATAGACGGTGTCTGTCGCGATAGACAGTGTCTATCGTGGATTTCTGTCTGTCGCGATAGACGGTGTCTGTCGTGATAGACAGTGTCTATCGTGGATTTCTGTCTGTCGCGATAGACGGTGTCTGTCGCGATAGATGCTATCTGTCGCGGATTTCTGTCTGTCGCGATAGACGGTGTCTGTCGCGATAGACGGTATCTGTCGCAGATTTCTGTCTGTCGCGATAGACGGTGTCTGTCGCGATAGACGCTGTCTGTCGTGAAATTCTGTCTGTCGCGATAGACGGTGTCTGTCGCGATAGACGGTATCTGTCGCGGATTTCTGTCTGTCGCGATAGACGGTGTCTGTCGCGATAGACGCTGTCTGTCGTGAAATTCTGTCTGTCGCGATAGACGGTGTCTGTCGCGATAGACGCTATCTATCGCGGATTTCTGTCTGTCGCGATAGACGGTGTCTGTCGCGATAGACGGTATCTGTCGCGGATTTCTGTCTGTCGCGATAGACGGTGTCTGTCGCGATAGACCGAAAAAACGCAAATTTTTGAAAAACTTCTAGTGATCTAGAGTGCCCTCAAGGTGTAGGTTACAGTGCTAATCATGCATTCACAAAATGTTAAGATTTTCTGTCTGTCGCGATAGACAGTGTCTGTCGCGATAGACAGAGGTTGTCGTCCCGGGAACTGTGCAGAGCCTGTCGTACCTGCGCACACTGCTGGGGATGATGGTACAGCAAAAAACCTGCAAAATAGCTCAAGAAACATGCAAAAACAGCGCATGCAAATTCGCTCTCTCGCTCTCTCTCACAAGTGAAATGAGGGAAATGAGGTGGAGATGGGGATATAGTCAAAAAACTGAAATTTTTGCGATGATGGAGATGGAGGTGGGAGATGGGGATGATGATGATGGTGATGAAGATGGTGAAGAAAGTAAAAGAAATTCGATGAGAGTGAAGAAAATACCTACCACTCCAACGCGTCAACTCTACGTCTTACCATCACACGCTCGTCCTCAAAGCTCGATCCCCGGCAACGGCGCCAAAATTTGGTGTAGCTCAGTGGTGAGTAGCACCTCCTTTAATGTCAATCCGGGAAGACGTGAGGATGGTATGAAGACCTCGAGCAAGTGGCGGCACAAGTGCGTGAGTGAGAAGCACACAAGCATGCACACACATACACACACACGCGCACACACGGCAAGACAAAGAGAGAGAATCAATGGAGTTCTTTAGATTACTTTCAATAGCTCTTACAAGTTCGTTTCAATTACAATCTAACCTCAAAAATGAGCTCTCTAGCTCTTTTTATAGTTTTTGACTAGCTTTGGCCCTGTCCAGACCTAGTGTCCGGCCTAGTTAAAAATTAGGTTCCAGGGCTTATTTGAGGGCTCAAACGAAGTCTAAAAATTATGAAATTTGGTACGATGGTACTTCTAATACTCCGCAAGCTCGAGGACTCCTCGGCTTGCACAAAATGGAGTCTAATCTACCAAAAACGGGATTTACACTGTTTGTGTAGTGATTAAAATCACTTGAGTTGTACATAATCCATGGGAAAAAATGATCTGGCCTTGTTGCCGTATTGTGCATGACTCCTCTGTTGCTTTGTATGCCAACAAATAGCAACAAGAAATCTTTCTTTATGATCTAAAGCAATTATAATGAATAAATATTTCTAATGCAAATGAAGTGATTTCTCCTATGAAATACAAGGCATTTTTTTGTGGTTATAAAAGAGACTTGTAATTCAATATGCATACAATGACTTTCTTTCCTAATGCAAGTAAAATGAAAATAGTTCTTTTTATGTATTTTATGCAAAGCATTGCAAGTGATATATTTTTATTTGTTTATGCTAAATTGAAATAAATTGAAAAATTTTTACCTTAAGTTTACTGTAGTGGAGGTTTAAATGTGCACAATGATATTTTATCTACAAACTTTTCATAAATAAATCCTAAATACAAAAAAACTAGAACTCAATTGTGAAAGAAAGATTTTCTTGTTTTTCAAGGGCGGGGGGAGAGATCTCGAGGCTTCTCCTTTCTAAATACTCCTCTACGTGTGAAGGCACTCACTTCCATAAGGAATATCCATCAACAACTAGGGAAAAGGATCTGGAACAGCAAGAGATCAACGCATCATTCTTTCTCGACATACATAAGAAAGCAAGAGATTAATCTTTATTCAATACTAAATCACATCCAACAAACCTAAGCACACAATTTTCATGCTTCACGTTATCGAGGGATGTGAAAGGAGGTAGCCGCTCATCAGAACTAACTCACATTAGCCTCTCTAAGTGACTACACGCTAGGTGTTTCGTTGTGTACTTTAGGAACTAGGATGTGTTTTCAGTGTGTGAGGAGTTACTAGCAAGCTATAGCTTAATACTCTATTTAAGTTTAGCCTATAAATTTAAGGTCCATAAGGAACTGCAACTCTATACCTAGAAATACCACCTTGATATGCTTTCAAGGTTAAATCTTCTTTAGCTATCCTATCTTTGATAGTTTTAGTTACGTTGTTTTCAGTTTGTTTAGATTGAATATTTCTTTTAGGAGATGGTGGAAACAGAATCTCACTTTCTTCGGGATCTAGTGACACAATTGAATAGAAGTCTAAAAATTTAGATAAACAATAAGCATATAATGGAGAGTGTAAAGATTCACTAACAATATGATATTTAACTACTTCTTCTACTTCTAATTTTTCACTAGTCTCATTCTCATTGGATTAAGTGATCATATTCTCAAGAGGAGCTGGTAATAGAGTCTCTAAAATAAAAGAGGTATGTAGGTTATCTTCTTTAGAAGATTTACTTGAAGATGCATTATCCGCAGACATGAGAAATAAAGTGCAATATAATGGTTTTATTGATAATTGAATTGTAGAGTAATAATGCTAAGACTTTAGAAGCAAAACTAATCCTATACAAGTGCTTGAGAAAAGTTCTACTACAAATACTTTCAAGATACTCCTATACAAATCCTTAGATAAAAAGCTTGATACAAGATTTTATATTTCAAATGGGATAAAATGAAACTAAAATAAGTGGCATAAATGTAGTTTCTAGTCAAAAGCTCGTAGATTTCGTCAGATCATCACTACTCATTAATTCTTCTTCAAATGGTATGCAGAAGAAGCATTAGAAAAAAATAAGTATGCCTCATAAAACATAAAACACTCATTCATTCAACATGCTCATACATTCTCATACAGATTTTATACTCATAAATGCATGCTAACAAACATATTCATGCATGCTAACTCACACTTATGCTAGCACGTATTCATTGATTCAACCTAACATACACTTAGATGCATGTTAACATATGCTAACTCTTTCTCTCTTATCTCTATTAATACATACTCACATCCATGATCATACACATACTCCTATTCTTGATTCATATGCATCTAACATTATGCTTTCACATGACATTATGCATTCACATGCATATATGTTAATTAACATTCATCTTATATGCATAAATACCTATATGCATACTCACATGCATATACTTAAGCACACACGGATGCATATTTATTTAAACTCATCACTCATGTATAAATGCATCTACTTATCAATGTCTTAATCATGTACATTCCTACTTACATTCATGCACAACATAAACACACATTGATGTACACCTGTGTTTATTTGTAATCATACTCATACATTCTTTTGCATGCTCATGCATCCTAACATAATCATTCTATCTCATGCATCATTATAACATGTATATCTCATCATTCTCATACTCTTTATACTCTTATTCTCACTTGTGCTAAGACACACCCTTTCATATGCATAGATTAACATACATTATTATGCAAATGTACATGCAAACACATATGTTCATGCATACTAATAGTGAGATGCATTCATGCATTTCTCATGCACATACTCATAGCTTCCTATATGCATATACACTAATACATGCATCTACCTTCTTAATACTCATGCATATGCTCATGCATACATTAAAGCACTTATATGCATTTAAACACATACATACTTTCACTCATGCATACATTTATACACATGCACTCATGTACAATAATGCTCATGCATATGCATTCATGAATACATGCATCTATACTTCTCATAATCATACATACAATCAGATAGTTATGTATGTCACTAACAAGCATAAGCACACTCTCATGTACATATACTTTCATACTTTTTATCATGCTAATATACATTTCATATATGCAAATATATACTCATGCCCATGTCATACTATCACACATCATATGGTATCGTGACTATACATACTCCATCTATATTCCATATTATACTTATATTACAAGCATTCTATTTCATGTATTTTATATTCCACATGCATACAAACATACATGCACTTACACATATGCATACATACTACACCTTACATGTATACACACACATTTAATATGCATATGAACATTTCATTATGCATTCATATTAACATCACACATGCATAGTCATGCACATGCTTATATGCATACCATATGTATAGAAATTCTTTCACTATGCATATTGTGAAGAGAGATGGTGGATGCAATCCAAAGATGAGTAGGTGCTGCTACAACTGGCTTCACACCAGCCAACTCAGCCTTCAGAATTGATTAGTAGACCCTTTAAGCTTCCTAAATCCACCAATATATCAGCCAAGTACTTTGGAACATGTATCCCAAAAGTTTAAGTCAAGACAGACTAGTTGTGAAATGACTAGCTCCCAAAACTTGCTATTTTTGGACATACACCTGCTAGAAAAAATGAGCAGTGCTCTCAACCTCGTAGGAATTAGATAAAATCCTTTTTGGCCATAGCAAATAGACTTAGCAAACTTCCCAATCCAAGTTAAAACACTTCAAATGATGGACTGAGCACTGAGAACAAGATTCATCAATTTCTAGAACATGCCCACCAGTCTCGGGGCTCTGCAGAGATAGACCAGTGAGCAGTAAAATGCAGATATCTCCAAAACTGTAAATTCAATGACTATGAGAATTAATATGCAGAAACTAGATAGTGCGAGCTATCTAACGCACGTTAAAACACTGATAAAAGGTTGAGTAGAACTCGAGATATGACCTTCTCAAGTCACTGCTCTGAGTGAGTATAACAGAGAACAAAACGGAGAAGTAGATGATGATAAATGTATAGATTCACATAAGATTACAACCACATTGGCAATGAATCTTTGCACAATGGGAGTAGAATGCTAGAGATATGGAGTAAGCTCTTCAATCTCTACAAAATGACATGAAGTGCTCACGTACAAGGTTTGCTAATCGCCTCTTCCTTCTTGCTCTTTTTATAGCTATTCTTGGAGGGAGTTTTGAATTCGAATTTGAATGGCTCCACCTAAAAGTGATCCCCAAAGTTAGGAGATATTCCCTCAGCTCAAAAATTCATGATTTAGGTAGTTAGAGCCACGACTTTGTTTTTACATCATGGATGAGGTAAGCCATCCTTTTCCTTTTTCTTTTTCAAATTACAAGAAATAAAAATGAACTCTTTTACAAGAGGTCTTCACATGACTACACATGTGACTTACAAATGAGGATAATATCAAGCATATCAAGCATGTAGGCTTGGGTAAAATGAACCAAAAGCTCCCCCTCAAGCCTAACATGCTTGGCCTCCAAATAAGTCTTCAATTGTCCTTGATTTCCTACAAGCCAATCATCAACTTGAATCTACTTAACTTCGTACCATCAAGAGCTTTCATCAACATGTCTGCACATTGCATATCTGTAGAGACATAGGATAGTTGAATATCCTTCCTCATTAGCTTCTCCCTTACATAATGGTAGTGGACTTCAATATGCTTGGTTTTAGCATGGTATACCGGATTAGCTGCTAGATGTAGTGAGCTTGTGTTGTCACCAAAAATGTGAGGTGTTGAAGAATGAAGTCCGAGATCTGCGTACAAAGACTTTAAGCACATGATTTCTTGAGTTTCATTAGCCAAACCTCTATATTCGGCTTCAGTAGAAGATAATGCCATGGTTGGTTGCTTCTTGGATGACCAAGAAATGATTTTTGAACCTGCAAATGATATATACCCAGATGTGCTTCTTCTATCATCCCTAGATCCGGCCCAATCTGCATCAGAGTAGACCTTTAGCTCAATATCTAAAGTAAATGAATAAAACAAACATTCATTCATGGTCCCCTTTAGGTACTTGAGGACTCTCTTGGCCGCTTCCATATGTGGTCTTCTCGACTTATGCATAAACTGACTCAATATGCTAACACTATAGCATATATCCACCATTGTGAGTGTTGCATAGTTCAAACTTCCAACAAAGCTTTGATAGCTTGTGATGTCCTCAATTAGCTCTCCTTCATAAGCACTAAGCTTATGATTTTGCTCCATAGGTGTACCTGCACACTTGGTATTTTCCATCTTGAACTTGACGAGCATGTCATGCACATACTTCCTTTGTGTCATATATATACCTGAATCTGTGTAGATTAACTCCAATCCAAGAAAATAAGTGAGTGGTCCGAGGTCACTTATTTGAACTCCTCCTTCATTTGAGTCTTTACCTGTTTGACTTCCTTCAAGATCATTGCCTGTGATAATAATATCATCAACATACACACATAAATAGATCACTTCAGATCCATTCCTCTTTATGAACAAAGAGGTATCAGCCTTGCTAGCTTTGAATCCTTGGTCCTCCAAATAAGTCACCAATCTGAAATTCCAAGCGCTTGGAGCTTGCTTCAATCCATACAATGCTTTCTTTAGTTTGCATACATAGTTAGGATGATGTTCATCCTCATATCCAGGACGTTGTGCCATATGCACTTCCTCAGAAATCCATCCATTCAAGAAAGCATTCTTTACATCAAGTTGATAGAGCTTCCAATTTCTAGAAGCAGCAAGACTAATGAGAACCCTAATCGTAGCTATTTTTGCAATAGGAGAGAAAGTCTCCTCATAATCAATACCATGGGTTTGAGCAAACCCTTTAGCAACTAACCTTGCTTTGTGTCTATTTATACTTCCATCTGGATTCCTCTTGATTTTATATATCCATCGAGATCCAATTACCTTCATAGATGGCTTGTTAGGTACAAGCTCCCAAGTGTCATTCTCCTTCAAGGCTTCCATTTCTTCATCCATTGCATCTCTCGAAGCTTTCTTGCTTTGTGCTTCTTCAAATGTGGTAGGTTCTTCATTGGTTGAATCCTTTGCAATGTAGATTGAGTGCTTGGTGACCAAAGAAGTATCATAACCAAACCTCTCTGGTTTCTTCTTCTCCCTTGAAGACCTTCTAAGTGGTTGATGTGAGCTCTCGGGTCGATGTGTAGCATCCTGCATCTTTGCTTTACCTTTGTTCTTCCATAGCTTTAGTCTTTCCAAGTCTTCCAAGTCAATCTCCGAATCACTTTCTTCAATCTGCTTTGGCTTCTTTGGTTGAAGTGATGGAAAATCTTCATCCAAGTCATAAGGCAGCTTCACTTTCCTGTCATCATCAAACCATGATTTTTTTCATAAAAAATTACATCTCTACTCACAAAAAATACTTTATTGGTTGGATTGTACAATCTATATCATTTTTGGTTTTGATCGTAACCAATAAATATGCACTTCTCTGCCTTGGGATCCAATTTCCCTCTTACTTGAGAAGGAATGTGAGCATAGGCTAAGCATCCAAAGATTTTACAATGCTCTAGACTAGGTCTTCTTCCATTCCACACTTCATATGGAGTGGTTCCATCTAGTGACTTAGATGCAAGTCTATTTATGAGATATGTGGCTGTAGAGAGAGCCTCTGCCCACAGGTAGTTTGGTAATCCCTTCTCGTTGAGCATGGACCTTGCAGCTACGACAATAGCTCTGTTCCTCATCTCTGCTACACTATTGAGTTCAGGTGTATACCTTGTAGTGACTTCCCTTTTAATGCCTCTTTCATGCAAGAAGGCATAAAATTCAGAAGAGAAGTATTCTTCTCCACCATCTGATCTGAGTGTTTTCAAAGTCCTACCTGTTTGGTTTTCAACAAGAGCAATATACTTCTTAAAGCAATTAAACACTTCATCCTTGTGCTTCATGAAAACAAAATGATCCACCTCCTACAATCATCTATGAAAGACACATAATATCTTGAGCCTGATATAGATGGCTCCTTACTTGGACCCCACACATCCGTGTGCACTAGATCCAAAGGATTTTGATACATATATCCTTTCTTATTGAAAGGTTGTCTATGAGCCTTGCCGAGTTGACAAGCTTCACACTTATAAATCATGTGTTGCCTTGTGATATTAGGCAAACCAAGTACACTTTAGTTCCTGCAAATTTGTTTGAGTGTCCTTTCACCAATGTGAGCAAGCCTTTGGTGCCATATCTCCAACTCTCTAAGAGTTTGAGATCCATAGCTAAACAAAGCTATGTTCTTTGTATCTTCCACTTCAAAAGTGAAAAGCCTTCCTGTCTTTTCTCCTTTGGCAATCCTTCGAAAGCCTTGCCTTGGGTCTTCAACATATGCTCCAAATCGGTTGAATCTAACCTGCAATCCTTATTCAACAATCTATCCAACACTTATTAAATTTTTTGTAATTGTAGGGACATACAAGACTTTGCTTAAGATGTTCATATTCCCATATGATGTCTTCACATTACCTATCTTCTCCACTGAGTGCTTTGTGTCATCTCCTGTCTGCACTTCATGCTTGTTATGAGGATCTTCCAAATCAGAAAGTAAAGCCACATTTCTTGCTACATGGTTTGAGCATCCCGAATCAATGTAAAATATGTGATCATCATCCTTACCCTTCTTCACTGATAGATTCACAATCAATAATGAATCTTCTTGACTTTGGTCTTCTGCATAGTTATTGTAATCTCTTCTTCCTCTATGGCCACTTTCATAGTTGTTGTTGTAATTATTGTTGTAATTGTTGTTGTAGTAGTTGTTGTTATAGCCTCCATTGTACCTGCATTAAGCCACGTATATTGCAAGGTTGAGATGATTGGAATCTCCCCCTGCCTTGCTTTCCACTTCTGCCTCTTCCTCTAGCTCTTCCTCTACCTGCAAAGTTTTCTTGGAAAGAGCTTCCTTCATCTTCATTCTTCCTATTCTTTGACTTGTCCTTGACCTTAGCTTTATCAGAATATAATGCAGAAGTTTGATTACCTCTTGAGGACTCACCACCTTTGCTAATCTTTGCTTCATGAGTGAAGAGTTGGCCCGTGAGTGTGTTGAGGTCGGGTACATGCATATCCATATATAAATCCATGGCTGTTGTGAATGACTCCCACTTGTCGTCTACTTTGATTCCATTTATGATCTGTCTAATGATTTGCTCCTCTTCAATTACCTCTCCAATGCATTCAAGTTGGTCGGAAATCTCCTTCATCTTTGTGACATAATCAGTCACATTTTGCTTCGGGCTTTTCTTCATTGTTGTGAACTCCATCCACAATTGGTTCTTCCTTGCTCGAGTGTTGGAAGAGAAGAAAGAAGCAAGTGCATTCCAGTTCTCTCTTAATGTCTTGCATCCTTTGACATGGGGCAAAAGAAAATCAGAGATTGAGTTTAGAATATAGGACCTTGCAAGTGCATCCTTCGAACACCAATTCGAAAGTCCTTCCACTTCTTCGTGTGATGGTTGCCCTTTGTTCCTCATGGTTGGCATTGCTTCATCTCCAGATATGAATCCATATAGATTCCTCCCTTGAAGGTAAGCCTCCATCCTTAGGGACCATGTCGGGTACTTGTTTTGATCCAATTTGTCATTTGTTGATGGAAATCCATCTGCCATGTTGCTTGACTATGCTCTAATACCACTGTGAAGAGAGATGGTGGATGCAATCCAAAGATGAGTTGGTGCTGCTACAACCGGCTTCACACCAGCCAACTGAGACTTCACAGTTGATTAGTAGAACCTTTGAGCTTTCTACATCCACCAAAATATCAGCCAAGTACTTTGGAACATTTATCCCAAAACTTTAAGTCAAGACACACTAATTGCGAAATGACTAGCTCCCAAAACTTGCTATTTTGGACATACACCTGCTAGAAAAAATGAAGAGTGCTCTCAACCTGGTAGGAACTAGATAAATTCCTTTTTGGGCATAGCAAAGAGACTTAGCAAGCTTCTCAATCCAAGTTAAAACACTTGAAATGATGGATTGAGCACTGAGAACAAGATTCATCAATTTCTGAAACATGCCCACCATTCTCGGGGCTCTACAGAGATAGATCAGTCAGCAATAAAATGCAGATATCTCCAAAACTGTAAATTCAATGACTATGAAAATTAATATACACAAACTAAACAGTGCAAGCTATCCAGTACACATTAAAACACTGAAAAAGGTTGAGTAGAATGCAAGATATGTTCTTTTGAAGTCACTACTCTGAGTGAGTATAGCAGAGAACAAAACAGAGAAGTAGATGATGATAAATGTATAGATTCACATATGATTACAACCATATTGGCAATGAATCTTTGCACAATGGGAGTAGAATGATAAAGATATGAAGTAAGCCTTTCAATCTCTACAAAATGACATGAAGTGCTCACATACAAGGTTTGCTAATCGCCTCTTCCTTCTTGCTCTTTTTATAGCTATTCTTTGAGGGAGTTTTGAATTTGAATTCGAATGGCTCCACCTAAAAGTGATCCCCAAAGTTAGGAGATATTCCCTCAGCTGAAAACTTCGTGATTTAGGTAGTTAGAGCCACGACTTTGCTTTTACATCATGGATGAGGTAAGCCATCCTTTTCCTTTTTCTTTTTCAAATTACAAGAAATACAAATGAACTCTTTTACAAGAGGTGTTCACATGACTACACATGTGACTTACAAATGAGGATAATATCAAACATATCAAGCATGTAGGCTTGGGTAAAATGCACCAACAGCTCCCCCTCAAGCCTAACATGCTTGGCCTCCAAATAAGTCTTCAATTGTCCTTGATTTCCTGCAAGCCAATCATCAACTTGAATCTACTTAACTTCGTACCATCAAGAGCTTTCGTCAACATGTCTGCACATTGCATATCTGTAGAGACATAGGATAGTTGAATATCCTTTCTCATTAGCTTCTCCCTTACATAATGGTAGTGGACTTCAATATGCTTGGTTCTAGCATCGTATACTGGATTAGCTGCTAGATGTAGTGAGCTTGTGTTGTCACCAAAAATGTGAGGTGTTGAAGAATGAAGTCCAAGATCTGCGTACAAAGACTTTAACCACATGATTACTTGAGTTTCATTAGCCAAATCTCTATATTCGGCTTTACTAGAAGATAATTCCAGGGTTGGTTGCTTCTTGGATGAACAAGAAATGATTTTTGAACCTGCAAATGATATATGCCCGGATGTGCTTCTTCTATCATCTCTAGATCGGGCCCAATCTACATCTGAGTAGACCTTTAGCTCAATATCTGAAGTAAATGAATAAAACAAACCTTCATTCATGGTCCCCTTTAGGTACTTGAGGACTCTCTTGGCCGCTTCCATATGTGGTCTTCTCGACTTATGCATAAACTGACTCAATATGCTAACACTATAGCATATATCCACCCTTGTGAGCGTTGCATAGTTCAAACTTCCAACCAAGCTTTGATAGCTTCTGATGTCTTCAATTGGCTCTCCTTCATAAGCACTAAGCTTATGATTTTGCTCCATAGGTGTACCTGCACACTTGGTATTTTCCATCTTGAACTTGATGAGCATGTCATGCACATACATCCTTTGTGTCATATATATACCAAAATCTGTGTAGATTAACTCCAATCCAAGAAAATAAGTGAGTGGTCCGAGGTCCGCTTATTTTGAACTCCTCCTTCATTTGAGTCTTTACCTGTTTGATTCCTTCAAGATCATTGCCTGTGATAATAATATCATCAACATACCCACATAAATAGATCACTTCAGATCCATTCCTCTTTATGAACAAAGAGGTATCCGCCTTGCTAGCTTTGAATCCTTGGTCCTGCAAGTAAGTCACCAATCTGAAATTCCAAGCTCTTGGAGCTTGCTTCAATCCATACAATGCTTTCTTTAGTTTGCATACATAGTTAGTATGATGTTCATCCTCATATCTAGGAGGTTGTGCCATATACACTTCCTCAGAAATCCATCCATTCAAGAAAGCATTCTTTACATCTAGTTGATAGAGCTTCCAATTTCTAGAAGCAGCAAGACTAATGAGAACCCTAATCGTAGGCATTTTTGCAACAGGAGATAAAGTCTCCTCATAATCAATACCATGGGTTTGAGCAAACCCTTTAGCAACTAACCTTGCTTTGTGTCTATTTATACTTCCATCTGGATTCCTCTTGATTTTGTATATCCATCGAGATCCAATTACCTTCATAGATGGCTTGTTAGGTACAAGCTGCCAAGTGTCATCCTCCTTCAAGGCTTCCATTTCTTCATCCATTGCATCTCTCCAAGCTTTCTTGCTTTGTGCTTCTTCAAATGTGGTAGGTTCTTCATTGGTTGAATCCTTTGCAATGTAGATTGAGTGCTTGGTGATCAAAGAAGTATCATAACCAAACCTCTCTGGTTTCTTCTTCTCCCTTGAAGACCTTCTAAGTGGTTGATGTGAGCTCTCGGGTCCATATGTAGCATCCTGCATCTTTGCTTTACCTTTGTTCTTCCATAGCTTTAGTCTTTCCAAGTCTTCCAAGTCAATCTCCGAATCACTTTCTTCAATCTGCTTTGGCTCCTTTGGTTGAAGTGATGGAAAATCTTCATCCAAGTCATAAGGCAGCTTCACTTTCCTGTCATCATCAAACCATGATTTGTTTTCATCAAAAATTACATCTCTACTCACAGAAAATCTTTTATTGGTTGGATTGTACAATCTATATCCTTTTTGGTTTTGATCATAACCAATAAATATTCACTTCTCTACCTTGGGATCCAATTTCCCTCTTACTTGAGAAGGAATGTGAGCATAGGCTAAGCATCCAAAGATTTTACAATGCTCTAGACTAGGTCTTCTTCTATTCCACACGTCATATGGAGTGGTTCCATCTAGTGACTTAGATGGAAGTCTATTTATGAGATATGTGGCTGTAGACACAGCCTCTGCCCATAGGTAGTTTGGCAATCCCTTCTCGTTGAGCATGGACCTTGCAGCTTCGACAATAGCTCTGTTCCTCCTCTCTTCTACACCATTGAGTTCGGGTGTATACCTTGTAGTGACTTCCCTTTTAATGCCTCTTTCATGCAAGAAGGCATCAAATTCAGAAGAGAAGTATTCTCCTCCACCATCTGATCTGAGTCTTTTCAAAGTCCTACCTGTTTGGTTTTCAACAAGAGCAATATACTTCTTAAAGCAATTAAACACTTCATCCTTGTGCTTCATGAAAAACAAAATGGTCCACCCCTCCATCCTTAGAGACCATGCAGGGTAGTTGTTTCAATCCAATTTGTCATTTGTTGATGGAAATCTATCTCCCATGTTGCTTGACTATGCTCTGATACCACTGTGAAGAGAGATGGTGGATGCAATCCAAAGATGACTTGGTGCTGCTACAACCGTCTTCACACCAGCTAACTGAGACTTTAGAGTTGATTAGTAGACTCTTTGAGCTTCCTAAATCCACCAAAATATCAGCCAAGTACTTTGGAACATGTATCCCAAAAGTTTAAGTCAAGACAGACTAGTTGCGAAATGACTAGCTCCCAAAACTTGCTATTTTTGGACATACACCTCCTAGAAAAAATGAACACTACTCTCAATCTCGTAGGAATTAGATAAATTTCTTTTTGGGCATAGCAAATAGACTTAGCAAGCTTCCCAATCCAAGTTTAAACACTTCAAATGATGGACTGAGCACTGAGAACAAGATTCATCAATTTCTTGAATGATGGAGATGGAGGTGGGAGATGGGGATGATGATGATGGTGATGAAGATGGTGAAGAAAGTAAAAGAAATTCGATGAGAGTGAAGAAAATACCTACCACTCCAACGCGTCAACTCTACGTCTTACCATCACACGCTCGTCCTCAAAGCTCGATCCCCGGCAACGGCGCCAAAATTTGGTGTAGCTCAGTGGTGAGTAGCACCTCCTTTAATGTCAATCCGGGAAGACGTGAGGATGGTATGAAGACCTCGAGCAAGTGGCGGCACAAGTGCGTGAGTGAGAAGCACACAAGCATGCACACACATACACACACACGCGCACACACGGCAAGACAAAGAGAGAGAATCAATGGAGTTCTTTAGATTACTTTCAATAGCTCTTACAAGTTCGTTTCAATTACAATCTAACCTCAAAAATGAGCTCTCTAGCTCTTTTTATAGTTTTTGACTAGCTTTGGCCCTGTCCAGACCTAGTGTCTGGCCTAGTTAAAAATTAGGTTCCAGGGCTTATTTGAGGGCTCAAACGAAGTCTAAAAATTATGAAATTTGGTACGATGGTACTTCTAATACTCCGCAAGCTCGAGGACTCCTCGGCTTGCACAAAATGGAGTCTAATCTACCAAAAACGGGATTTACACTGTTTGTGTAGTGATTAAAATCACTTGAGTTGTACATAATCCATGGGAAAAAATGATCTGGCCTTGTTGCCGTATTGTGCATGACTCCTCTGTTGCTTTGTATGCCAACAAATAGCAACAAGAAATCTTTCTTTATGATCTAAAGCAATTATAATGAATAAATATTTCTAATGCAAATGAAGTGATTTCTCCTATGAAATACAAGGCATTTTTTTGTGGTTATAAAAGAGACTTGTAATTCAATATGCATACAATGACTTTCTTTCCTAATGCAAGTAAAATGAAAATAGTTCTTTTTATGTATTTTATGCAAAGCATTGCAAGTGATATATTTTTATTTGTTTATGCTAAATTGAAATAAATTGAAAAATTTTTACCTTAAGTTTACTGTAGTGGAGGTTTAAATGTGCACAATGATATTTTATCTACAAACTTTTCATAAATAAATCCTAAATACAAAAAAACTAGAACTCAATTGTGAAAGAAAGATTTTCTTGTTTTTCAAGGGCGGGGGGAGAGATCTCGAGGCTTCTCCTTTCTAAATACTCCTCTACGTGTGAAGGCACTCACTTCCATAAGGAATATCCATCAACAACTAGGGAAAAGGATCTGGAACAGCAAGAGATCAACGCATCATTCTTTCTCGACATACATAAGAAAGCAAGAGATTAATCTTTATTCAATACTAAATCACATCCAACAAACCTAAGCACACAATTTTCATGCTTCACGTTATCGAGGGATGTGAAAGGAGGTAGCCGCTCATCAGAACTAACTCACATTAGCCTCTCTAAGTGACTACACGCTAGGTGTTTCGTTGTGTACTTTAGGAACTAGGATGTGTTTTCAGTGTGTGAGGAGTTACTAGCAAGCTATAGCTTAATACTCTATTTAAGTTTAGCCTATAAATTTAAGGTCCATAAGGAACTGCAACTCTATACCTAGAAATACCACCTTGATATGCTTTCAAGGTTAAATCTTCTTTAGCTATCCTATCTTTGATAGTTTTAGTTACGTTGTTTTCAGTTTGTTTAGATTGAATATTTCTTTTAGGAGATGGTGGAAACAGAATCTCACTTTCTTCGGGATCTAGTGACACAATTGAATAGAAGTCTAAAAATTTAGATAAACAATAAGCATATAATGGAGAGTGTAAAGATTCACTAACAATATGATATTTAACTACTTCTTCTACTTCTAATTTTTCACTAGTCTCATTCTCATTGGATTAAGTGATCATATTCTCAAGAGGAGCTGGTAATAGAGTCTCTAAAATAAAAGAGGTATGTAGGTTATCTTCTTTAGAAGATTTACTTGAAGATGCATTATCCGCAGACATGAGAAATAAAGTGCAATATAATGGTTTTATTGATAATTGAATTGTAGAGTAATAATGCTAAGACTTTAGAAGCAAAACTAATCCTATACAAGTGCTTGAGAAAAGTTCTACTACAAATACTTTCAAGATACTCCTATACAAATCCTTAGATAAAAAGCTTGATACAAGATTTTATATTTCAAATGGGATAAAATGAAACTAAAATAAGTGGCATAAATGTAGTTTCTAGTCAAAAGCTCGTAGATTTCGTCAGATCATCACTACTCATTAATTCTTCTTCAAATGGTATGCAGAAGAAGCATTAGAAAAAAATAAGTATGCCTCATAAAACATAAAACACTCATTCATTCAACATGCTCATACATTCTCATACAGATTTTATACTCATAAATGCATGCTAACAAACATATTCATGCATGCTAACTCACACTTATGCTAGCACGTATTCATTGATTCAACCTAACATACACTTAGATGCATGTTAACATATGCTAACTCTTTCTCTCTTATCTCTATTAATACATACTCACATCCATGATCATACACATACTCCTATTCTTGATTCATATGCATCTAACATTATGCTTTCACATGACATTATGCATTCACATGCATATATGTTAATTAACATTCATCTTATATGCATAAATACCTATATGCATACTCACATGCATATACTTAAGCACACACGGATGCATATTTATTTAAACTCATCACTCATGTATAAATGCATCTACTTATCAATGTCTTAATCATGTACATTCCTACTTACATTCATGCACAACATAAACACACATTGATGTACACCTGTGTTTATTTGTAATCATACTCATACATTCTTTTGCATGCTCATGCATCCTAACATAATCATTCTATCTCATGCATCATTATAACATGTATATCTCATCATTCTCATACTCTTTATACTCTTATTCTCACTTGTGCTAAGACACACCCTTTCATATGCATAGATTAACATACATTATTATGCAAATGTACATGCAAACACATATGTTCATGCATACTAATAGTGAGATGCATTCATGCATTTCTCATGCACATACTCATAGCTTCCTATATGCATATACACTAATACATGCATCTACCTTCTTAATACTCATGCATATGCTCATGCATACATTAAAGCACTTATATGCATTTAAACACATACATACTTTCACTCATGCATACATTTATACACATGCACTCATGTACAATAATGCTCATGCATATGCATTCATGAATACATGCATCTATACTTCTCATAATCATACATACAATCAGATAGTTATGTATGTCACTAACAAGCATAAGCACACTCTCATGTACATATACTTTCATACTTTTTATCATGCTAATATACATTTCATATATGCAAATATATACTCATGCCCATGTCATACTATCACACATCATATGGTATCGTGACTATACATACTCCATCTATATTCCATATTATACTTATATTACAAGCATTCTATTTCATGTATTTTATATTCCACATGCATACAAACATACATGCACTTACACATATGCATACATACTACACCTTACATGTATACACACACATTTAATATGCATATGAACATTTCATTATGCATT
Source organism: Ceratopteris richardii (assembly GCA_020310875.1). Classification (NCBI taxonomy): domain Eukaryota; kingdom Viridiplantae; phylum Streptophyta; class Polypodiopsida; order Polypodiales; family Pteridaceae; genus Ceratopteris; species Ceratopteris richardii. The sequence goes on from CM035409.1 coordinate 9,861,517, forward strand.
CATATTAACATCACACATGCATAGTCATGCACATGCTTATATGCATACCATATGTATAGAAATTCTTTCACTATGCATATTGTGAAGAGAGATGGTGGATGCAATCCAAAGATGAGTAGGTGCTGCTACAACTGGCTTCACACCAGCCAACTCAGCCTTCAGAATTGATTAGTAGACCCTTTAAGCTTCCTAAATCCACCAATATATCAGCCAAGTACTTTGGAACATGTATCCCAAAAGTTTAAGTCAAGACAGACTAGTTGTGAAATGACTAGCTCCCAAAACTTGCTATTTTTGGACATACACCTGCTAGAAAAAATGAGCAGTGCTCTCAACCTCGTAGGAATTAGATAAAATCCTTTTTGGCCATAGCAAATAGACTTAGCAAACTTCCCAATCCAAGTTAAACCACTTCAAATGATGGACTGAGCACTGAGAACAAGATTCATCAATTTCTAGAACATGCCCACCATTCTCGGGGCTCTGCAGAGATAGACCAGTGAGCAGTAAAATGCAGATATCTCCAAAACTGTAAATTCAATGACTATGAGAATTAATATGCAGAAACTAGATAGTGCGAGCTATCTAACGCACGTTAAAACACTGATAAAAGGTTGAGTAGAACTCGAGATATGACCTTCTCAAGTCACTGCTCTGAGTGAGTATAACAGAGAACAAAACGGAGAAGTAGATGATGATAAATGTATAGATTCACATAAGATTACAACCACATTGGCAATGAATCTTTGCACAATGGGAGTAGAATGTTAGAGATATGGAGTAAGCTCTTCAATCTCTACAAAATGACATGAAGTGCTCACGTACAAGGTTTGCTAATCGCCTCTTCCTTCTTGCTCTTTTTATAGCTATTCTTGGAGGGAGTTTTGAATTCGAATTTGAATGGCTCCACCTAAAAGTGATCCCCAAAGTTAGGAGATATTCCCTCAGCTCAAAAATTCATGATTTAGGTAGTTAGAGCCACGACTTTGTTTTTACATCATGGATGAGGTAAGCCATCCTTTTCCTTTTTCTTTTTCAAATTACAAGAAATAAAAATGAACTCTTTTACAAGAGGTCTTCACATGACTACACATGTGACTTACAAATGAGGATAATATCAAGCATATCAAGCATGTAGGCTTGGGTAAAATGAACCAAAAGCTCCCCCTCAAGCCTAACATGCTTGGCCTCCAAATAAGTCTTCAATTGTCCTTGATTTCCTACAAGCCAATCATCAACTTGAATCTACTTAACTTCGTACCATCAAGAGCTTTCATCAACATGTCTGCACATTGCATATCTGTAGAGACATAGGATAGTTGAATATCCTTCCTCATTAGCTTCTCCCTTACATAATGGTAGTGGACTTCAATATGCTTGGTTTTAGCATGGTATACCGGATTAGCTGCTAGATGTAGTGAGCTTGTGTTGTCACCAAAAATGTGAGGTGTTGAAGAATGAAGTCCGAGATCTGCGTACAAAGACTTTAAGCACATGAATTCTTGAGTTTCATTAGCCAAACCTCTATATTCGGCTTCAGTAGAAGATAATGCCATGGTTGGTTGCTTCTTGGATGACCAAGAGATGATTTTTGAACCTGCAAATGATATATACCCAGATGTGCTTCTTCTATCATCCCTAGATCCGGCCCAATCTGCATCAGAGTAGACCTTTAGCTCAATATCTAAAGTAAATGAATAAAACAAACATTCATTCATGGTCCCCTTTAGGTACTTGAGGACTCTCTTGGCCGCTTCCATATGTGGTCTTCTCGACTTATGCATAAACTGACTCAATATGCTAACACTATAGCATATATCCACCATTGTGAGTGTTGCATAGTTCAAACTTCCAACAAAGCTTTGATAGCTTGTGATGTCCTCAATTAGCTCTCCTTCATAAGCACTAAGCTTATGATTTTGCTCCATAGGTGTACCTGCACACTTGGTATTTTCCATCTTGAACTTGACGAGCATGTCATGCACATACTTCCTTTGTGTCATATATATACCTGAATCTGTGTAGATTAACTCCAATCCAAGAAAATAAGTGAGTGGTCCGAGGTCACTTATTTGAACTCCTCCTTCATTTGAGTCTTTACCTGTTTGACTTCCTTCAAGATCATTGCCTGTGATAATAATATCATCAACATACACACATAAATAGATCACTTCAGATCCATTCCTCTTTATGAACAAAGAGGTATCAGCCTTGCTAGCTTTGAATCCTTGGTCCTCCAAATAAGTCACCAATCTGAAATTCCAAGCGCTTGGAGCTTGCTTCAATCCATACAATGCTTTCTTTAGTTTGCATACATAGTTAGGATGATGTTCATCCTCATATCCAGGACGTTGTGCCATATGCACTTCCTCAGAAATCCATCCATTCAAGAAAGCATTCTTTACATCAAGTTGATAGAGCTTCCAATTTCTAGAAGCAGCAAGACTAATGAGAACCCTAATCGTAGCTATTTTTGCAATAGGAGAGAAAGTCTCCTCATAATCAATACCATGGGTTTGAGCAAACCCTTTAGCAACTAACCTTGCTTTGTGTCTATTTATACTTCCATCTGGATTCCTCTTGATTTTATATATCCATCGAGATCCAATTACCTTCATAGATGGCTTGTTAGGTACAAGCTCCCAAGTGTCATTCTCCTTCAAGGCTTCCATTTCTTCATCCATTGCATCTCTCGAAGCTTTCTTGCTTTGTGCTTCTTCAAATGTGGTAGGTTCTTCATTGGTTGAATCCTTTGCAATGTAGATTGAGTGCTTGGTGACCAAAGAAGTATCATAACCAAACCTCTCTGGTTTCTTCTTCTCCCTTGAAGACCTTCTAAGTGGTTGATGTGAGCTCTCGGGTCGATATGTAGCATCCTGCATCTTTGCTTTACCTTTGTTCTTCCATAGCTTTAGTCTTTCCAAGTCTTCCAAGTCAATCTCCGAATCACTTTCTTCAATCTGCTTTGGCTTCTTTGGTTGAAGTGATGGAAAATCTTCATCCAAGTCATAAGGCAGCTTCACTTTCCTGTCATCATCAAACCATGATTTTTTTCATAAAAAATTACATCTCTACTCACAAAAAATACTTTATTGGTTGGATTGTACAATCTATATCATTTTTGGTTTTGATCGTAACCAATAAATATGCACTTCTCTGCCTTGGGATCCAATTTCCCTCTTACTTGAGAAGGAATGTGAGCATAGGCTAAGCATCCAAAGATTTTACAATGCTCTAGACTAGGTCTTCTTCCATTCCACACTTCATATGGAGTGGTTCCATCTAGTGACTTAGATGCAAGTCTATTTATGAGATATGTGGCTGTAGAGAGAGCCTCTGCCCACAGGTAGTTTGGTAATCCCTTCTCGTTGAGCATGGACCTTGCAGCTACGACAATAGCTCTGTTCCTCATCTCTGCTACACTATTGAGTTCAGGTGTATACCTTGTAGTGACTTCCCTTTTAATGCCTCTTTCATGCAAGAAGGCATAAAATTCAGAAGAGAAGTATTCTTCTCCACCATCTGATCTGAGTGTTTTCAAAGTCCTACCTGTTTGGTTTTCAACAAGAGCAATATACTTCTTAAAGCAATTAAACACTTCATCCTTGTGCTTCATGAAAACAAAATGATCCACCTCCTACAATCATCTATGAAAGACACATAATATCTTGAGCCTGATATAGATGGCTCCTTACTTGGACCCCACACATCCGTGTGCACTAGATCCAAAGGATTTTGATACATATATCCTTTCTTATTGAAAGGTTGTCTATGAGCCTTGCCGAGTTGACAAGCTTCACACTTATAAATCATGTGTTGCCTTGTGATATTAGGCAAACCAAGTACACTTTAGTCCCTGCAAATTTGTTTGAGTGTCCTTTCACCAATGTGAGCAAGCCTTTGGTGCCATATCTCCAACTCTCTAAGAGTTTGAGATCCATAGCTAAACAAAGCTATGTTCTTTGTATCTTCCACTTCAAAAGTGAAAAGCCTTCCTGTCTTTTCTCCTTTGGCAATCCTTCGAAAGCCTTGCCTTGGGTCTTCAACATATGCTCCAAATCGGTTGAATCTAACCTGCAATCCTTATTCAACAATCTATCCAACACTTATTAAATTTTTTGTAATTGTAGGGACATACAAGACTTTGCTTAAGATGTTCATATTCCCATATGATGTCTTCACATTACCTATCTTCTCCACTGAGTGCTTTGTGTCATCTCCTGTCTGCACTTCATGCTTGTTATGAGGATCTTCCAAATCAGAAAGTAAAGCCACATTTCTTGCTACATGGTTTGAGCATCCCGAATCAATGTAAAATATGTGATCATCATCCTTACCCTTCTTCACTGATAGATTCACAATCAATAATGAATCTTCTTGACTTTGGTCTTCTGCATAGTTATTGTAATCTCTTCTTCCTCTATGGCCACTTTCATAGTTGTTGTTGTAATTATTGTTGTAATTGTTGTTGTAGTAGTTGTTGTTATAGCCTCCATTGTACCTGCATTAAGCCACGTATATTGCAAGGTTGAGATGATTGGAATCTCCCCCTGCCTTGCTTTCCACTTCTGCCTCTTCCTCTAGCTCTTCCTCTACCTGCAAAGTTTTCTTGGAAAGAGCTTCCTTCATCTTCATTCTTCCTATTCTTTGACTTGTCCTTGACCTTAGCTTTATCAGAATATAATGCAGAAGTTTGATTACCTCTTGAGGACTCACCACCTTTGCTAATCTTTGCTTCATGAGTGAAGAGTTGGCCCGTGAGTGTGTTGAGGTCGGGTACATGCATATCCATATATAAATCCATGGCTGTTGTGAATGACTCCCACTTGTCGTCTACTTTGATTCCATTTATGATCTGTCTAATGATTTGCTCCTCTTCAATTACCTCTCCAATGCATTCAAGTTGGTCGGAAATCTCCTTCATCTTTGTGACATAATCAGTCACATTTTGCTTCGGGCTTTTCTTCATTGTTGTGAACTCCATCCACAATTGGTTCTTCCTTGCTCGAGTGTTGGAAGAGAAGAAAGAAGCAAGTGCATTCCAGTTCTCTCTTAATGTCTTGCATCCTTTGACATGGGGCAAAAGAAAATCAGAGATTGAGTTTAGAATATAGGACCTTGCAAGTGCATCCTTCGAACACCAATTCGAAAGTCCTTCCACTTCTTCGTGTGATGGTTGCCCTTTGTTCCTCATGGTTGGCATTGCTTCATCTCCAGATATGAATCCATATAGATTCCTCCCTTGAAGGTAAGCCTCCATCCTTAGGGACCATGTCGGGTACTTGTTTTGATCCAATTTGTCATTTGTTGATGGAAATCCATCTGCCATGTTGCTTGACTATGCTCTAATACCACTGTGAAGAGAGATGGTGGATGCAATCCAAAGATGAGTTGGTGCTGCTACAACCGGCTTCACACCAGCCAACTGAGACTTCACAGTTGATTAGTAGAACCTTTGAGCTTTCTACATCCACCAAAATATCAGCCAAGTACTTTGGAACATTTATCCCAAAACTTTAAGTCAAGACACACTAATTGCGAAATGACTAGCTCCCAAAACTTGCTATTTTGGACATACACCTGCTAGAAAAAATGAAGAGTGCTCTCAACCTGGTAGGAACTAGATAAATTCCTTTTTGGGCATAGCAAAGAGACTTAGCAAGCTTCTCAATCCAAGTTAAAACACTTGAAATGATGGATTGAGCACTGAGAACAAGATTCATCAATTTCTGAAACATGCCCACCATTCTCGGGGCTCTACAGAGATAGATCAGTCAGCAATAAAATGCAGATATCTCCAAAACTGTAAATTCAATGACTATGAAAATTAATATACACAAACTAAACAGTGCAAGCTATCCAGTACACATTAAAACACTGAAAAAGGTTGAGTAGAATGCAAGATATGTTCTTTTGAAGTCACTACTCTGAGTGAGTATAGCAGAGAACAAAACAGAGAAGTAGATGATGATAAATGTATAGATTCACATATGATTACAACCATATTGGCAATGAATCTTTGCACAATGGGAGTAGAATGATAAAGATATGAAGTAAGCCTTTCAATCTCTACAAAATGACATGAAGTGCTCACATACAAGGTTTGCTAATCGCCTCTTCCTTCTTGCTCTTTTTATAGCTATTCTTTGAGGGAGTTTTGAATTTGAATTCGAATGGCTCCACCTAAAAGTGATCCCCAAAGTTAGGAGATATTCCCTCAGCTGAAAACTTCGTGATTTAGGTAGTTAGAGCCACGACTTTGCTTTTACATCATGGATGAGGTAAGCCATCCTTTTCCTTTTTCTTTTTCAAATTACAAGAAATACAAATGAACTCTTTTACAAGAGGTGTTCACATGACTACACATGTGACTTACAAATGAGGATAATATCAAACATATCAAGCATGTAGGCTTGGGTAAAATGCACCAACAGCTCCCCCTCAAGCCTAACATGCTTGGCCTCCAAATAAGTCTTCAATTGTCCTTGATTTCCTGCAAGCCAATCATCAACTTGAATCTACTTAACTTCGTACCATCAAGAGCTTTCGTCAACATGTCTGCACATTGCATATCTGTAGAGACATAGGATAGTTGAATATCCTTTCTCATTAGCTTCTCCCTTACATAATGGTAGTGGACTTCAATATGCTTGGTTCTAGCATCGTATACTGGATTAGCTGCTAGATGTAGTGAGCTTGTGTTGTCACCAAAAATGTGAGGTGTTGAAGAATGAAGTCCAAGATCTGCGTACAAAGACTTTAACCACATGATTACTTGAGTTTCATTAGCCAAATCTCTATATTCGGCTTTACTAGAAGATAATTCCAGGGTTGGTTGCTTCTTGGATGAACAAGAAATGATTTTTGAACCTGCAAATGATATATGCCCGGATGTGCTTCTTCTATCATCTCTAGATCGGGCCCAATCTACATCTGAGTAGACCTTTAGCTCAATATCTGAAGTAAATGAATAAAACAAACCTTCATTCATGGTCCCCTTTAGGTACTTGAGGACTCTCTTGGCCGCTTCCATATGTGGTCTTCTCGACTTATGCATAAACTGACTCAATATGCTAACACTATAGCATATATCCACCCTTGTGAGCGTTGCATAGTTCAAACTTCCAACCAAGCTTTGATAGCTTCTGATGTCTTCAATTGGCTCTCCTTCATAAGCACTAAGCTTATGATTTTGCTCCATAGGTGTACCTGCACACTTGGTATTTTCCATCTTGAACTTGATGAGCATGTCATGCACATACATCCTTTGTGTCATATATATACCAAAATCTGTGTAGATTAACTCCAATCCAAGAAAATAAGTGAGTGGTCCGAGGTCCGCTTATTTTGAACTCCTCCTTCATTTGAGTCTTTACCTGTTTGATTCCTTCAAGATCATTGCCTGTGATAATAATATCATCAACATACCCACATAAATAGATCACTTCAGATCCATTCCTCTTTATGAACAAAGAGGTATCCGCCTTGCTAGCTTTGAATCCTTGGTCCTGCAAGTAAGTCACCAATCTGAAATTCCAAGCTCTTGGAGCTTGCTTCAATCCATACAATGCTTTCTTTAGTTTGCATACATAGTTAGTATGATGTTCATCCTCATATCTAGGAGGTTGTGCCATATACACTTCCTCAGAAATCCATCCATTCAAGAAAGCATTCTTTACATCTAGTTGATAGAGCTTCCAATTTCTAGAAGCAGCAAGACTAATGAGAACCCTAATCGTAGGCATTTTTGCAACAGGAGATAAAGTCTCCTCATAATCAATACCATGGGTTTGAGCAAACCCTTTAGCAACTAACCTTGCTTTGTGTCTATTTATACTTCCATCTGGATTCCTCTTGATTTTGTATATCCATCGAGATCCAATTACCTTCATAGATGGCTTGTTAGGTACAAGCTGCCAAGTGTCATCCTCCTTCAAGGCTTCCATTTCTTCATCCATTGCATCTCTCCAAGCTTTCTTGCTTTGTGCTTCTTCAAATGTGGTAGGTTCTTCATTGGTTGAATCCTTTGCAATGTAGATTGAGTGCTTGGTGATCAAAGAAGTATCATAACCAAACCTCTCTGGTTTCTTCTTCTCCCTTGAAGACCTTCTAAGTGGTTGATGTGAGCTCTCGGGTCCATATGTAGCATCCTGCATCTTTGCTTTACCTTTGTTCTTCCATAGCTTTAGTCTTTCCAAGTCTTCCAAGTCAATCTCCGAATCACTTTCTTCAATCTGCTTTGGCTCCTTTGGTTGAAGTGATGGAAAATCTTCATCCAAGTCATAAGGCAGCTTCACTTTCCTGTCATCATCAAACCATGATTTGTTTTCATCAAAAATTACATCTCTACTCACAGAAAATCTTTTATTGGTTGGATTGTACAATCTATATCCTTTTTGGTTTTGATCATAACCAATAAATATTCACTTCTCTACCTTGGGATCCAATTTCCCTCTTACTTGAGAAGGAATGTGAGCATAGGCTAAGCATCCAAAGATTTTACAATGCTCTAGACTAGGTCTTCTTCTATTCCACACGTCATATGGAGTGGTTCCATCTAGTGACTTAGATGGAAGTCTATTTATGAGATATGTGGCTGTAGACACAGCCTCTGCCCATAGGTAGTTTGGCAATCCCTTCTCGTTGAGCATGGACCTTGCAGCTTCGACAATAGCTCTGTTCCTCCTCTCTTCTACACCATTGAGTTCGGGTGTATACCTTGTAGTGACTTCCCTTTTAATGCCTCTTTCATGCAAGAAGGCATCAAATTCAGAAGAGAAGTATTCTCCTCCACCATCTGATCTGAGTCTTTTCAAAGTCCTACCTGTTTGGTTTTCAACAAGAGCAATATACTTCTTAAAGCAATTAAACACTTCATCCTTGTGCTTCATGAAAAACAAAATGGTCCACCCCTCCATCCTTAGAGACCATGCAGGGTAGTTGTTTCAATCCAATTTGTCATTTGTTGATGGAAATCCATCTCCCATGTTGCTTGACTATGCTCTGATACCACTGTGAAGAGAGATGGTGGATGCAATCCAAAGATGACTTGGTGCTGCTACAACCGTCTTCACACCAGCTAACTGAGACTTTAGAGTTGATTAGTAGACTCTTTGAGCTTCCTAAATCCACCAAAATATCAGCCAAGTACTTTGGAACATGTATCCCAAAAGTTTAAGTCAAGACAGACTAGTTGCGAAATGACTAGCTCCCAAAACTTGCTATTTTTGGACATACACCTCCTAGAAAAAATGAACACTACTCTCAATCTCGTAGGAATTAGATAAATTTCTTTTTGGGCATAGCAAATAGACTTAGCAAGCTTCCCAATCCAAGTTAAAACACTTCAAATGATGGACTGAGCACTGAGAACAAGATTCATCAATTTCTTGAACATGCCCACCATTCTCGAGGCTCTGCAGAGATAGATCAGTGATTAGTAAAATGCTGATATCTCCACAATTGTAAATTCAATGACTATGAAAATTAATATGCAGAAACTAGACAGTGCGAGCTATCCAAGCACATTAAAACACTGAAAAACGTTGCGTAGAATGCAAGATATGACCTTCTGAAGTCACTGCTCTGAGTGAGTATAGCAGAGAACAAAACAGAGAAGTAGATGATGATAAATGTATAGATTCACATATGATTACAACCACATTGGCAATGAATCTTTGCACAATGGGAGTAGAATGATAGAGATGTGGAGTAAGCTCTTCAATCTCTACAAAATGACATGAAGTGCTCACGTACAAGATTTGCTAATCGCCTCTTGCTTCTTGCTCTTTTTATAGCTATTCTTGGAGGGAGTTTTGAATTCGAATTCGAATGGCTCCACCTAAAAGTGATCCCCAAAGTTAGGAGATATTCCCTCAGCTCAAAACTTCGTGATTTAGGTAGTTAGAGCCACGACTTTGCTTTTACATCATGGATGAGGTAAGCCATCCTTTTCCTTTTTCTTTTTCAAATTACAAGAGATGAAAATGAACTCTTTTACAAGAGGTGTTCACATGACTACACATGTAACTTACAAATGAGGATAATATCAAACATATCAAGCATGTAGGCTTGGGTAAAATGCACCAACACATATGAAGTCATATAACTAAAAGCATTAAACATGGTTACTAATTTAAGAAAATAATTAACTATCGATTAGCTATACATTCATTTATATAACTATGAAATAACTTTCTTTAACACACACACACACTCTCTCTCTTTCTCTCTCTCCCTCTTTTGGTAGCTCTCTCTCTCTCTTTGTCTTTCTCTCTCCCTCTCTCGGTACCTCTCTCTCTCTCTCCCCCTCTCTCAATCTCTCTCTCTCTCTCTCTCTCTCTCTCTCTCTCTCCCGCTCTCTCTCTCTCTCTCTCTCTCTCTCTCTCTCTCTCTCTCTCTCTCTCTCTCTCTCTCTCTCTCTCTCTCTCTCTCTCTCTCTCTCTCTCTCTCTCTTTCGACATATTTCTGTGCGCACCTAGCCTGTAGAAACACCTCTCCTTTTCTCTCTGCCGATGTGAGTGCCAATGTGATGGCCCTCCTTGATCTTCCAACTATGCCCAAAGATTACCTTGAAAGTCCAAATCCATGGTATGTGAATTCCCACTGAGGGTATGGTTTGACCAACACATGTGGATGGAGGCACATAGTATGTATTCGACAATTACGAAATGCAAAGTTTGAAACATTAGCATAAACTGATCATAATACATACTAGAATCATTAAAACAAATGAATGCATAATACACAGTTCTTGGTGCGGACATGCTTCACGTTGGGAGCTTTATGTACTGCGCCCTTCTTGTGGTGGCCACCAATTCTCCTTCATGAATCATGAGGCCATCACTACTATTATCAAACCTACTGAGAGAAAAGCAAAGAAGGCAACATGCTAGCAATTTAGTTGCAATGTGTGCACAACGCGAAAGTAGATGAAGCAAATGGAGGATGCCACATGATAGCACGGACAAGACAGTAAAACAAAGTGGAATTTTGGTGCCTCTCTGGGTGACTAGGAGAACTAGTGGATGGTGAACTCGCGGGGTAAGCTTGCGCATCCTCACGCCAACGGATGAGTCTTTGATCAATTCGCTCTGTGCGCAAGAATCACGATATGCGTCATGGCCAATGAGCATGATGGCAACATGAAATGAGATCATCATCGTGACATGCAATAGAGATTAGGAGATGCCATGCAGAATGGAGAATCTTAGAAAACACCTCTCTCTCTCTCTCTCTGCCAATCTCTCTCTCTCTGCCAATATCTATGTGTGCGTCTCTAGCCTACAAAAAACACCTCTCTCTCTCTCTCTCCCTCTCTCTCTCTCTCCCTCTCTCTCTCTTGGGGTGGCTTTCCGTGCACACGTCCCCACTCTGTAGAAACACCTCTCTCTCTCTTCCTCTCTCTCTCTCTTCCTCTCTCTCTCTCCCTCTCTATCTTTGCATTCGTACGTGTAGAAGAAACATTAGAAAAACTAGGTACACGCAATACAAAAATATATATACACATAGAAATGTATGCATGTTCATGCATTCTTTTAGTTAAGACACACTCTAAGACATGCACACTACTAGCTATCTAGGACACATCACACATGCACCATGCATTCACTAGTTAACTAGTACACACACTTAGTTAATTAACACACATCACACCACTCATGCACACGTAAAAAAATTAGCTAACATTTTAATCCTCACTTATTTATTCTATAATGTAATAATAAAATGTATACATAAAAACATACATTTATTATATTATGAAGTTATTTACTAATAAAGTAACTCTTAGCTATTAAGTTATTTAATGTATATGTTATAAATAAATAAATATTAGTTATTAATAATTATTTAGTTAGTTATTTAGTTATTTATTATAGTTATTTATTATAATTATTTAATAGTTATATTTAATAACTATTTAATAACTAATCAATATTAACATATGTTAATCATGAAGAAAATCAAAAGTTTATAAGCACACATTTACACACAGTTATAACTGAGAACTTAGGATAACGTACCCCTTTTTAAATGATATTCTAAGGTAAATAATCATAAGTTAATCATAGGGTAGGATGATTTTAATGTGAAATATAAACAAGTATACTCATAAAAGTAGGTATACATAGAGTTCTTGAACTTACATATAGGCAAAATCATAAGAATGAACTCTCATACTCTTTAGGGTTTCTTGTACTCAGAAGAAGGCAAACACATAGACCTAATAACTCACTTTTCCATTCTCATAGACACATGTCGAACACAATTGCTCATAGCTAATTAGCAACATAAATACATTTAGGTAGACAAATATAGGTATGAAAGAGTAGGAATTTAATTCGAAATACATAGATATATACTTATCTTTCACATCTACATGAATTCACACATACAAAAACACAAACATATAACCACATAAACTTCTTCAATACTTGCCTATTCAAACATCTAGCATCAATGCCCATGCATACACATGGCTCATACCCATGCATACACATCTCATGAGCATGGTTAAAATACGTATTCATAAGCTGAATGGTATAAGATCTCATCAATATAAGGAAGTTAGATAATGAGATCTTTGTTTAGTCCAGCTCATCATGTCTTTGTCTGTAGGTACTAAGAAGAAAGATTAGTCAAATCAAAGAAATGCATCAAAAAGTATTGAGAGAGATAAAATTTAACCATCTTGAAATCAAAAAGTTTTTATTTTTCTACATGTTAATTTGAGTTTGGAAATCCTTCCGACATCTGCCCCCACCAAACCTGCACATCATCACCTTGGGCCAACCTGCAGATCATGGAAAGGAGCATCAAATTCTTTGGAAAAAAGACTATAAATTGACTTTAAATAAGATGATAAGAAATGCTTTTAAATTCAAATTAAGTTTTTTGATAATAAAGAAAATTCATAAAGTAATGTAAATGTGAATTGGAAATCATTTTGTTCAATGCATGAAGTCAAAAGACAAATTTAGAAAATCCTATAATAGTCATTTAGATAGTCGCGGTACTTACCATTCCATTAATCCTGTTCACAAGTAATATTTAATTTATGAAAGTATTCTATCTTCTATCTCTTAGTCGTCTGCCATAAGGTACATCTAAATAATTCTTCTGTAGGAGACCGCCGCCTCATATAGCCTGTAATAAGTTTTAGACGTGATTTTGAAACCACAACTAAATCATAATAATCTTTTTTCTTTTTCTTTTTCTTTGTATTTTCTTTTTCTTTTTCTTCTTTTTTCATCTTGCAGCAACCATTAATGTACTGCCTGATGTATTCATTTTTCTTTCTTTTTTTTTTTCTTCGCAACTTTTTTGTTTAAGGGGAAAGGCTTAATCCCTAATCAGAGATGAGGATCTAGAAACATGCTACAATTAGAACTAGGATCTCATTTGCTAAAAAGTTTCATAACATAAAGAGGCCTACTTGTATAAAGTAAATTTACCTTTACTAAGGGTCGTAATTCAAGTGTTCCTCTCTCCTATCCCCATAACAAATTATAAGTTCCCTAAATTGGACCTTCAACTTGCATACACATTCCTACTTTGATTTCTTTTCCACTATCTACATAATTTTCATAAATTTCCTTTTATACGAGAAACATATAAAGCCCTAATTATGAAATGCATGAAAAGAAATTTTTATATAAAAAACAAATAACAATTAGAATCAATTCACTTGATTATGCTTCATCTTCGTCTTCATCTCCTTCTTCTAGGAAGTCTTCATTCAGCTCGAATTCTCTTCTTGTCCTTCTCTTAAATAGATTTATTCTCTTTCCTGTGATCACATTTCTTAAAACAGTACCATCAAGTTCTCGTAACTTATATGTACCTATGTCAAAAACAAAAACAACAACATATGGCCCAAACTAACATTTAGTTAATTTACGAAATGCATCATATTGAGTCTCAAAAGTACTATCATATACAAGTACCCAATCCCCACTCTCTATTGGTTGCGGCTTCAATCGATGTTTCTTGTCAAAGTAAATTTTATTTTTTAATTATGATGTTTTTATTTTTTTAATAGCTTCTTTTAAATTTTCATTACCTTGTTCTAATTGTTTAATTCTTAATGCTAATAATTCTTCTCTTGATACATTGTCTTCCCATTTTTAGCTCATCTAGTTTACTATCTGAGTATGTAAAGGAAATATCGGCTTTTGACTGTACATGAGTTCAACTGGCATAAAACCAGTTGTTCTCATGTACATCATCCTATCGGCCCATAGAGCAAATGGGAGATATTTTGGCCATTGTCCAATATCTCCATGGAATGCTTTTGAAATAGCCTTCACTATGGAAGTATGCTCTTATTCAATCTTTCCATTTTCCTCTGGGTTGTAGGCAGTCATAAGAGATAATCGAATCCCATGATGCGCAAAGAACTCTCTTGCCTCTCTAGCCTCTAGCTCTCCTCGATCTGCTACTATTTTCTCAACATATCCAAATCTAGATATTACTTCTTGTAAAAGAAATAAGCATACATTATAAGTAGTATTAAAAAAAGTGCTCGACCCTCAACGTGATTAGTTAAATCTTCACGTGCAAGTACTATGTATCTCATACCACTATTGCTTTTAGGCATGGTCACAAGGTTGACTACCCACTTCTAATGAATACAAGGTGGATAGGTCGGATGTAAGGGGTCTCTATGTTTGACTGAGGAATATAACTAGCACATAGAACAAGTGCTCAAAAACTCTTTTCAATTACATACATCCTTGGCCACTAGTAACTTTCCTAAATCTTCTCATATGTAGCTACAAAACCCTTATGACCAGCCCATAGGCTTTCATGAATTTTCCTCATAACTTGCACTTGAAAATTTCTTAAGCCTAACACTCTTTGCCTCTTTCTCACCTTTCCTCTAGCATGCTTCCAAAGATATCCATCTTTCAAGAAGAAGTTGAAAGACTTCTTCCTGATATTCTGGAATCCATTTGAGGACCAGCTTGGAATAGGTTGAAACATACTCAAATAATATCCTATATCTCTCCATTCTCCTTCATAGTAATTTTCTCTAAATCTCTCATACATAAAAGTAGATGTTTTGTAATTAATTAAGTTTATATGATTATCTATTGCTTCTCTATCATCGTCAAATTTTACTCATGAGAGCACATCAGCAACGGTATTATGCTTTCTAGCAATATGTACAAAAGCAGGGTTAATAAATTTAATAAAGGTAATCCATCATAACATAACAATATTAGGAGATGAACAGTTAGCAAATATTCCTATTAATGGAAGACAATCAGTCTCAACTATTACATTAGCTCCTATAATATATTCCTTATCTGTTTTTAAAGCTATAACTAATCCCCATAGCTCTCTTTTAATCTAAGGATAATTTCTTTGAGTATCATATAAGATTTTTGCTCCAAAATGAACTGCATATCATTGCTCCTTCTCATCATCTTGTCCAATGACCCAGCCTATACCAATAGAACTAGTATCAATGGTTAGGATTACATGCTTATTTCTTGAATAATCAATATGTTTCAAGGTTGGAGTATTGATAAGCAATTGCTTCAATCATCGCATCATTCTAGAATGCTCTTTAGTCCAATAGAATTTCTTTCTTTTTCATAACAAATCATAAAGTGGGTTTGCAACACGAGCAAAGTGAGGGATCCTGATGACATAGAAAACACATGCACCTAAGAATCTCCTTACTTCACTAACATTGCAACACCTCTTAGAAATTCTACTAATGGCATCAACATACGTACTAGACTTAAAGGAGTTTACATCATGGTCATATCTCTACTTTCAATAGCTAATTGAAACTGATCATATCCTGAGTACAGGTCTCCCATTGAATAGATGGAATGATCCGCAACAGCCCCGGCAAACTCATCTACAATAAAACCTGTTCCTACATTCCTAATAGTGACTTTATTCATAGGTTGCAGGTTCTGAATAAAGTGTAGCTTCCCATTCTTTTTCGGTACCATGAACCACCTATTGGAATAAGGTGCCGATGATGGTTCCAAGATTCTCATGGCAATCTTCTCCTTTAACAATCTCATTAGCTCATGTAAATGAGCCTTTCGAACTGGTATTGATCGAAGATTCCAAGTGTTAAGTAATTTTAAAAAAAAATCAGTCTTTCTGTTTAGAATAAAACTTTTTTCGTGCAATGAAGTAAATCTTTTCAAGTACTTTATAAGACTATCCTTTGTTTTTAAATAAACAATCTTGTAATCTAATATGTAGTTGCTTACAATGCTAAAATAAAACTAATCTTCTTAATGCAATGATGTTTTAATGCCTTGTAAATGCAAGTGTAATGTGACTAATTTCTAGTGAAAATGAAGACAATCCTTCTTTTTCTGTGTTGTGATTGTACAAAAATGAAAGAACTCTAACAAACTCTTTACGTGAAGTTACTCGATGCAGAAGGTCTAATGTGCACTATGATAATTTTTTACAAACTTTCTTAATAAATCAAACCTAAGTAGAGAACTAAAAGTGATAATGTATTAATGATCTTCTTGTATGTTGATGGGGGGGGGGGCGGATGAAGTGACGAGGATTCTTTAGCTTGAATACCCTTCTTCTTGTGGAGGCGCTCAGTTCCCTAAGGAATAGCCCTCAACAACTAGGGAAAAAAGTAGGTAGCAGTAGGATCTTCTTTGAGTTGCTTCTTCTTCTTCCACTCACCTACAAACAAGAAGAAAAAAACGGTTACTTGTTTTTAATAAGATTGAAACACAACAAAAAATCCTAAGCACACTAGCATCACGTTTCACATGGGGTTCACCAAATCTGTCAAGGGGTGTGACACGAGGCAGTCGCTCATCAGAACTGACTCGCGTTAACCTCTCTCTAAGTGACTACATGCTAGGTATTTTGTTGTGTACTTTAGGAACTAGGATGTGTTTTCAGTGTGTGGGGAGTTATTAGCTATAGTTTAATACTCTATTTAAGTTTAGCCTATAAATTTGAGGTCCGTAAGGAAGTGCAACTCTATACCTAGAAATAGTGTCTTGATATGCTTTCAAGGTTAAATCTTCTTTAGCTATCCTATCTTTGATAATTTCAGTTATGTCCTTTTTAGTTTGTTTAGATTGAATATTTCTTTTGGGAGATGGTGGAAATAGAGTCTCACTTTCCTCGAGATCTGGTGACAGAATTGAACAGAAGTCTAAAAATTTAGATAAACAATAAGCATATAATGAAGAATGTAAAGATTCAGTAATAATATGATCTTTAACTACTTCTTCTACTTCTAATTTTTCACTAGTCTTGTTCTCGTTGGATTGAGTAATCGTATCTCAATAGGAGTTGGTAATAGAGTCTCTAAAATAAAAGAGGTAAGTAGGTTATGCTCATTAGAAGATTTACTTGAAGATGCATTATGTGTAGACATGAGAAATAAAGTGCAATATAATGTTTTTATTGATAATTGAATTGTATAGTAATAATGCTAAGACTTTGGAACCAAAACTAATTCTATACACGTGCTTGAGAAAATATCTAATACAGATACTTTGAAGATACTACTATACAAATCCTTAGATAAAAAACCTGATACAAGATCTTGTATTTCAAATGTGATAAAATGAAACTAAAATAAGCGGCATAAATGTAGCTTCTAGTCAAAAGCTCGTAGATTTCATCAAATCATCAGTACTCATCAATTCTTCTTCAAATGGTTTCTGGAAGAAACATTAGAAAAAAAAATAAGTATTTCTCTCTTATCTCTATTAATACATACTCACATCCATGCTCATACACATAATCCTATTCTTGATGCATATGCATCTAACATTATGCATTCACATGACATTATGCATTCACATGCACACATGTTAATTTACATTCAACTTATATGCATAAATACCTATATGCATATTCACATGCATATATTTAAGCACACACGGATGCATATTTATTTAAATTCATCACTCACATATAAATGCATCTACTTATGCATGTTTGAATCATGTACATTCCTACTTACATTCATGCACATGCATGCACAACATAAAAATGCATTGATGTACACATGTATTTATATGTAATCATGCTCATACACTCTCTTGCATTTTCATGCATCCTAACATAATTATTCTATCTCATGCATCATTCTAACATGTATATCTCATCATTCTCATACTCTTTATACTCTCATTCTCACTTGTGCTAACAGACACGCTTTCATATGCATAGATTAACAAACATTATTATGCAAATGTACACGCAAACACATATGTTCATGCATACTAATACTTAGATGCATTCATGCATTTCTCATGCACATACTCATAGCTTCCTATATACATATACACTAACACATGCATCTACATTCTTAATACTCATGCATATGCTCAAATTAAAGCACTTATATGCATTTAAATGCATACATACTTTCACCCATGCATACACTTATACACATGCACTCATGTACAGTAATACTCATGCATATGCATTCATGCATCTATACTTCTCATAATCATACATGCAATTAGATAATTATGTATGTCACTAACAAGCATAAGCACACTGTTATGTACATAATGCTCATGCATATGCATTCATGCATACATGCATCTGTACTTCTCATAATCATACATGCAATTAGATAGTTATGTATGCCACTAACAAGCATAAGCACACTCTTATGTACATATACTTTCATACTTTTTATCATGCTAATATAGATTTTATATATGCAAATATATACTCATGCCCATGTCATACTATCACACATCACATGGTATCGTGACTATACATACTCCATCTATAACTTTGTATATGTTTTTCCACATTGTACTTATATTACATCTATTCTATTTCATGTATTTTATATTCCTCATGCATACATACATACATGCACTTACACATATGCATTCATAATACACCTTACATGCATACACACACATTTAATATGCATATGCACATTTCATTATGCATTCATATTAACATCACACATGCATAGTCATGCACATGCTTATATGCATACCATATGTATAGAAATGCTTTCACAATGCATATGAAGTCATATAACTAAAAGCATTAAACATGGTTATTAATTAAAAAAATAATAAACTATCAACTAATTATACATTCATTTATATAACTATGAAATAACTTTCTTTAACACTCTCTCTCTCTCTCTCTTTCTCTCTTTCTCTCTTCCTCACTCGGTACCTCTCTCTCTCTTTGTACCTCTCTCTCTCTCTCTCTCTCTCTCTCTCTCTCTCTCTCTCTCTCTCTCGATACCTCTCTCTCTCTCTCTCTCTCTCTCTCTCTCTCTCTCTCTCTCTCTCTCTCTCAGCAGATTTCTATGCGTGCATCCCCAGCCTGTAGAAACAACTCTCTCTCTCTCTCTCTCAGTCTCTCTCTCTCGCTCTCTCTCGCTCTATCGATCTCAGTGGGTGCCAGTGTGATGGACATCCTTGATCTTCCAACCATGCCCGAAGATTACCTTGAAAGTCCAAATCCATTGTATGTGAATTCCCATGGAGGATATGGCTTGACCAACACATCTGGATGGAGGCACATAGTATGTATTCGACAATTGCGAAATCCAAAGTCTGAAACAGTAGCATAAACTCATCGTAATACATAGTAGAATCATTAAAACAAACTGATGCATAATACACAGCTCTTGGTGTCGGCATGCTTCACGTTGGGAGCTTTATGTACTACGCCCTTCTTATGGTGGCCACCAGTTCTCCTTCATGAGGCCATCGCTACTATTATCAAAGCTACTGAGAGAAAAGCAGAGAAGGCAAGATGCTAGCAGATTAGTTGCGATGTGTGCACAACCCCAAAGCAGATGAAGCAGAATGGAGGATGCCATGCGACAGCACAGACAAGACAACTAAATGGAGTGGAATTTTGGTGCCTCTTTGGGTGACTGGGAGAAGCAGTGGACGATGAACTCGCAGGGTAAGCTTGCGCATGCTCAGGCCAACGGATGAGTCTTTGATCAATTTGCTCTATGCGCAAGAATCAAGATATGGGCCATGACCAATGAGCATGATGGCAACATCAAATGAGAGAGCCATCGTGACGTGCAGTGGAGATTGGGAGATGCCATGCGGAATGGAGAATCTTAGAAAACACCTCTCTCTCTCTCTCTCTATCTCTCTTTGTCGATCTCTGTGTGTGCATCCCCAGCCTATAGAAAACACCTCTCTGTCTCTCTATCTATGGCGATCTCTGTGTGTGCATCCGCAGCCTATAGAAAACACCTCTCTCTCTCTATCTCTTTCTCTTCTCTCCCCTCTCTCTCTCGGTTGATTTTAGTGCACACATCCCCAGCATGTAGAAAAACCTCTCTCTCTCTCTCTCTCTCCGTTCGTACCTGCAGAAGAAACATTAGAAAAACTATGTACACTCAATACAAAAATATATATACACATAGACACGTATGCATGTTCATGCATTCTTTTAGTTAAGAAACACTCTAAAACATGCACACTACTAACTATCTAGGACACATCACACATGCACCATGCATTCGCTAGTTAACTAGTACACGCACTTATTTAATTAACACACATCACACCAATCATGCACACGTAAAAGAATTAGCTGATATTTTAATCCTCATTGATTTATTGTATAATGTAATGATAAAATGTATACATAAAAACATACATTTATTATATTATGAAGTTATTTACTAATAAAATAACTATTAGTTATTGAGTTATTTAATGTATATGTTATAATTAAATAACTATAAGTTATTATATAAGTTATTATATTTAGTTATTAACAATTATTTAGTTAGTTATTTAGTTCTTTATTATAGTTATTTAATGGTTATCTTCAATAATTATTTAATAGCTAATTAATATTAACATATGTTAATCATGAAGAAAATCAAAAGTTTATAAGCACACATTTACACACGGTTATAAGTGAGGACTTAGGATAAAGTACCCCTTTTTAAATGATATTCTAAGGTAAATAATCACATAAGTTAATAATAGGGTAAGATGATTTTAATGTAAAATATAAACAGGTATAATCATAAAAGTAGGTATACATAGAGTTCTTGAACTTACATATAGGCAAAATCATAGGAATGAACTCTCATACTCTTTAGGTTTTCTTGTACTCAGAAGAAGGCAAACACATAGACCTAATAACTCACTTTTCCATTCTCATAGACACATGTCTAACACAACTCTTCAGAGCTAATTAGCAACATAAATACATTTAGGTAGACAAATGTAGGTATACAAGAGTTGGAATTTAATTCGAAACACATAGATATATACTTATCTTTCACATCTACATGAATTCACACATACAAAAACACAAACATATAAAAACATAAACTTCTTCAGTACTTGCCTATTCAAGCATCTAACATAAATGCCCATGCATACACATGGCTCATATCCATGCATACACATCTCATGAGCATGGTTAAAATACTTATTCATAAGCTTAATTATATAAGATTTCATCAATATAATGA
Source organism: Ceratopteris richardii (assembly GCA_020310875.1). Taxonomy (NCBI): domain Eukaryota; kingdom Viridiplantae; phylum Streptophyta; class Polypodiopsida; order Polypodiales; family Pteridaceae; genus Ceratopteris; species Ceratopteris richardii. The sequence continues at coordinate 9,882,980 of CM035409.1, forward strand.
AGTCAGATAATGAGACCTTTGTGTAGTGTAGCTCATCATGTTTCTGTCTACAGGTACTAAGAAGAAAGATTAGTCGAACCAAAGAAATGCATCAAAAATATTTGAGAGAGATAAAAGTTAACCATCTTAAAATAAAAAAGTTTTATTTTTTCGCATGTCAATTTGAGTGTGGAAATCCTTCCAAGAATGTCATGTTCATGAAACGATGTTTGAGTGTGCACCAATACAACCGGGTGGATCAGTTCTGGTTTTGCAACAGTTTTACTGTGTGACTACATGTGGGGTGTTTATGAGTGTGTTTTAGGACTTGAGATGCGAAAACAATGCCGTGGAAAGTGTTTTTTTATATTCTAGTGGTCTATGCTAATGCTAAACGTCATTTGGCTACATGCAAAACGTTTTTCATTTTTCGATGAGATAGAAAGAACATTCATGTTTGTAAGATGAACAAAATAACTCTATACAATTTAGGCAAATATAAGTAAAGTTTTCTAGAATAATTATCAGATTCATCTAAATATGATGGTAACATTCATATTTCTAAATATTAAAACTAACATAGCAATCAACCCTATACAAGTTACGAAAATATAAGAGTTTTAAGTTTGAAGACAATTGGATTTAAATCTTGTTTGTTAGAAAAGTCTAGATAGAAGGATTCGAGGGACTGTAGCTTCGATCTTATGCGTGGCTCTCCAGCTTCCCATTTGTAATACTTGTCAATATCACATGATCTTCTGTGCTCTTCAAAAAGAAAAATTAGAAAAAAAACATAAGTATTTTTTATGAAAAATAAAAAACACTCATGCCTATATGAACTATTTTCAATTCTTATCACACATATATATGCCAATACATTCTTTCATACTTACATGCATACATTTATGCACTTACATATATCCATGTATATGCACACAACCCTATGCCTATGCACTCTCTTTCATCCGTTCTCATACATTCATATGCATGTGCTCAAATACTTATATACATTTGCACTCATGCATATGAAAAACACCGTCACACATGTATAAATAGATTCAGTTATAGCATACACTTCTCATGCACACGTGCATCTACTTCATATATGCACACACTAGAACATATCAAGGTTATACTGAGGCTTCTTCTAGGGCAAATGCACGGGTGCCATTTTGCCGTAACATCGGTGTAAGCTTTGGCATAGGTGTCAATACCAAAGTACTGGCATAGGCATCAGTATGGGCATCCGTATAAGTTTACGTATAAGCTTTGGTATAAGCATCAATAATCCCCTGGGCATAAGCACTGCTATGAGCATCGATATGCAGCTAGACCTCTCGAGGCTCATATCCGTGTCTATACTGGTGATTATATCAACGACCATATCTAATTTTTTTTTTGGGCAGAGTGTGTTGTCTCTTGCTACAACAAAATTACCATGTTGTTTTGTAGCAAAAGATGATACACTCTACCTAGAAAAAACCGAGTACATGTGACATGTACTAATTAGTGGTTGTTGATCTAGTGTTTAGATGACTAGCAACCAAAACATGATTTGATAAAGCAAAACATTATCATACACAAAAGAGATGAGTTGAATGAACCATGAACCATGTACAAAAGAGATATATATTCCATAAATGAACCATGTACAAATTTTTGGAAAACCGCTGCCATATATGAGTCAAATACAAAATGTGGCAAAGCACTGGCACATAGGAATCAAATACAAAAGTTTGGTGCACCACTGCCATATATGAACCAAATATAAAATTGTGGCACACCATTGCCATACACATGCCCAAAGGAATCAAAACATCTATATCTACAGTCCTACAACAAAGAAAACTCATGAAATGAGACAAATTGCCATGATACTTATAAACAACAACTAAAAACACCAAACCAAGTTGTTGGAGCTCAAGATCAAGGACAAAGAAGGGAAGTGCATCAAGGAAGTGGACACATAAGAAGAAGGAGCAAGTAGGGAGCTCCAAGAAGCACCTGTCAAATTTTCAGAAGAAACCTCTACAAAAATAGTGATTTTTATCACTAAAAACCATTGTAAATACCATTTCCCATTTTTGTAACTCCATTTTGTTCAAGCCGAGGAGTCCTCGAGCTTGAGGAGTATTAGAACTACCATCCTACCAATTTTCATAATTTTTAGACTCCGTTTGAGCCCCCAAATAAGCCCTGGAACCTATTTTTTAACTAGGCCGGACACTAAGTCTGGACAGGGCCAAAACCACTCAAAAACTATAAAAAGGGCTGGAGAGCTCATTTTTGAGGTTGGCTTGTTGTAGATTTCGGCTTTGTAAGAGAGCTCTTTGGTAATCGAAGCTTTCCATTGTTCCACTCTTTGCTCTTACCTTGTGCGCGTGTGTGTGTATGTGTGTGCATGCTTGTGTGCTTTCACTCACGCACTTGTGCCATCACTTGCTTGCGGTCTTCATACCGGTCCTCACGTCTCCACGGATTGACATTTATGAGGTGTATCTCCTCACGTTGGTACCCACCATTGTGCTAGAGTGACACCAAATTTGGCGCCGTTGCCGGGGAGAGAGCTTGGAGGACGAGCGTGTGACGGTAAGACGTAGAGTAGCGACGTTGGAAGGTAAAAAATCATCATTTTCAGTTCAGTTTCTGAATTTTCCTTCTTCTTCATCTTCACCATCATCACCATCTCCACCCACCTTCATCTTCTCAGTCTTTTCCATTTTGTAGAGTACATTCACCTTGTTTTTACTTGTGGTTGTGAGCAAGAAGCTTAGAGAGGGTGCAGAATAGAGGCGCTGAAGAAGTAGTACCAAAAATAACAAAAAATCTCAGTGAATAGCCACGGACAAGACGAACCTGCACCAAGTATCGTGGAAGTTGCGCCAGAGATCGTGAGTGAGAAATCGGGCAAACTGGGGTTACACAGAGCAAGGGGAAGTGACTAAGAAGTTAGAGAGGCTCTCAAGGTGAGCAAACACCCATTTAATCTATAATTTCTCAGTAAACTAAGTGTGGAAAGGGAAACGATCTGCGTCAGGTATCGTTTGGTACTGACAGAGGTGAAAAGGAGTGATTTGGGGTGATACAGAGAGTGAGGAGAGGAGAGAGGAAAGAGTAGAGCATGTGTACAACCAAAACTTAGAAAAAATCCTTCCCAAAACTTGTCTAAGGGTCAAGTATCGTTTTGCTCCCGCGGTCGAGTATCGCGATACTTAGCAAGTATCGTTTTACTCCTGTGGTCGAGTATCGCGATATTTCCCTCCTTTCGGTATCGTTTGGTCCAGAGATCGTTTTGAATAGAGATCGCGATACTCACTAGCGATCGTGTATGGTCTGGATCAAAGATCGTGTATCGTTTTGCTTAAGTATCGTGTATCGCTTCTCAGAGATCGCGATACTTACCAAAGATCGCGTATCGTTTTGATTCAGGTATCGTCGATCGTTTTGAGCCAAGTATCGAATATCGTTGGTGCCAAAGATCGTTTCAATCAAAGATCGCGATATTCACCAGCGATCGTGTATCGTTTGGTTCATAGGTCGTGTATCGTTTGCATGAGAGATCGGTATCGTTTCGGTCGACGATCGGTATCGTTTATCAGAGATCGCGATATTTATCAGAGATCGTGTATCGCCTAAGTCAGAGATCGTGTATCGTTTTCTGCCAAGTATCGAGTATCGTCTTGAGCTAAGTATCGTTTTGCCGAGTATCGTGATAGTCAAGTATCGTGTATCGTTATACAGCGATCGCGATACCTATCAAAGATCGTGTATCGTGGAGTTTGCTCACGATACTTGTTGAAGATCGTGTATCGCCTACTTCAAGTATCGCGATACATACCAAGTATCGTGTATCGAGTTCCTCAAGTATCAAGTATCGTGTCCTACAAATGTCATGTATCGCCTGATTTGAAGCATTTTCTGAGAGACCCTGTTTCCCTGTCTTAACCCCCAAAACCCTGAACTGGCATAACTTTCTCATACAGAATCCGTTTGCTGTGATTTTGGTTTTGTTGGAAAGCTCGTGGGGAGTACCAGGATTATTAATACCAGGATTATTAGATAGGGTATTTTGAAGTTGACCCTCAGGGAAACTAGAAAACCAAGGAGTTCCAAAGGATTTTGAGCAATATAAGAGAACTTTGGGACTAGAAGCCAAGGCTTATGAACCTGAAATCTGGCAGACACTTAGGCAAGGATAGACAAAGCATTAGGTCATCTGAGGCTAGTGTCAACCATACATCCAAGTCTTGGGCTCAACAGCTTAGTGGTTATCCTTACACACGAAGTTTAGAAACCAGCGACTCGGAAATGTCTTCTAGCATGGAAAGACCCACACGTAGCTCAGGCAGTGCCTATTTACAGACACCAGAAGGTCCCTATAAGACCCAATTGGAGTATATCAGGACCAACCAATTAGGTGCTCGCATCTATGAGGATGGTCTAAGGCGATCAGTGGTTCAACTCAAAAATCCTGACCAACTCTTTGGACTTGAACACCCAGTGGTCAAGTTTGAAGAGGGTGCTTACATTGATAAGGAAGGAACCATGTATGTGGTTACCAACTTACCAGATAGGACAGATGAGTTTGGTAATATCATTCCTGAGAACGAGATAGGAGACCTAGAGAAAGGAGACCTAGGAGGAGAACCCAAGACCCCTAGAGGTAAGTCAGTCTTAACCAGAGTGCTCACTCCAGAATGGATTCCTCAAGATAATAAAAGCATAGAACTATTCGTGAATAGAGAAACGGAGGAAGCCTTTTGGAGATTTAGGCCGGATCAACCCAGCCCCGTAGTCACCATCTATGAATTCAAGGACCCACAGACACCAGGGAAAGCTGTCTATCTAGATCACACATCTCAGAAATTATTCTTAGTATCAGATCATGACAGACATGCTTACACTTGGCAAGGTGAAGCAATTTTCCCTCCACCAAGATCTAATGTTTCCCAGGGCCTCCAGGGAGCCGGGTCATCCAAGGCTCATGAAACCCAGAGAGAAAGAACTAGAGAGAGACCGGAGGTAAGCTTTGTAGACACTGTAGGCAGAGACAGATTAGGATATGGAACGGAAAGACTTGAAAGGGAGAGACATAGAGTTTATAGGCATCAAAGAGATGATCATGAATTCCCATTGCCTAGACCACGAGAGCACTCAAGAACCCTTAGACCCTCTCAAGTGGTTAAGACAATGAAGAACTACTTTGATGGATTTGGAGATCCTTATGATCATGTGGCGGAGTTCAAACAAGTGCTAAGAGCTGAACAGGTTGAAGACTTATTCACCCAGTTCGAGGCATTTGGTTTGACTCTTAAGGGTACTGCCTTAGCTTGGTTTCAACCTCTAAACAGTCGCAACTATAGAGAGATAGGTCAGCTGCTAGAAGAATTCATTGTGGAATTTTCCAAAAGCGGCATCAGGCATAACACATCATCCTTGATCCACAGCTTCAAGCAGACACCCCAAGAAACAGTGCGACTTGCAGGAAGAAGGTTTAGACAGTGCCTGGAAAGATGCCCTGTACCAGAATTACCCACATCAGCCAAACAGGTGGCACTGTTCTTAGATGGCCTATTGAGCACAAAATTAAGGTCATATGTATACCTGAAAGATCCTAGATCCATAGAAGAGTGTATACGGATATGCATTGACATAGAAGACAACTTGGGTGAGGAGTTAGGACTATCCAAACTCTATAAGGACTCTGATAGTTCTACAAGTCATACCTCTAGAGCCTCCACTGAGATAGATGAGATAGCTGAGCAGGTGGCCAAAAAGCTAGGAGTTCAAAATAGACAAATGCCAAGGGTCACCTCAGTGAAGCGATGTTATACATGTGGAGGAGATCACATGGCTAATGTTTGCCCATTGACGACTCAACCCCAAGGAAGCCCTAATGCTCTATATTGCACCATTGAGAGGAAATATACAAATCATACGACCCAAGATTGTCCCTATAATAGGCAAGCTGTTAGACAAAATTATCAGCAACCTTACCAGCAGGGTAGGTATCAGAATCAGTACCAACAGCCATATTATAGGCCACAACAATATCAACCTCAATACCAGCAGCAATATCAGGCACCATATAGGCCACAACCAGTCCTAGGAAACCAACCGCCAGTTCCTGCCAATGTGATCCCAGTTAAATATACGATGGCGGAGGAGAACCATAATAGAGCATTGGTGCCACTAACCCCATTGGTCTCAGAAAATGATTCTCACGCTCATGGTTCAGACTACTTCCATGAAGATAGTCCATAGGCTTATTATATAGAGTCACCTGAGCAAAGTGAGACTTCTCGGTATCAATATGAGACACCACCTATAGAACAAAATTGGGAGCCAGAATACTCCAATGTCATGTATACGAATCCAAATCCTAGGCCCCAATTGAGACAAGTAAGACCACAAGCCCCTAGAGGACCATGCTTTAGATGTCAGGGCGACCATTTCATTCGTGAATGCCCCCACCAACCAGCTCTGGGACAAGGGCAAAACATTACAATACAAGGCTTTTGTCCTGAGTGTGGCCAGGAACATCTTCCTAGAGAGTGTCCGAGGAATCCCTCTAGTGCACCCAAGGTCACACCCATCAACGTGGTAGGCTTAGTGGCAGATTCAAGTTCAAGTAACAATAATGTGACTCCTGTACAGGCAGTTACTAGGGCACAGGCTGCACAACAAGCAAAACCATCTGAGCAATCGGAGTCAAGTGAGGCAGGAGAGCCTAATAAGAGGAAACCAAGAACATGGAAGGATACCAGAGAGAAGGCTAATCGCAAGTGGAACAAAAAGATATCTGAAATAGAAGAAAGTCTAAAAGATGCCAAAACAAAAATAGAAGACATTGCATCTCAAAGCCCCTCGCATGCGGAAGCTCCATCCACTCCACCTCATTCTACCCCACCGCCCATTGTAAATAGACCGCAACCAGGGTCTGTTCTTGCAGATCCAACCCCAGAAGGCTTGGACATGATGTTCAAGGCCTACCAGGCTCGTCTTCAAGAAGGGCCAACAACTGCAAACTTGGACAAGAGTTACCCGAGAGCAGATTTAGAGATTGAACGGATGAAAATGTGCATGAAAATGGTGGAACAAGCTCAAGCTATACTTGAGACTAGTCAAAAGTTCAATCAGACAAACTCTGTCAAACCGGATTTGCATTTCCAGGGCTTACTAGAAAAATTAGAGCAATTGGTAAACAAACCACAAGTTCCTTTACCTCCACAGGCTCAACCAGTTATTGAGAGAGGAAGCTCACCACCAATGGGAGCTTATGTTCCTAATTCCAAGGATGCTGGAATACCTCCTTCAATTCAACAGTACTCTCAAGAGTTCTTGCGGGAAATACAGGAAGAGAAATGGGCCAAGGAGAAGGGTAATTCCCCTCCTATTCCTCAGATTGATGATCTTCATGATCAATTTCCCCAAGACATTCCGTCTATCTATGGAGACCAAGCAGAGCAACAAGAAGATGAAAGATTAGATTTTGAATCTAATTCTCTACAAGAGTTGCCTCATTTCACAGGCCCTTGGGAATCTGAATCTCTCCAGATCAGAGCTCCCACAATATTGGTAAGAAATGAAGACTCAGTGATTCCAAGAAACACTGATGTTGTGAAGAACACTAAGGTTCAATGTCATCTCACTGTAGAGGAGCTGCTCAAGGCAAAACCGGAGCTATGGAATCATGTGAAGGATCAAGTTCCAGAACTTGATTCCAATATGCCAAAAGTAGGCTCTAAGCAAAAAGTTCCAGAGATTCCTCTCGACAAGATAGGAGACATGAGCGAAGGTGAAGAAGGTAACACTTATCTCCCGATCACCTATCAAGGTTACACAACCAAAGCAATTGTAGATTCAGGTGCTGGAGTTGCTATTGCGACCACCTCCTTGTGGAAGCGATGGGGCAAACCCACATTAAGACCAACTAGAATGAAGCTTCAAATGGCAGATGGTCATTTTGAAAGACCTCTAGGATTGCTCGAAGGGATAACTCTAACCACTTGTGGTGTAGAGTTTGAACATACATTTGCTATATGTGACTTTGAGAAAAATAATGTCTACGAGATGATCCTAGGAAGACCCTTCCTACGACAATTGCAAATAGTACAGGATTGGGGAACCAACTCCTTGTACTTATAGCACTTAGGGGTCACCACCAAGGTCAATTTGAAGGATTACACCTTCCGAGATGTACCACCCCTACATTGGAATCCTATCCACAAAGTGAAAGAAGATTCTATCTCCGTGCATTCTGGAAGTTCACCTGATCCATCATGGCTGCATGAAGATACTCACTTGTGGATGTGCAAGGTCGCAGAGGAAGAGAAAAAGCGCCTAAAAGCGAGAGAAGAAGGAACTTCCCCAGGAGATAGACCAATAAAAGACCCAGCCTATACACCGATGATATTTCCAGATGAGGAATTTGAACCTCATGGTTGGGCAGAAATCTTAGCTACCATGGACATAGCAGTCAATGAAGAACAATGGACACCTCATTGTGATGAGGAGGGTTATGATATTTCAGTGTTCATGTGTCAGCCCCTGTTGGAAGAGTGTGATCCTAGTGAGTTCATAGAAGAAAAAGAGAATGACGATGATCTAGAATCCATTGTGATGGATACTTACTTTGACTCAGAGGAACACTATTTAGAAGACATCGGAGTGTTAACCCAAAAAGAAGAAGAACCCCTCACAAGTATTAAAACGATAAATTCAAAGGAAGGAAGTGAAGGAGGTCAAAAGAAAATGAAAAGAAAAGCAGTGAAACAAGAAGAGGAAGAATCATTGTTTGAAGTACCAGAAAATTTCAAGAAATATGAAGTGGAAGACCGAAAAATTTTGGTACAGATGCCTAAAAGAGAGGCCATTATAGGAGAAGCATATGACAATAAAGAAAAGACCAAAAAAATTGTAGTGACCATTGAAGGGAACGAAGAACGATGTACGTACATAGGAGATGACCTAAGTGCAAAAGAAGAAGAAGAGCTTGTAGCTCTATTAAGGGAATATAGGGATGTGTTCGCATGGCACTATAGAGACTTGAAAGGAGTAGATCCAAAGATTTGCTCTCATACGATTCCGATGACCGCTGATGCCAAGCCCACCAAACAAAAGCCCTACACATATAATGACAATTATGCAGCCAAAATAAAGGAGGAAATTGACAGGCTGATTGAAGCTGGATTCATCTATGAGATTGAGCATACGGAATGGGTGTCCCCCATTGTAGTGGTCCCCAAGAAGAACGAAAAGTTGCGAGTGTGTATTAACCTTAAAAAAGTTAATGCCGCTACCATCAGAGATAGCTATCCACTTCCAATCACTGAACATTTATTGGAGCGTGTTGCAGGCAAGGAAGTTTATAGCTTCCTTGATGGATTTTCAGGTTACAACCAAGTAGCCATTGGCCCCGAAGATCAACACAAAACGGCCTTTGCCACAGAATGGGGAATCTTTGCATTTCGTGTGATGCCATTTGGGCTCACCAATGCACCTGCAACATTCCAAAGGCTCATGTGTCATGTCTTCAAAGAGTTCTTGCGAAAGAGCTTAGAAGTATATGTGGATGATTTATGCGCTCATTCCCAAGAAAGAAGTTACCACATCCCTGAGCTCAGACAAATCTTCAACAAGTGTAGAGATTATCGAGTATGTCTGAACCCAGAGAAGTGTGTGTTCATGGTACGACAAGGTAAGATCTTAGGTCACATTGTTTCTAAGAATGGAATTTCAACAGATGAAGACAAGGTAAGAGCGATAGCAGAGTTGCCAAGACCAAGAAATGTTAAAGAGGTACAAGCCTTTATGGGCCATTGTGGATATTACCATAGGTTTATCCACATGTATGCCATCATAGCTAAACCTCTTTATGGGTTGTTAACAAATTTTGAGTGGAACGAGGAATGTGAGAATTCCTTCAACGAGCTGAAAAGACGTTTGTGCACAGCACCAATATTGACTACTCCGGATTGGAGAAAACCCTTTCATGTCCATGTAGATGCCTCCAATCATGCAATAGGATGTGTGCTAGCACAACCCACAGGTGAAGGAAACCTAGATTTGCCGATAGCATATGCTAGTAGGAAACTAAATGCAGCTGAACGAAATTATACCACAACGGAGAGAGAAGGCTTAGGCATGGTATACGCTGTGAAAAAGTTTAGACACTATTTATTGGCCAATAAGTTCAAGTTTTTCACTGATCATCAAGCCTTACTATATTTGGTAAATAAACCTTGCAATACAGGCCGCTTGGTGAGATGGTTCCTCTTACTAATGGAATATGACTTTGAGGTTGTTGTCAGGAAAGGTAGAACCCATCTTAGGGCAGACCATCTTTCTCGTATCACGTCAGGAGAGCCACCGCAAGGAGTGTCTGATGAATTGCCCGATGCTTATCTGTTCAATTTAGAAGTTGTTCCTAAATGGGCAAATAAGTTGGTACCAGTCCTAACCTTTGGGCCTGCAAATAAAAATGTGAAAACAAGCAAAGAAGAAATTGTAAAATGACAAAAGTATCAAATATTGGCCGGAAGTATGTACAAGCAAGATACCGAGGGCGTATTAGCTTGTTGTGTTGAGGACGACGAACATACTAGTTGGATGCAACAAGCCCATGAGGGACTGCTAGGAAATCACTACTCTAAACAACGAACATTGCAGAATCTAAAACGTTTAGGAGTGTATTGGCCTAGCATGGACAAAGAAATACAGGAGTGGATCCAAAATTGTCCAGTGTGCCAGAAGAGACCCCCAGTGGAGCATGCCACTCTATATCACGTGTCATTAATCCCAGATTGGAGTGCTCCATTGGTTGAGTTCATGAGATCGGGAACAGTACCCAATCAGGCTAGTCTTGCAAGAAAACGGAGCATGGAGCAAGAGGCTCAAGACTATGCCTTGGTAGGAGACAACCTATATCGACGAGGCAAGGATGGTTACCTAAGACTGTGCGTTCATGAATCAGACTATGTGAAAGTCTTAGAAACTGCACACAGCGGTGCTGCAGGTGGACACTTTGGGCCTGACAGAGTAATTAAGACCATTCTATTCTCAGGACTTTGGTGGCCCACTCTTCATATGGATGCACATACTTATGTGAAGAAATGTGACACATGCCAACGTGCCCAATATCCGATAAGAAAAGACGAGATGCCTTTAAGGCCAATGATGGGAGGACGTGCATTTTCAAAGTGGGGTATAGACTTTGTAGGTCCCATCAATCCCCCAGCTAGAAACTCCCATGCAGAATACATTACTGTAGCCACAGATTACCTTACAAAGTGGGTGGAAGTAAAAGCCACGACAAAGAATGATGCTCAAACGACGGCTAAGTTCTTATTCGAAAATGTGTTCACTAGATATGGGTTACCAATAGAGTTGGTTAGTGATAGAGGCATGCACTTCTTGAATGAGGTCATTGAAAATCTCCTTCAAGAATTCATGGTGATACATAAGAAGTCTGCCCCCTATCACCCACAAGCTAACGGACAAGCCGAGAGCACGAATAAGATCCTATGTAACGTATTGACGAAACTTGTAAATAATAAACGCTCTGATTGGGACAAACAACTTCATCATGCTGTTTGCGTACCATTAGATTTCCTAATCCCAGCCTTGAAAGTAGCACAAGAGCATGAGTGGAATGGACACGAGTTGTCCTCTAGGATCTTTGATCTAGAACGCTTAGGTGAGACGAGGCTACGGGCAGCAGCAGGCATCTATGCTGCAAAGAAACGGCAAAAGGCATACTTTGATGCCCACGTGAAGGACAAAGGGTTGAAAGAAGGGGATCTAGTGCTGGTTTATACGCTAAAGCAACATGCCCGCAAATTGGAGAAACGAGGATATGGACCCATGATCATTAATAGACTCTCCACTAGCGGTGCAGTTCAATTGGCCACTTTAGAAGGTGATATCCTACCAAACTACATTAGTGGATGCCGAGTCAAGTTATATCAAGAACCTCTTACAGAGGAAATGCTCATGAGACTCAACACTGCTAAGCAACGAAAAGAAGAGGAGTTAAGGGTTAGAGAAGAAGCACAAGCAGAGGCAAGAGAGCGCATCAGAAGAAATAAGCTACGGCGGCTAGGCCTAGATGTCAACACAAAAGCTCCAAAATATCACATGGACATGTGCCAAAAATCAGACATAACTACTTCTCAAACAATTGATCGACGGCCCTTTGTGGCTATAGAGGTAGGACAAGGAAAGAGTGTAAAGACTGTGAGAGCATTAGTTGATTCAGGTGCAGCAACTAGTGCAGTTCGACTTTCATACTGCCAAGACCTGCAATTGGACATCAAGCCCATAGAAGCCTATCTCATAGGATTAGGAGGCGTGGAAACACCCTGTTTGGGCGAGGTGGAACTTTCCATCTACCTTCAAGATGTTCCAATGAAAGTCAAAATGCTAGTGTGTCATGATGAGGACCTCACAGAGCCACTTGTCTTGGGTCAAGATTGGATTTATGACCATGCTGTCAATTTGAACCTAAGAAGTCAACTTCTTCAAGTTTGGGTAGATAATCAATGCATTACATTAGAATTGAAGAATCGCATGCCCACTGACACTGACACCACACACTCTCCTTGTTCCTCTAAGGCTAATCTTCTCGAACAAGATGTTGTAGATGTCAAAAGCTCTATGATCCAGACGGACGCAATCACGGACGGACAGTCGCAAAGGCAAGATGAACCTTCTTCTTGTTTTTCAAAGAGTAAAGCATCCACAGTAGTTCAACCTCAGAAGCAAGCAAAACAGTGCAAGACAGCCAGTCTATCAAATAGACAAAGAGCCTTCAAGAGGAAAGAAGTGTTGGGCATGACACAGATCTGGGTAAAGAAAGGAGTACAACCATCGATGTTGCCTCAAAGACTCCCACCCAACCAGATCGACCATGACAACAGAAGGACCAAGCACCTACGACAGGGTCAAGCACGAAGATTCCATCAAATTTGGGTACCGAAGCTATCAATGCAGGCCGACCACAATCGGGTACAAATTTGGGTGCCTAAAAAATTAGCTACAGCTCAACAAGGGCGATTACAGATGTGGGTACCCAAGAAGCTCTTACACGTACAAAGGCCTATGCTCCCCACCATGCGAAAGGCCTCAACAAAGAAGCCAAGGAAAGCAAAGGGTAAGAACAGAGCACAAGGACCAAAAGAAGATAAACTCAACCCTTCTACAAAAATAAGCAGGCTCTCACCCAGGATAGGGTTTTGGAAGCCAAAAGCACAAACAACATCCACAGAACCAAGGGGCCCACCACACTGGATACCAAAGTTTGGACAGCATCCAAAGAAGAACTGGCCTGAGGTGATCTCTACAGGGCCAAATACTATTCGGAAATGGCTTCCCATTAGGAGGATTACATCATTTCGAGATCCAATCGACACCTCCAAACAAAGAATGCATCAACTATGCGAGTAACATCAAAAGCCTCGACGTGCAGCAACCATGTGCCTTTGGCATAACCTTGTCTGTTGCACCATTGAGGTCATGCACTTCCAAAGTATGCATCAACATAGGGCCACATTACATGGCCATGCATAGACACAATTGAGAAATCCCAGGCACATGAGACACAATTTTCACAGGCAAAATATGTTATTGATACTAACCCCCTTCTTCTTGTTTGATGCCATCATGTGCAAAAAAAAAAAAAAAAAAAAAAAGGCAAAGAAGAGGACTGTGCTTGAAAATGCTGATCAGCGAACTTTCAGCAAGGACATCCATCAACAAAAAGGACAAGCCGATGTCCAAACACCATGATGGAACTACAACACGAAGAGATGAAGATCAACGGACCCTTCACCATGGTAAGACGTGTATGTTTCAACAACACTATAACCATGATAGATTAGGAAACCTCTTCGTCAGCATACCCTTGAGCACTTAGCTCAAGACCCAATCTCTTGCACCATACTTCTTGACATGCATTTTCCAAGTACGCATATGTAGGGCCACATTACACGGCCATGCACAAGGCACATATTTTGTTCAACCCATGCACTAATGCACCTACCCACCATTCATTATGGGTTACAAGTACTTGGCATGAAAACTATGAAAAGCCATCTTTGGAAGAACCAGACGACATCAAGATGACAACAACAAGAGCGAGGAATCCATCCACCACCGAGAGTTGCTCACAATCTACATTGACCACCTCCTTTGAGCAGCTAGCAGTTTTGGAAAACTCACAAATGCACCATCCAGATGGAATACAAGGCAGAAGTACGTACAAAGGGACTACAAACTGCAAGAGATAACAGTGGTAAAGTGAAGAACCAGACAAACGACCAGGATACATTGGGAAGAGGGATCGCCCCTATTGGACGCAAAGGACGCTACCTCTCAAGGTACTACATGGAACAACCACTACAACAAGGGTCTGTCAGGGACGACAGACTCAAGAGGGGGGGGAGTGTTGGAGCTCAAGATCAAGGACAAAGAAGGGAAGTGCATCAAGGAAGTGGACACACAAGAAGAAGGAGCAAGTAGGGAGCTCCAAGAAGCACCTGTCAAATTTTCAGAAGAAATCTCTACAAAAATAGTGATTTTTATCACTAAAAACCATTGTAAATACCATTTCCCATTTTTGTAACTCCATTTTGTTCAAGCCGAGGAGTCCTCGAGCTTGAGGAGTATTAGAACTACCATCCTACCAATTTTCATAATTTTTAGACTCCGTTTGAGCCCCCAAATAAGCCCTGGAACCTATTTTTTAACTAGGCCGGACACTAGGTCTGGACAGGGCCAAAACCACTCAAAAACTATAAAAAGGGCTGGAGAGCTCATTTTTGAGGTTGGCTTGTTGTAGATTTCAGCTTTGTAGGAGAGCTCTTTGGTAATCGAAGCTTTCCATTGTTCCACTCTTTGCTCTTACCTTGTGCGCGTGTGTGTGTATGTGTGTGCATGCTTGTGTGCTTTCACTCACGCACTTGTGCCATCACTTGCTTGCGGTCTTCATACCGGTCCTCACGTCTCCACGGATTGACATTTATGAGGTGTATCTCCTCACGTTGGTACCCACCATTGTGCTAGAGTGACACAAGTTTATAATCTCACCTCATCATAGATGCTCCTACAAATGATAGCACCACCTCCCTCCAAGTCCTCCAAGATGATATCCATAAGCCTCCTTGGTTTGTGTCAGAGGACGACCCACTACCAACTCCTGCAACAAATATGCAAAACGTTAGATGAACATACATGACGTGCTTAACATAAAAAATTTCAATAATCAAAATGATACTTACAAACTCATGGCGCATAGTGTCATATCCACTGCTACCCAAATCTGATGGTGGAACCGCATCTAGATGTGTGGTGGCTACATCTTGATGTTGGCAAATCATATCCCACTCCTCAACATCTAACCATATAGGCTTTGGTAAGCCTGTTTTGGAAGCATCACGAGCCTCGGATCATTAATTGGACATAACCTCACATGCCGTGTGTTTGTTCAAAAAATCCTCTATTCTAGCATCTTCTTGGAGATCTGATGCACAAAGGATATCTATCTCTACACTGGCAACTTCTAGATCTCTTGGTGTGCTAGCTGCTTCTTAATCATCATTCTCATACAAGATATTGTCTGTTACTTCATCTTGTATTTTGTCTTCTTCAAAGACCTCTTCATCTTGGACAATGATCTCTTCCTCTTTGACTATCGAATGAGCCTCAGAGTCCACTACAAATGGAATTTGTTCTATGTCTATGTTCTCACAAATTTGTATGCTATGTGGGAAGACTTGTAAAACAAATATCCACTCTGATTCTTTTGAATCTGGCATAAAAACAACTTGCTCACAATGTTCGAGAAGTACAGATGTATCTCTTTCATTTGTCCATAGCTTTGTGGAGTCTACTTGAAGCAAATCACTCTTATCCTCCCTCACTATTGCGTTTCTTCGAGAGCTGACTACTTTGAAACATTTCACATCAAATAGAAAGTAATCAAACCTCACGAAGGATAGCTTCAAGATATCTTGGATCACTACACAATAATCAAGTTGGCATTCTTGAGCATTGTCCTCTCCTGCAGTAGCTCTAATTTTTTGGAGAACTTTCACCATCACCCTACTATCAAAAGCAGGTTTATTTACATTGATTCATGTGATCCAAATGTGTCATCCATGAGACCATAGTGCACCATATTTAGATTACTCTCAATCACACCCCTTTGCAAGTTCCTCCTCTTCTTAAGAAATATCTTCACCCACTGCCTTTGCTTGTGAAACCATTGTATCTAGCCATATGCATGTTGGAAAGGTTGGAAGAGGATGAAGACTTTCTGGAAGAGGCAAAAAGAAAGTGGAATGATTCTTTCGAAACTGAGCTCTTGCCTTTGTGTTTGTCTTCTTGCCAAGCACATACCTCTCTAACCACTTTTGCATAGGTTCAAATTTAACCATGTGGATAACCTCTATAGCATTGAGTTTTGCACCCTCTATGCTATCTCTCTTCATCTCTGTATAAGAGATCCATTATACCAAGGAACTGATTTTATAAATGGTTGTTTGCACATCCTCCAAAAGGAATTTTTTAGAGCTAAAAGGAGCATAAATTATAAAAACTTGTGCCAATCATGATACTTGAGCCCTCCAAGATCATCATTTTATGCAAAGGTAATCTTTAGACACCTCATGCACCCAGTAGGTGTCCTAAGCTCTAAAATCACTTTCTTCACTTGTTGTATCTCCATGTTGCAAAGCACCCAAGAAGATCTTGGTAGCAACACTATTCTGTTAGGCTTAGTAATTTGTGCACAAATCTCGCATACGACCTTGCTCTTCCAAGTCCTCCCTTTGTGCTTTGCTTTCTCTCTTTCTGATCAAAGTATTCAAGAGAATCTCTCCCACATTCTTGAAAATATGCTTCCAAAAACATGTCTCCAAAGGGATTCCATGACATTAATCAATGGCTTCTTCTTACAACTTGTCCATCCATCCAATGCTATTGTACATTGGTGTCACTCTAGCATAGTGGAAAGTACCAATGTGAAATGATCCACCTAATAAATGCCAATCCATGGAGACATGAAGAATAATATGACGACTGTGAGCAAGTGAAGTCACAAGTGAGTGAGTGAGAAGCACACAAGCATGCATGCACACACATACACACAAATGTGCATAGAAGGCAAGAACAAAAAGAGAAACAATGGAGTGCTCTCTATCACTCAAGAAATCTCTTACAATAGCTCAAATCTCTAACAAGCTAACCTCAAAAATGAGCTCTCTAGATGTTTTATAGTTTTTTAGTAGCTTTGGCCATGTCCATACATAGTTGCCAACCTAGTTAAAAATTAGGTTCCAGGGCTTATTTGAGGGCTCAAATGGAGTCTAAAAGTTATGAAAATTGATACATAGGTACTCCTAATAATCCTCAAGCTTGAGCACTCCTTGGCTAAAACAAACTAGAGTCTAATATATCAAAAGTGATATTTACAATGTTCATTTATTGATAAAAATCACTATTGGAAAGGATTTATCTTTTAAAAAATTTGGATAGGCCTAGTTGCTAGATCTTCTTTGACTACTCTGCCTACTTGTTCCTACTTGGCTGTCCCTTTGCTCTAACTCTTTGCGTCACCTCCCCTGTCTTTTCATGCCCTGTCTTCCCTAGCTACTACAACCTCCCCCCCCCCCCTCTCACATCTATCATCCTTGATAGACCCCTATTGTAGGGAATGTTTGATATAATATTCAACGACATTAGTGGCAAGGTGATGTTCTCATATGTATAGTCCTCTTGCCAGATTTATCATCATTTGATCCCAATCAACTAGACCTAGAACATCCAGATGTGTTGGGCATAAGTGATCTACATGTATGGCTTGTTGTACCACAAAGAGATGCAACAGGTGTGTTGGTCTGGCAATGAAAATTAGTATTCCTAGAACCCGGTAGAGAACATTTCTTCAAATGGCTACTTGTAGCAAGCTAGTAAGTACTTTATGTGTGCATGCCATGTGTAAATTATGTTGACGGAGGGGGGTTGGCTCATGTCGTATACCAAATCACGGTTCCCTTCAAAAACACTAAGGGTTGAAATATATGGAGCTTGAATCTTGCAAAAAGTCTTGAACACTACTGTCATCAGCTCTCAAATCTTCATACAGATGTGTGCGGCAATGTCTCATACATAGCCATGCAGACTAGTGGTGTATGGCGGAGATCATATAGGGGAAGGTGGGTGGCCCTCTAGGTGGAGCAAAGTATGTATAATTAACCCAATCTGAACACTCTTTATTGTTGCAAACTTTAATTATGAAAGCTTGCCAAGATTTACGATGGACAATGGGGCAAAAAGATGGGTTATATTTAATATAGAGTGCCATGCTTGCCCATGTGCCCATCATTTCAGGGTAGTCCATTAACAGTTGTTCATGCCAATTAGGTTGAAAAATTGAGCCTACTCATGCCTCTTCTAGTAGATCATCGTGCTTGAATTGAGTGGCGAATGCTGGATCTTTCCTTGTATGCCTTTTAATCTTTGTATTATAGTTAGTGTACAATAAAAAGTAAGGCATGTAATGGTTTTCTGATGTGGTATTTAGGTGTTGATGGGATAGGTTTTAAAAATAAGAAGATTTTAGAACAGTGTCTTCTAGATTGGAGACCGACTGAATTTGTATGGTGACTCAATCATCGTGGGTTTATCCTATCTGCTCTACTCTCTTGAGTCAATCTGGGACTTCTATCTCAAAGGTGTCTCAACGCTTGGCTGTGACACGCCCCCGAGGTACTAGCATCAACTCATATGGTTCTTCAAAACTTTCTTTGATTGGAATCTCCACCACTATTTTGGGTTCTAGTTCTTCAATTGGAGAGGTTGGTCTCTCATATGGTACTAGGCATTCTTGTAGTTCTACCGCTTGCTTCCTAAGGGCTTCTAGTTCTTCTGTAGAGTGTTTGAGGGATCGCAGGCTCTGGTTGAGCTTTTCCTACAGTGGTTAGTTTCTTCCTGAGGTCTACACAATTGGATTCCAGCTTTTCATAGGATTCCAAAAATTTGGCATGTTCCTCTAGTAATATACGGATATCTTCTGAGCAAACAGCTTGAAACTTGATAGGGCTAATCTCTACTCCTAGGGTTCCTTCCACAGCTGCTTCAAGATTGTCTTGGTTTTGTTATTGAAGTCGCTTGTTCTCTTCCAATGCCATAGAGATGTGCTTCCTGAGAAGCCCTAGATTTCTTTGTAATTTGGCACTAGTGAGATGTTGGTCATGTAGCATTGTCTTCAAGTCCTTAAGGGCTTGGGCATCCACATCGTTTTTCTTGGATTCTAACTCGTCATGAGTTTGCTGTAAGGTGGAGTATTCAACCTGGAGGGTTTCCTTGGCTGCCTCAAGCGTTGTGACTCTTGTTTGCAATCTTTGGGATTCTGCTTGGAAGGCAGCACTCCTATCTTCTAGTCTTTGATAATCATGTTGTAGCTGCGAGACCCATTGAACGATTGTATTGAATGTATTATATACATTGTGAGGTGCAAGGGAGATGGGTTGGAATGCAAGGGGAATGGGAATGGGGATGAGAATGGTGGATGTAGTGTCGAACAAAGAGGTGGGTGCAGGTGAAGTTGGTGGTATGGGAATGGGGGATGGTGGAATGGTGGGGGGAGGGGGAGGTGCGATGGGTGGTGAAATTTCCATAGGATTGGACGGTGTGGTACGTGCAAGAGCTGCCATGTAAGTGGGTATGGTAGGTGAAGTGATTGTGGTGTGTGTGTGTGTACAGTGAAGTGAGAGTGAGTGTTTGTTGTCCTAACATCTATGTGTTGTGGGCACGAAAGAAATCTTCCATGAAGGAGACATAATGGGGTGGGGCTATGGCCACGACTGGGGTATAGGGAAAGAGTGCGGAGGCAAATGGGAAGTAAGGGTCATGGGGAAGAGGCATGTGTGAATGGGAGTATGCAAGGATGCCTAAACTACCTTCGATGCATCTTGGGAGTCCTATGCTAGGTATAAGTGAGTGTCCAACGACGGGCTCTACACAACAAAATGGGGAAGTATATAGAGGGTTGGTAATCAAAGAAAAGAGGGTGTCCTGGGAGTTTGGTTCACAAGAAGAAAAAGATGTTGATGAAAGTGGGATTTGGGTAGTGGTCAGGATTACTACAACAATTTCCTTAGCGGTTGGTGGGGGGGGGGGTGGAGGTAATGGAGTAGATGGAGGTTGTTGGGGTGAAATGGGTGATGTTTTCACAATAGTATGTGTATGTGTATGTGCATGTATGTCATATGATTGTGATTGAAAATCTAATGTGATTGTGTATGCACATGTATATGTGTGTTGTATGATTGTGATAAGAAAACCAATGGACTTCATGGAAAAGGTTTTATCTTCTTTTTTATAATCCATGGCTTGAGAAGGTGTTAATAAGTGAACTAGAACTTTTTGGGTCTCTAGATGGCTTTTTCTTGTAGACTTATTAGCACCCTCTTAGAACCTTGAATTGTAAAGGCATCCAACAAAATTGTGAATATGAGTGTATAGGTGTGAATGAAAATCTATTGTGATTGTTTGACTCAACATTAATTATTACTTCACAATAGTATGTGTAAGTGTATGTGCATATGATTGAGAATTCGCTATCTATTGTGATTGTGTGGCTCAACATTGATTCTTACTGCACAATAGTATGTGTAAATGTATGTGTGTGTATGATTGAGAATTAAACTATTGTGATTGTTTGACTCAAGAATGATTTTTACTTCATAATAGTATGTGGAATTGTTGTCTGACTCAACGTTGATTCCTATTTCACAATAGTATGTGTATACAATATGATTGAGAATTAAAATCTATTTTAAATGTTTGATTGAAGATTGATTCTTACTTCACAATAGTATGTGTAACTGTATGTGTGTGTATAATTGAAAATTAAAACTATTGTGATTGTTTGATGCAATATTGATTCTTATTTCACAATGGTGTGTGTAATTGTATGTGTGTGTATGATTGCGATTTAAAATTTGTTTTGATTTTTTGACTCGACATTGATTCTTACTTCACAATTGTATGCATGTGTATGATTGAGAACTTTAATAGATAGAAAATGTAAATACATAAATTAATAGATTTAAAAAATTTTGGAGAGATTTAGAGTAGTTCGTATATATTAAGATATATATTAAGTGAAATGTATATCTTATTTGATATTGATTTATGTTGTCTTTTTGTAGATATAAAGTCTTCATAAAACAAGCACTATGGGAAAGGGAAAAGAATGGTCATATGTGACAATTCATCAAGATGGTAAAACCGTCTCCACAATACAATGCAAATGTTGTGGACATCATTATGTAGGAATTGCAACTCAGATAAAAGAGCATCTTTTTAGTACAGGTAATAATGTGGCATGATGCTCTAATCCAGATAGTGATATATGGGTACACTTTGCAAGTTATGAAAACAAATTTAAATCTCAAGCTAT
Source organism: Ceratopteris richardii (assembly GCA_020310875.1). Lineage (NCBI taxonomy): Eukaryota > Viridiplantae > Streptophyta > Polypodiopsida > Polypodiales > Pteridaceae > Ceratopteris > Ceratopteris richardii. The sequence goes on from CM035409.1 coordinate 9,904,425, forward strand.
TACATAAAAAAGATTCAAAAACATAAGTAGTTCACTGCACTTTTGAAGTAGTCTAGGTGTAGAGCAAGAACGAGTAGATGCATCAATGACAATAGAGCATCCTCATGATATTTCTACTCAAGTATCTCAAACTATTTTTGAGAATAATCAAGATACATGCACTCCATTTTCTCTAGCTATGTCAAAAAAGAATGGACCAAGTGAATGTAGTAAAAATGGTGGATCTAATAATGTGTCATCATGCTTTGTACATACTAAATCACAGAATACAATACCTTTAGCTTTCGAAAAGATAGATTGTCTACCGTTTCATCTTAAATGGACTCAAGCATTTTTAGCATGTGGAATTCCTTTAAATGTTATTCGTAATCCTATTTTCAATGATGCTTTGATGTCAACTATAGGAAAGGGACTCACCATGCCTAATTACAATAAAATGTGAATAGAGTATGCAGATAAAGTGAATTTAGCAAAAAATTCTTGATTATGTACCCATGTATGGATGTATGTTTGCAGTAGCCAGTGAAGTCAAGGCGTGACAAGACAGGGGAGCCAACAGAAAGGGTCAGAGAAGAGGGACAACCAAGTAGGACCAACTAGGTAGAGTAGTAAAAGAAGGTATGGCAACCAGGCCTACCCAAATTTTTTAAAAGACGAATCATTTTCAATAGTGATTTTTATCACTACACAAACATTGTAAATATCATTTTTGATAGATTATTCTCCATTTTGTTCAAAGATATGGTAGCTATGACACCTAATATTGTAGTTCACCTAAGAATGTGCATGCAACACTTTGCCTTCCCCACCCAAGACAGATTGATTATACCATCGGAGAAGATATGGTTCATTTTGTATCTCGCAGAAACTCAAAACTTAACAATTAATCTTCTTCATTGAATCATTGATCAGATACACTTGGCACACAAATGGTGGCCGTGCAAGTCAGTTTTGTATGGATGTTGTGCATTGGCTAGGATCATTTATAGGTGTGTGTTTTATGACATCCGATCTAGAGGGCTCTCATGTGGAATAGGGTAATATAATTCAAGGGTAGAACATCCACAGGACCCCCTTCCAAAAGGATGCAAGGAGCAGTACAAATACCATGTGCTCAACCACAAGCAGGGACCTTAACACAAGATGTCACCCCCACCACGAAGGGTACCCCCATTTGCACTACACCTACGGAGAGGCAACACTAAAGGTCCAAACTTGATATTTCTACTAGTTCCCATAGACCTTGAGTTCCCTTAAGGGGTACATTTGAAAGAGCTCATTAATGAGGATTTTGAGCTGATTTTAAAAGAAGTGAGTCTTGAGTCAGTTAAGCAACAACTATTGGAAGGTTCTCAACCACAAGCAACCACCTCTCAAGTATCTGTTACTATAGTCGATGAGGATGAAGAAGAAGATGAAGATGAGAATGAGGATGAAGATTTAGAAGGAGATGATGATGAACACGAGGGAAGATATTGAGCAGAGGAACAAGACATGTCTGAACTTGTAGGTGCTCCAGGGTATACAACCCAGTTACAAAGATTATATGACACAATCAAGGCGATACAAGAGAGGCATAGAATTTCATTCGTATCACGTTAGCCTTGATCGAATAGATGCTCGTAGATGAAGGATTAGATCCTCACTTCATTACTACACTCAAATTGTTAATAGAGTCACTAGGAGTTCAAGAGGTTGTGCACACCTCAATCAGACAATCAATTTGATATGACAAATGTAGAGTGCAAACAAGGCCACGGGCAAGCAAGAACATAGGAATACTTGTCTCCGAACTCGAAGAAACCATCAAACCAACTGCTACCTCTATGGGCATCATCGACCTTATCGATGAAGCATTTGTAGAATCAATATTGATACAAAGAATCACAATACAATTTTAATCAACGTTATACACACACATACATATTCTATTGTAAAGTAAGAATCAATGTGGATTCAAAAAATCACAATAGTTTTTAACTCACAAAAAAAAATATTTTTCTTTATTCTTAATACTAAGTACTTAATATTTCTATCAAGATCTTATACCTTGTTCTTTGTACGATACTATAAGTTCATAAAAAACAAAGTAAATCTTATGAAAAATGACTCAAAGTGTATTCTTTTACAAAATAATATCCAACCAAATTCTTTCTTATCAAAAAAGTATTCAATTGAAAGATTTTTGTACAAAAAAGTTTTCTATCAAAAATGTTTTTGATCGAAAGCACTTTCAATCAAAAAGCACCAAATTACCGTGCAAAAAGTATTTGGTCATGCCCAAATAAGCTGACATGGCACTGGATAATTCAATCGAATAATAAGGGTTTGCCATAAAATTCTATATTTATTCACAAATAAATGAGTTGTCGAATAAGGAATAATGCAACCTAGTTCAATATCATTCTTACTATAAACAAGTATATCATCGAAGAATACGAGAACAAATGCTTTATAATAGAGAAAAATGTTGTTCATCATTTGTACAAATGTAGCAAGAGCAGTGGGAAGACCAAAGGGCATTACCATAAATTCATAATGGCCTGTTTGAGTCCTAAAAGCAGTCTCAAAAATATCCTTATGCATCATACGTATCGATGGTAAGTGGATTTTAGATCAATTTTACTAAAGACATGAGCTCCTAGTAGTTTATCTAAGAGATCATCTATTCAAGGAATATGGTATCTATTCTTTATTGTCATCTTATTAAGGATTCTATAATTGATGCACACTCTATAAGTTTTATTCTTCTTGTCTACTAAGAAAATTGGTGCTCCAAATTTGGGAGCAACTAGGTCTTATAAGTCCTTTGTGGAGTAAGTCTTTAACTTGGTTTTCTGTTTCCTTTTGGTGTAGTGGGTCATGCCTATAAGGTGCTTTATGAGGAGGCGAACTACCTAGAATTAAGTCTATGTTATGGTCAAAGGATCCTCGAGATGGTGGTAGTTCAGAGGGATAATCAGACATAGAACAATCCTTATATGTATTCATGAAAAGTTTATGTGCATCTGGAAGTGTATGAGTATAATCATTTATGACATTGACAAAAACAATGCATGAATTGTATCCTTTCCTAAATGCATGTTTTACTTGAGTATGACTAATCAATGGAAATGGCTAGAAATCATGCCATGCAGAGAAATTAATGATTTGATCTTTTGCTTCAAAGTTAAAGGTATGTGTATGGTATTCAATGCATGGGTTATACTGATGATGAAAAGGCATACCACGTATAACATTGTAAGATCTCAAAGGTGCAATTAAAAATGTTTTCTGCATCTACATATGGGCCTATGCTAATCATAACATCTTGCACTTCTTGTGTTACATTATATTGACTACCTTGAAATACAGCTTTCACTTTATACAAGGAAGGAAATTATTTTAATTTAAGTTCCTCTAATAATAAATTTGAAATGGAATTATGTGAACTACCATTTTCATTTAAAATATTAACCAATTTGTTATTAACAGTACCATGGATGCAAAGTTAAGAATGAAAAGAGATATCGTTACCCAAGGTACTTAAGTCCTTCTCCAATGCTTCCTCTATCCAAACAAAAGAGATTTTTTCATTGACGGCCTCCATATGCACTTGAGTTGGAGTTAGTTTCATGTGAAGTGGTCGCAATCAGCACTTCATCCTTGTATGTCAAGGCTTACCACAATTCTAACAGGTGATACATGGTCTCTTTTGTTGGGCATCCACCATTGAAGTTTGCAAGGTAGGTGGTTTGGTATGGATTGTGGAGGACATGGAAAACTAGAGTAAGATGGGGCATTAAAATTACGATTCAAAGGAAAAGTTGGTTCAACAAAAAATGGTCATTGATGTTGTCATAGAGATTCACATCTCAACATTTCCACAGCTAAAACCGATAAAAGGTGCAAATACAAGTTTGACACAATATACTTCATAATAATTTGAGCTATGTAAAAAAATGTGAGGATCCTCTTTTATTTGGCTCTATCCTTTGCAAACAGGGCACCCTTATATCTATGCACCATATATGTGTGTACACATTAAGTTATGTACATGTGAACTGTTGTATACAACCATGTCAACCTACATTGTGAGTTTGTGGTGTGAAACCACTTAATCAAAAGCAAAAGAGTTAGAACATTATAATAATCAAAACAAGATAAAACAAAAACAAAACTAATCAAAACAAAACTTAAAACAAAAAGAAGACAAAAACGATCTAATTAAAACAAAAGTAAAGAAAATGTAAAGCAAAACTTACGTGATTACGAAAAGGAAAAATAACGAAAAAATTTACGATCAACAAGACAAACAAATGCTTTTAGCTTTTCCTAAAAAGCTATCACTTGGAGGTTCTAAATACTATATAAAGAGGGCTTGGATCATAGTAAGGAATCACCTTATCTTCTCGTCATCAATCGAACAAGTCCCAATCTTGAGGAGAGCTCTAGCTCGTGTTGGAGTTTGGAGGAGATGAAGACATTGGAGGATTGAAGGAAGGACAAGGAGGAGGCTATCTCTACATCTTGGTGGTGATTCTTCTCTCATGCTTGGAGGAGGATTTTGAAGATTACTATGAGACAACATTACGATCTATGATGAATTGGTAACATGTATTTTTTCATTATTTTTAATTACATTTCTATGAACATTTCTTATGAATTAATTTCTTTCTCCCATATGTTGGTATGCCTTGTAAGTTATCTAATCAATCTTCTTCTTGATTTTTTATTATATCTTCGAGTCTCCATTCCACCACGTGAGCTTCATGAAGCACTGTGTGTGCACCGTCATCTCAACAACCACAGTTGCCCTGATCCACCAAACTGAGTCCTTCATTACACTTGAACCAGATGTGAAATATAGTCTTTCATCTCGACACTTGAACCTAACATGAAGAACTCGCATAGCATCTCAGGTACATAAATTGAGATTATTTTGCATTGCATATATGTACATTATAAAGTTGTGATTTCTTCTTCATCCTTGGAAGCACTTGCATGCTCATAAACCTTGTGCAATCTCCTTGATGTTGAGGGCTAATCGTCTTGATCTGAGCACCTACACGAAGATTGGCAAGTGGGCAATCCTCATCACACCTCCCTTTTCCATCAACATCTGCTGCAGCTATGTTTGCACACATTCATACACTAAATCTCTAATGTATAAGGCTTTTTTATCAACTCAAATATTGTAATGAATTTACACATTCACATTTAGAAAGAGCCTCGTCTACGAGCCTTTTTAACTATTTTTCTTCAACTTATATCTTCAAATTGTGTTTTGCCACGAATTCTATATGAGAGGAGGAAATATATGTACTTTTATGTGAGTTACATGCATACATTTCACTACTTTTAGTAGTTTTAGATATAAACAATATGGCTACACACTTTGAAGAGCAAAGAGTATGGAAGATAATAGATTTAATGAAAAAAGGATCGGGGAGAATTTAATGGGTCTAATGCTATTGCATATCTTAGATATTATGAGGAGCTCACTAAGCAGTATGGTTTACCCGAAGAACATAAGAAAGATACATTTATACACATCTCACATCAGTTTACTAGAGCACAGATTTAGCTTAGGGTAGTTACACCTTACATGACCTGGGCCAATTTTAAAACTCAACTTCTTGCAAAGTTCTCACATAAGGACTATTGCAAAAATAATAGGGTCACATTCTTGAGCTCGGTGGATGCTAGTAAAACTGATAAACACATAACCCACCCTCTAATTGAATTTGAAGTAAATTTTAACCAAATGCCTGAAGCATACCATACAATCCTAGAGCCAAACAAATTATGTAATTTCCTAAGTGTGTTAGACATATATCTCCGATGTGAGCTAGAACCCATGCTTGAGGATGAAACGATTGCTAGTGGATTAATTGAAGCTTGGGAGAATGTGCGAGCAACTATTTATAGGATAGCTCAAAGGCAAGAATGCAATCAAATTCAAACTTCTAGGCTAAATGAAAGAGATGCACTAGCCAAAGTAGACATTGACCATACTTCACAAGGACTTGGTGGAGATGAATCAGAAATGGTCATATTGAAAACTATAGTGGACACAATGGCTAAACATATTGAGACATTAATAACTGAGATGGCATCCTTGAAAAGTATGCAAGAAACTAGACCAAGAGAGCAACAGAGGCCAAGAGAGCCAGATCAAGGCCCTAGGACTCAAATGCTCGGTAGGAGAGTGTTTAATCAGCCTCGTAGATGCCTCTGGCATGATGAGATTGATCACCTACACTGGACATGTAATCTATTCAGGCAAGCTAAAGATAGAAACGGGGTCATTGAGATTGATCAACAAATCTATGATTATGTGACCAAAAGACCTTTGGGAAGGAACATTGGTAAAGGGGGTATGAAGAAATTCTATGAGGCCTCTACAAGCCAAAACATATATGCATGTGGGATTGATAGTGATGATTCAAATTGTGAATTTCGGAACCATGTATATGATGTTGTTAGTAGAGAAACACTAACAGTTGAGTCCTTGTATGCCACGAGCTCAGATATCCATGCAAATATATGTTGGAATGAACCAGTTGACATGTTCTCTGTCTATGCTCATGAGATAAATATAGATGAAAAGAGAATGCGAGAGAACAAAAGTCATTCCAAATGTACTTCTAGGCCTAGAAAGGAGAGTGAATATAATGAACCAATTAATGAGCCATCTAGTTTAGGGCCTATGCAAGAGACTAAAAAACAAGAGAAAGGTACGAAAACTCCAAACAAAGGAAAAGTTAAACAAGTGGTTGAAAAACTTGAAAACAAAGGTGTAAATGAAATTCATGATAAAACTGATGATAATCAACTTATGCAAGATGAAGGTATTAAAGAAGAGAAAACTAGAAAGAAATTTTGAGATGTCAAGCTCAACATGTGATGATCCAGGATGACACATACCTGTTTTTTGTTTCTCTGATATGTATAGTGGTCATGCCGGTATATGTCAGGGATACTTCATTGAGCTTTATTAGATTTATCTACCGAGAGTGATGGCACATTTGTTCCTTGCCAGCTCACTCATTCGCGGACACTAGGTTTTTCCTTATGTACTAATCTTTATATATTGCACTTGTTGTATTCTTGTTTTTAGGTCATTCTTGTACATTCCGTTTTTATGTAATAGAAGAAGAAGAAGAAGAAGAAGAAGAAGAAGAAGAAGATCATTCTTTCTTGTCTCAATCTCTGTGTGTGCTTCTCCTTGAGAGTGAGAGTGTATGTGTGTGAGCTCTCTTCCTTATCGCCTTCCTCGTGACATGGTATCAGAGCCAGCGTGGCTGTAGAGAGCTCATGGAGAAGGTGAAAGTGAAGAGTATGCAGCAAGGCATGGAGAAAACGTGATTCACAAACGACCTCCGTATTCTACGAAAATCGGCGTGAAGGTAGAAGACCATCTCGACCTCCATTTCAAGCCCGCAAGGTGGGGCCCGCAGGAAAACCAGGTGAGTTTTTGAAATTGTAAGTTGCGTTGTGTTCGGCAACACTCATATATTCCAGATCAAGTTTTTAAGAAATTCTGTGTACTGTACACGAAAACTATGTTTTTTCGAGATCAAACTCTCACGTCATAGTGTGACAGTGTTCAAGCAGAAGTGCTACTTGTAGTGGTTTGCAGTGTTGTGTATTGATGCAGAAATGGCAAACGCAGATGGAATAAGTCAGCTTATGAGCGATAAGCTAGACAGGAAAAAGTTCCATGCTTGGAGATTCAGAATGATGAATTTCCTAATGGGAAAATGCTACTGGAAGTACATCAAAGGAGAGAACGAAAATGCTTTACAGCTACCGGAGAGGAATAGGACTGCAGAATAGATAAGAGCATATGAGGAATGGAATCAAGGAGCACTAAAGGTAATGTATTGGCTATCAGTTAGCATACAAGATAGCATGATTGGGCACATATAGGACGCTAAGACTCCAAAAGAGGCTTGGAAGAGTTTGGTCACATTGTATGAGACCAATACAAAGGCACAAAAATTGCAACTCAAGAACAAGCTGAATACCTTGGAGAAAAAGAGCATGTCCGTAAGTGATTATACCCTGAAAATCAAAAGCATCTGTGAGTCACTTGCATCTATTGGAGTGAATGTAGATGATGATGATGATAAGGTGGAAGTATGCCTTTGTGGTTTAGGAGCTACATATAAGCAGTTTAGAACTTCCATACAGACCATAGAAAATATTCCAAATTTTGCAGATCTGGTATCTATGCTGATTATTGAAGAAAAGAATAGTGGTGAGGATTCAAACTCCCAAGGAAAGCCCAGTTCTGGGCACGTATTCTACTCTGGTAGAGGAAGAAGTAGAGGTAGAAGTTTCGGAAGTGGAAGAGGAAACAATAACCAAAACCAAAGTGAACAATAGAATCATGCAGGAGGAAGAGGACAATTTCGAGGCAGGGGGAGCCAAAGAGGCCGCAGAAATTTCCAAAGAAATGATTCAGGTAATGACAGTAAAGGATGTTGGAATTGTGGTAAACCTGGACACTTTGAACGTGATTGCAAGTTAAAGAATCAAAGTAACAAAAGGCATCATAATAACTATGCATCCACAAGTGCAAATGATTTTGAGAAGCTCTTCATGGTTCAACATCACATGATGAATACGATGTCTGCTAGTGTTTCAAAACCAAATGATAATGTCTGATATGTTGATTCAAGTGCTTTAAATCACATGACGAGTCATGCGGAATGGTTTAGCACTTTGCAAAAATTGCCAATTCCTGGATATGTTGAAACAGGTGATGACACATCACATTCTATTGAGCATACAGGAAACATAGCACTATTGATGGAGGATGGAAAGGTAAAACATCTTGCTGATGTGTTGCATGTTCCAAATATAACAAAGAATCTGGTTTCTGTTGGGCAAATGGTTGACCAGGGATTACAAGTCAGGTTCAATGCTGATGGATTATATGTAGAAGAGTACAAGCACGATGGACGATTGGTTGCCAAAGGAAACAATGTGGGTAGGATGTTCACTTTAAATGTGAAGATTCCTTAAATGAATGCAGCCATGTTTGCAAAAGGTGCAGGAGTTATTGCAGATATAGAGATATGGCACAAAGGGATTGGACATGCAAACTTGCAAAGGCTGAAATTGATGCAGTTCAAGGAGATTGTCCATGGACTACCAAATTTTTGAAATGTGAAGATTCCTGAAATGAATGCAGCCATGTTTGCAAAAGGTGCAGGAGTTATTGCAGATATAGAGATATGGCACAAACGGATTGGACATGCAAACTTGCAAAGGCTGAAATTGATGTAGTTCAAGGAGATTGTCCATGATGCAGTTCAAGGAGATTGTCCATGAAATGCAAAAGGTATGTGCAGCATGTAAATTTGGGAAAAGTCAAGAGCATCGTTTCCACATGACAAGCAGGTTAGTGTGAATGTGCTAGAAATAGTACATACACATGTTTGCGGTCCTACAAAGACCACATCTATGGGCGGTTGCAGGTTTTATGTCATTTTCATTGATGAACATACATGAAAAGTATGGGTATATTTCATGAAAGAGAAGAGTGAGGTGTTCCCTCATTTCCAGAATTTTAAGGCTAAGGTGGAAAAGCAGATAAGGAAGTATATTCAAACATTAAAGTCTGATGGAGGAGGTGAATACATGTCAAATGAGTTCAGCAATTCTCTAAAAATTCATGGAATTTGATGTCAGTTTCCATGCAGGTACACACCACAACAGAACGGTATTGTTGAACGCAAAAATAGACATATTGCAGAAATAGCAAGAGCCTGGCTGAGCAGAATATGCCTCATTGTTATTGGGCAGAAGCTATTCATACTGTTGTATACCTCATGAACAGAACTCTGACTGCTGTTGTACATCAAGTTACACCTGAAGAGAAGTTTACAAGTAAAAAGCCGAACTTATCACATCTGAAAGTTTTTGGCTGTATTGCATATGAACATGTTCCAGATGAATTGAGGACGAAGCTTGGTCCAAAAGCAGGAAGCTGGTTCCATTGCCGCAATGAAAGAAACCCATTGGCTGCAAATGGGTTTACAAGGTAAAGCATAATGCTGATGGTAGCATAAGCAGGTATAAAGCACGATTGGTAGCTAAAGGATATGCACAGACATATGGCATTGATTATGAGGAAAAATTCAGCCCTATAGCTAAAATGCCTACTGTCAAAACACTTGTTGCATTAGCTACAACAAAAGGATGGATTTTGCATCAGATGGATGTAAAGAATGCTTTCCTACATGGTGAGTTACAGGAAGAAGTATATATGGACCAGCCACAAGGATATGAAGATTCAAAGCATCCAGATTATGTTTGCAGGTTGCAAAAGGCTTTGTATGGGCTGAAGCAAGCCCCTCATGCATGGCATGCAAGGATTGTTGATTACTTAACCAGTATTGGGTTTTCAATGTGTGATGTAGATCACTCACTATATGCAAGGAAGGCTGATGATGGCATCCCTATTGTGGCTATTTATGTTGATGACCTGATTGTGGGTGGTGATAATGAAGGAAGCATCAAAGAGGTAAGGGAACTTCCTATGTAGGAATTTGACATGAAAGATCTTGGTGTGTTGTGCTATTTCTTGGGCATTGAGTTTATACATACAGAAACAGGTATATGGATGTCGCAAAGGCAATATTCCTTGAATATGCTGCAAAAGTATGGTATGGCTGATTGTAAGCCAATTTCTATGCCATTAGATCAGAATTTGAAGTTGGATACTACATCAATGGGAAGTCTTAATTTTCTCACAATTACAAGGCCTAATCTAAGTTATATTGTTGGACTTGAAAGTTAGTTTATGCAGGTTCCCAGGAAGCCACATTTGGATGCTCTCAGGCGCACTCTACATTATGTGAGTGCTACTTTGGATTATGCATTGTTTTATGGGGATGGTGTAGATTTGCAGGTTTATGGATACACCGATGCAGATTGGACTGGTAGCATTCCAGATAGAAGATATACAAGTGGTTTTCTATTCTCACTTGGGAGTACAACCGTTACATGAAGTAACAAGAAGCAACCCACTGTTGCTTTGTCGAGTACAGAGGCTGAGTATAGAGGTGCTGCAATGGAAGCATGTGAGGCATCATGGCTAGAAATGCTACTTGCAGATTTAGGTGTGGAAGTGGGAAAGCCTATCACTATTTATTGCGATAATCTTAGCAGCATACAATTAGCATGGAATCTTGTTTTCCATGCTAGAACAAATCATATCGAGGTACATTATCACTTCATCAGAGTGAAGGTATTAGCAGGTGATATTGATCTTGTTTATGTGAGAACACATGAGCGGGTTGCTGATATTTTCACCAAAGCACTTCGAGCTGAGAAGTTGAAGAACTTTTGCGAGATGCTTGGATTATAGCATATGGTGTTGAGCTTGAGGGGGAGTGTTGAAATATCAAGCTCAACATGTGATGATCAAGGATGACACGTACCAGCTTTTCGTTTCACTGACATGTATAGTGGTCATGCCGATATATGTCAGGGATACTTCATTGAGCTTTATTAGATTTATCTACGGAGAGTGATAGCACATTTGTTCCTTGCCAGCTCACTCATTCACAGACATTAGGTTTTTCCTTATGTATTGGTCTTTATATATTGCACTTGTCGTATTCTTGTTTTTAGGTCATTCTTGTACATTCCTTTTTTATGTAATAGAAGGAGATCATTCTTTCTTGCCTCAATCTGTGTGTGTGCTTCTCCTTGAGAGTGAGAGTGTGTGTGTGAGCTCTCTTCCTTATCTCCTTCCTCGTGACAAGAAAGGACCTATTTTTCAACTGATATCGCAATTAGAAAAGCAAATAGACATTCAAATAGTAGTGGATGAAAAGATTATGAAAGCTGAAGTAACTTTGACATTAGAAGAACTGCTAGCTTTATCACACATGGATGTTAAGGTAGATTTTATGAATACAATAAAATGATGCAGAGAACCACTTGAACATAAAACGGAAGATATTGAAATGGAAGAAAGAAAAGAAAGTGATGATTCTAAAGCTAGTACCGTTCAATTCAATGAATCAGATAGAAAGCATGAAGCAAAAACCACTAGTGAACATATGAGTGTCATAGCAACCAGCCTAGTTAGAGTCAAAGAAAGCCTGTAAATCTGGTTTTAGTGGTCCCCCTTGTAATAAAACAATTCAAGTAGCCAAGTGTCACTAAAGTAGTGACATAAAGCTATTCCACCATCAGCTTGCATAAACAAAATGCCCAAATAATGATGCAAATGTTATTGAAAGTTATGGAACTTGTGCAAGCTCTAATTCTAAGGCTTGACACATATTTACCTCTTGTTAATAACCTCTTCATCATTTATTTTTTTCATGTAATCTCAAAAACAAGCTAGGCCTTGAAAATATAGAGATTAAACTCATATGTTGGAAGTGGGGTGGGCCTTAATAACAATTAGTCATAGGTTTATAGGATCCTCCAACATATGAACCTTAGCATACACACCTTAAGACTCAAAAATAGATGAGTGAGAGATAGAGATAGAATAGGCAAGATCTTTCAAAGTGTATGATAAGCTAAAATGTTTACCTACACTATCTTATATTCAAATGTCAAATCACAATGTGCGAATATGATACAAACTAAAAATATATGAATCTAGGTAGAAATAGGAACTAGATACAAGAGATTGTGTGCCTAAGAGGTATGAAGAGTGTGTGTGTGAGAGAGAGAGAATATGGAGAGTACAAACATTTTAGAATTTTTTTACAACAAACCTGAATTTTAATTATCCCTAAATAAGAAACTAGTGAATGAACAAGTGAGGACAGATGTAGACTTGTTCCTCATAGTATGTTGGCTGACAGGAACTCCTTTTGATGTCTCTAGATGTAGATCACACCCATTCCAAGATTATAGCAGCTCTTCATCTAAGATAGGACCTCCTTGGTCTCCTTGGGTTGTTGGGATGAGATCCCTCTCAGATTGTGTGCAAGATTTTTTTAAGGATTTTATCTCTTTTTACTTTTTTTGAACATGAACTAGTGAGTTGTGTGCAAGACGATGAATAGAGTTGTAAAATTGCTGAAGTATTTGATTGATTGCTTGTGTAATGAGAAGCAATTCATTTACATTAAACTTGTATATTTATTTGCATAAAGTCCATTAACGCCTTAAAACCATAAACCCTATTTGTATTTTAAACCAAAGTCTATTAAAAAAACCCATGTGTTTGATCAAAAGAAGAACCAAAAACCCATGTACATGTAGCCCTAATAAAGCGAGAAACACCAAGAATCTTTACCTCTTGGAAGTTGAGTTAACTAGTATTCATAATCTATTGAAAAACTTAAACTTGACCCATGAAAACCAGTTTCTAATCCTAGAAAACCTAAATGTTACCCCTAGGAAACTTACCTTGAACCTTAGAAAGATAGGGCTTTAAACCCTTACCTTGTATATTTAAATCATGGACTAGATGTTACTAACTCTGACCATAAGAAACCCTAAGATTTCCCTAATTAAAAACCCTAGTTAGGAGCCTTAGAAATAAACAATTCCCCCCAATTTAACCATTAATTTAATTAGAGACCTTTGTAATAATAATAGTGTGAAGCGGAATAAAATCTTAGTCTTAAAATTAAAAAAAAAAGAAAAACAAATGAATAAATAAAAATAGAGAAAGAATGGTATTTTTCCAAATATGGAAAGGAAGAAAAAGAATATCTTCGAAAGTTAGAATGGAAATTTTTAAAGTTCTAAAATTCTAGAATAGAAAAGATAGAAAATGTAGAAAAGATTCAAAAAAGGGATACTTGCTAAATTTGAAATTTCAAATGGAGTTAACGATTTTTTCAAATTCCGCTAGAAATGAAGCTTTTGGGAAACCTTTAAATACATGCTTGGGCTTGAATAGGTTTTTCCCCATGATTTCATTTCCAAATTGAAGAAAAGCAAAGTGAGAAGTGAGTTCTTTTAGGCCCTAAAGTTGAGAAGACTAAAGGTCAAGCATTGTTTTTCATCATCCACACTATAGCGAAATATATACTGATTCTGATCCACGATGTAGCAGCCTTTTAGATGATCCTTGCCTGTTTTTAGGATCATTTACTTAGTTTTTATTAGGCTCTACCCCCACATGTTGTATATTTTGATTTTATTTAGTTTGTATTAGGTCATCACTACCCCCTTAGATTGTATATGCCCATGGATGGCAACACTAATGAGCACATGATTATTGAGATTTCCAATTTTTTCTTTGACTTTCAATGTGATAGTCAGTAGTATGAGGTCTTTTGTTTTCGAATTCCTCTTGCCCGGAACCACTTCTTCTCCTATCCCAATGATCGATTTCATCCACGAGAGCTTGCTCCCTCTTCCACATGCTTCTCTGCTACCCCTAAAGTGCAGGGAGGTCTTGATAGACTATCCCGAGAAAAGGCATCCAACATGCAAATATAGCACACCGGATAGGGATGATGTGACTCCAAGGGATGGATCCAACCGTACCACTTATTCTGCCATCGCCATCGAACTCCTCTCCTAGAGCTTGAACCCGACCTGAAGGGAGGGAGTTGCCCTAGCAATGGGAGATCCTCGAATTGTCACCCACACCTTCAAAAGATAAAAAGCCCTTTGAGACACTTCTAAAATTACTTGTATTTAGGATTTTTCAAAAAAATAAATGTAAAGATATTTTCACTGCACGAATCCATAACCTTGTCTTCAGATCAGAATTTCAAGGTTTCATTTTTCAAGTTCAATGTATACTTGCGTTGCCTTATGCACAAAAAAAGAAAGACTAATTTTTCTACCTGAGTTTGATCACTCATATTCTATATTTAGTCTAAATGATTCATTTTGAGCACTCTTTTCAATCGCTGCTTAAATTAAAAAGTTACTTTTATAGCTATCTAACATCAAAAATATCATTAGAAAATCGTAAAAAGAAGAAAGATTAAAACTCAAAACCACGTTAAGTTTAAATTAAAAAGTAAAAAGAAATCAAACTTAAAATTAAGAAAAATACATTAAGAGGGATCAAATTCAAGAAAGAAGTGAATTCAAGTATCCAAGATCAAAAGAAGAGATAAATCAAGTCAAGTTCAAGTGGATTGTTCAAGAGGTCAAAACTTAAGAAAGATAGTTAGAGTTGATTCAAGCCAGAAAATTTAATTAAGTACCTCAAGATTTTCACACACTCACACCCTAGAAAAAGAATCTACTTAGGTAGTTGATTTGTGTAAAGGGAGAGCTTAAAACTTACTGTCACCTCTTGGATCGAGACTCAGCTAGTCTCTTCTCTAAACTCTACTCCAAGTTAAAAGAAATAGTGGAGCCACTTATCATGGACATTGTTCTATACACTAGGACAAACTAGAGGAAAGAGATGTAGGAAGTATTCAAAGAGTTAATGATCGAAGAACAAGGGGCTCAAGTAGTCCAAGCTATCTTAAGAGACAAAGGAAAGTTTACATGGTTAAACGTAACTGAGTATTTGGATGTTTTTGAAGACCAAGATCAAATCCATGGATTATCTAAAGAGATGTTGACTTATTTCTTCACTTGATTAGTTTCAAGGTCAATATTAGCATCCATCTCAGTACACATAGAGAGGACTTGGATAGATTTTAGAAAGGAATCACATAAACTCTTCTATCTAAAAGATTTTAATCAGCACAATAAAGAGGGTTTTTTTATGAGGGGCTCATTCCATAAAACCCACTGCATCTTTGACACACTTACTAAACGAGTTCCTAAGGTGGTATGCTCAGATTCCTTAGGCTAACCTAGACTCTCTAAAGCTTGATGTGCTAATTTCATTTCTCAAGATTTTAAGTCTAGAAGACAAATCTAAAGTTGAGATAAGGATTAAGGAGGTTGGGAAGAGATTTGGATTGATTGAGGATTTCACAACATTAGAAGAGAAGTAGAGGTAGTTGCCTAGAGGCAACAATAGACCATGCTATATGATAGAGTAGTAAAAATAGCTCTATTACATCAAAAAGAGATACATGTTCCAGTAGGTCCAAATATCTTTGCAATACAAGCTTTGGGGAATGTTGCATCCACATCACACACATTGGAATTACAACAAGAGATACTGAGTAAGGAGATAGAAAATGGTATGACAATGCAAGCCTCTCTATGCAAAGAGATGGCTAGCTTACAGAGTAAGATGTACTTTATGGGTTATCAAGACCCCATCCCTGCTCAACCAACCACTATGTTTACAGATCCATTCCGAACAAATACAATGCCAATGCCTAATATACAGGGATACATGATACGTCATGGTTCACCTCCAATAGAGACCCCTGTACCACCAAGTCAAACCATGTATCACAAAAATACTAGGCCATTTGATAGACGAGGAACTAGGAGATTTCGTGGAGAAAAAAAGTGTGTCTAGTATGATGCACAGGAATACTGTTCATATGCATGTGAAGAGCCAAAGTAGGCTAAAGAAGAACAATTAGTTACACGCATAGATAAGAAGCTTTGTGACTTTAGGACTCGGGTTCCTCTACTTGTAAACTAGGGGAAGGGAGGAATGAAGAAGCTATATGAGAACCTACCAAATATGAATGCTAGCACATTAGTAGCCTAGTTATAGCCACTCAAAGAAGGAAATGAAGAAGTGATTAGTCCACAACCATAAAAGAATTACTCAATAGAAGCTCTAGTCAGAGTGAGAGATGCGATCATGTAGAAGAGTGCCTGGAAGTCTCCTGTGGATCAATTCTTTGTCTACTCACATATAGCTAATGTTGAGGATAAGAGGATAAGATGATGAGAGATCAAATGCAAGCCGAGGCTGAGCTAGAAAGAAGAGTGACTAGGAGACAAAGTGAAATTGAAGAGGAAAAGGCTAAAGAGAGGTAAAAGAAATTCCCTTTCGAGGAGCCTGTTGCTTCTCAAGAAGAGGCAAAAAAAAAGGGAAATAAGAGAGGAAAAGAGGCTAGCCAAGCAATTAAAATTCATGAAGCAAAGCAAGTGGATGAAAAGAACTAGGATACTGCTTAAAATATCCAAAATGTTCAAGAAAGTGAAAAGCAAAATAAGAAGAAAGATCCTAAAGCTGTGCCAAGTTCGGAGCTTGAGAAGAAGAACGATGCAAAGGAAATTCTAAATGATATTTTACTAAAAATTGAACTAATTGTTCATGAAATTCTATTCTTAGGGAACCATTCATAGTCAAAATGACGATGGAGACAAGGCAATGGATGATGAATCTGCGTAAGTGAGAATCTGATCGAGATCTTGTTTGAACCCCTTACAAGTCATGACTCTACCAAAATCATGTAAGAAATAGGAAGAATCTAAGAAAACACCCCATTAACTCTTATGATTGTGAGTGCAATGATTCTGCACTGGTGAGAGAGTATGGGGTATATTTTAACCAAAATTTTTTCTAGGGTCCATTGTTGAGCGAGATGATAGTGGGAAGTAGTTTGATGTCTCGCAGGACTCAATAAATAGTTTTCAAAGTTGTTATGTATATTCTTCTGTATTCAAGTTGCTTCATTTGCAAAAAGAAAATATTTCAAAAAAAAAAAAATGTATGAAAAACATTACCAAAACTTAGGATTGATGTTGCATAATGAAAAGATTGAAAACATAATTGAATTGGAAAGTATTTTGATGGCTCTACAAGAACTTGAGTAGGCATTTCAAAGAAATGAAAAGTTTGAAATCGTCATGCTCATTTCTATTCAAGTATATGATTTGATTGTTGATTTTTTGCAATAACATGACGTTAAAGTAAGTACCATGTGCAAGACTCTTGATAAGAAAATGAAAACCATAGCTCAACCCTTGCCAAGTGATAGTTATGAAAAATATTTGAGAGTCTCTTATGATCCTATGCTAAGAAGAGGAGAGCTTATAGGGCATTACTTTATTGAGGATATTGTTAAGTAGACAAAGTTTGAAGAGAGATCATTTCTTAAAGGAAAAGAGAGAAAGAAGTTCATAGACATTATCAAAAGACACCGAGAAAGCATTCTCTCTTTTACCACATGAGATAGTCTATGTGGATCCGAAACAAGTTTTGGCCCATGATCATCTTTATAGTGCTACATATACCATGGAATATTTGACCTATTCCAGTCCCTAAATCTCATTTACCAAAGTTGATGAAAGTTTCAACACCAGTCAACTTGAATTTTCATTTAAGTTTAAGATTCATATCACATGAATATAGTTTTTTCCCAATTGGAAAATTATGAGACAAGTTGTAGATGTAGTTGCTCATATGACACATCATCACTATGTCCTTTTTGAGAAGCTTGCATCATCTCACGTTAGATTTTTGCACATTATGGAACCTATTGTGGCTACATATTTCAATGTAGGATCCACATTACAAATTGAGGTATTAAGTAGGGAGATCGAAAACTTCCATGACTACATAGGCATTTTTATCAAAAGAGGTTCTGAATCTTCATAATAAGGTCTATATGTTGGGTGTTCAAGATCATAGTGTACGTCAACCTAATCTAATGTAGAAAACATAGCCTCTCATGATGCAAAAAATGCCTCCTCCTACTGAGCTAGTGTTCCAAATGAATATGGTGCAAAATGAAAGGAGAAGCACTAGTGATAAAAGATATGTTTGGTGCAACAACATAGAAAAATTTTCATATGCTTGTGAGACCCTTAAGAAAGCAAAGGAAAACCAATTACTGATTGAAATTTTTAAAAATTTGTGTGAATATATGTCATGGCTTCCATTAGTTTTGAATCAGGGAAAAGGTGGAATAAAGAAGCTGTATGAAAATTTATAAGCTCAGAATTGCGGCACTTTGTCTTTTAAGCCTAAACCTCAATATTATAATAAATGTGAATCTCAACTTTGAGATAAAAAATAAAGTTATTCCATTGAAGATTTAGTGCATGCATGGGATGAAACCATGAAAAAAACTTCATGTAAGTATCACGTTGACCAATTCCTAGTGTATTTGCTCATTGCAAATGTTGAAGAGAAAATAAAAAGAGACTTGATGCAGAATGAAGTTGAGATTGAGTGGTGTGTAACAAGAAGAAAAGCAAAGGATAATGGGAAGAGAATACATCTTGATGAATTTGAATCTTCCATTGAATAAGATAGGTGTAAGGAGATAAAGAATGGAAACAAAATAATCAAAGATAACCAAGTTGAGAGTAAACAAATAAAAGATCAACCAAGTATTAAAACATTGTTGAACAGAGTGAAAAACAATAGGAAGAGGATACATAATAGAAAAAGACAAGAAGGATTCCAAAATCTATTGTAATTTTGAGCTTGAAAAGAAGGTGGTCCCAAGAAAATACTATATAATTTTCCAATAAAGAGCCAAGTCAATGTGTCATTGGAAGAGGTTTCTCCATCATGAAGCTTGAATTCATATCCAATCCATGAATAATTGAGACACATTGAATGCCTGAGAAGAAGAAGATAGTGACAAGGCTTATCAAGTTGATAGAAGTTTTCTTGGACCTAGAGTACCCCATGAAGATAAAAAAGAAGCTAAGAGCCACTACCATAAGAATGTATAGGTGTGAGGTGCTCAAAAGGTAAAGATGAACATTGGAGATGAAAGGAGTCATGTTTAGTTGTGGCAGTGGTTGATTCTAGGTTAGAGATCAACATTATTTTTAAAACATTATATGGTAAATTTAAATGACCCATTGATAAGGAGCATGCATGGAAAATGAGAATGGTTGATAATGATTCAAGAATCTTACTTGAAGCTTGTGGTAATATACCTATTACAATCGGAGGAGTTTTAGAGGATTTCAACTTCTTTGTTCCAAACAAATTTTCATATAAAGTTATTCTTTGGCAGCATTTTTGTTGATATATTTAGGTAGTGATGTGTGTGAACACACTGGGACTGTCGGGGCACTTTTTATCCCTCTTTAGGAGGTTTTCTTCCCCAGACTTGCATACATGCCTATAAACCTAATGGGTTACTTATCTTTTTACATTCTACTGGTAATACATTCAATATTTTGTGTTCTGCTCCAAGCTTCTTCTTCTTCCTTGTGTTGTTTGCATGCTTCCACAAACCTCAAACTCCAACAATTGATATTCCAGTAGGTCATCGCTTCATCTAGGGTGTCGTTGACACTTGTCCACACACAGTCTCAGAATCACACAAAAATTGGTGAGCATACTTAGGCTGATTAGCAGATCTAAACATCTTCGCTTTGTAGTGTCAAAATCCTAATCTGAGCTCGTTCTGGCCTCCGAACATACTATTGCAGTACTTATGTAGGCAATTTTATCTTTTTGTGCCAAAGATATATACAAGTTTTGGTTTGCCAGTATAACCATCTCAAAGTTTGGTACAAGATTAGCAAAATTCGATAGGGTAATTCTGTTCAACTTTTTGAGATACAATCATTTCTCTACATCAAGGTATTTTAGTTAGTGGCCATGGTTGAAAGTAGTGATGTATTCTATATCTTGGCTGTTGAGGATAAGTTGGATGGTACCAATTACCCATTATGGGCTTAGATGATGCATCATATATTGGTTGCAAAAGGACTATGGAATATTGTGTAGATGTTGAAAAACATCTTATTACACCTACAAACAGAGTTGTTGAAGGTGATGTAGACAACATTGAAGAAGGTGGTATTCTTCATGTTCCTATTTATCTTGCGGTTCTTATGGCACCTACTCTAGAGAAAATTTATTGGGATGGCAAAGATGCTCAAGCACATGCGTGGATAGCGTTGTCTGTCAAATGTGGAATTATTCCTCACATTCACTCTTGCAGAACAGCTAAGGATGCTTGGGATACACTTACTAGTTTATACCAGGCAAGGAATGAGGTTGGTATTGCTTACCTCTAAAAATAGTTGGAGAGTGAACACATGAATGAAGGAGATTCCATGGACAATTTTCTGACAAAGATCAAATATTTGAAGGAATAGTTGATTTCTACTAATGAAGTCTTGCCTGATAGTTCACTTGTGCAGACTATTTTCAATGGTCTTCCTAATTGATATCAGAGTTTTGCTTCTATTCTTTGTTTGATGATGAAAGGCAATCCAAATGCCTTGACATTTGAGGAGTTAGTCTTTGTTCTGTTGCACAAAGATCAGTCTATGTAGAACAAGTCTATTATGCATGTTATAGATCAAGATCTCTTGGCTGATTAGAAGGGAAAAGGTAAATGGAGCTCTTCTACTAGTAAGAAAAAATATGCTAATTCTATGCAATCAAAGAAGGATGACAGAGACAAGAAGCAAATAGAAAAGCAAAAATTGTATGGCAAGTACTATAAAGGAAATGATCATGTGATAAATAGTTGTCCAAAACTGACTATTAAAGAGGCAATGAAGAAAGAGGTTGGAATGGTTGTTGTAGAGGCCTTTACACCCAAAACAAAGTTCTGCTAATCTTGTGCAAAATGAAGAATGGACATTAACCAATGTTTGTAGTTATGACCCATCTTCTCATGAAGAGTGTATGTCTGTGGTAGACTTAGATGTTTGGTACTTTGATAGTGGGGAAACCAAACATATTACCTCGCAACGAAGTTTCTTTATTTCACTCGAGCGTGCCCCTACAGGGAATACTCTCACATGCACCAAAACAGTCCTTTTATCCTATCATGGGAGTTGGTAAGATCATTCTAACTATTACTGATGGTAATTGTTTTACATTTTTTGATGCTTTATTTGTGGAAGGGATCAAGAAGAATATGTTATTAGTTTGAGCTTTAGCCAAGATTGGCTTGGTTGTGAAAATTATTGATGACAGATGTACAATTCATGAATTATCAAATGGCAATGTCATTGTTGCTTCTGGAATTTTTATGTCATGGGCTATATAAGCTCACAGACTATGAAAAATCTATGAATGATTCTGCATGTGTAGTACATGATTATCAAGCTTTGTCAGATGCAAATCTTTGGCATGCATGCTTTCATCATCTAAACTTTGCTAGTTTGTTACACCTGCAAAAATCCTAAAATGGTGTCCTATCTACCCAAACTTAAGGCACATAGTAAACATGTCTCTGAAAGCTGTATTTTGGGCAAAATGCAACATTCTTGAGTTCCAAAAGATGGTTTAGTTTGAGCTACTCAGAAATTGCAGCTTGTTCATAGTGATGTTTGTGGTCCTATGCAGGCACCCTCTTTTGGAAACTATCTTTACTTCGTGACTTCAATTGATGATTTTTCCAAGCATGCATGGGTATATCCATTGAAAGAAAAGTCTAAAGTGTTTATGTGCTTCAAAAAATTTCTAGTTCTGGCTAAAAATCTGTCAACATGTAAAATGGGCACCCTCCATTCTAATCGGGGGGAATATATGTCTTCTGATTTTAATGCATTTTCGATTGAACGAGGGATAAAACATCAGTGTGCAGTGTTGTATACACCTCAGTAGAATGAAATTACTAACACTACAACATATCAGGCGTATACCGAGGCTTCTACCGAGGAAAATGAAAAGGCATGATTTTGCGCTGACGTCAGTGTAAGGGTCAATGTAGGCGTCGGAAACAAAGCATCAGTATAAGCATTGGTATGAGCATCGCTATGAGCGTTGTTGGAAGGATTTCCTCACTTGAATTGTTATATGGAAAAATAAAAATGTTTTGCTTTAGAGTCGATTAAATAATATCTCTCTCTCACATTTTTTTCTAATGCATTGGAATAAAATGACTAATATTATCTCTTGGGTACCTGCAGGAAAAAGAAGAAATTATATGCATAATGAAAGGATAAATGATTCTTACTCTTACTCTTTATTTTATATTTTGTTATATATTTTTCCAATCATGGATATGTGCATTCATAAATGTTCATTTGTATGAACTTATGTTTATAAGGTTGTGTAATTATATTTATGTGAATATATTGACCTATGTATGTGTCCATGTGCTTATGAATATGTATGTGAATGTAGGATTTATGCCATAAGTATGTGTTTGCATATGCATACTTAAAATATATATGTGTGCACCTATGTCTAAGTATTTATGAGTTATTACCTACCTAAGTAAGGGTAAAATTATGAAGTTCCATAAGATTTTATGGGTACATTTAAGCCCATGAATTGTTTAGCTTTCTATTTAAGTGAACAAATATGTGTATGTATGATAATATGTTGAAAGTGTGTCTATGTTGGTCTATGATGTGTAATATTTGGTACCATATGAATAGAATCATTATATATATATAAATGCATCTTCATTTAAAATGCATATGTATTAACCATAAGTGTCTACCCATGTAAATTTATGTGTAAAGGCATGTGAATGTATCATCTATATTTATTAATCCAAATGTATGAATATGGGGGTATGTTATCCCTTATAGATGCATCTTATAAATACAAAGGTTTATGTATCTTTAAGGTTAAAAGGTAATTAAAATAATATATCATTGCTATATACTAGGTATTTTATATATTAAGTTATAATTAATTTAATTATTATTTGATGTATTTAATGTATTAATTTACTTGAATATTTAAGTTAATAAATAAATACTAAATATAATCATATACGTAGGTATATTGAAGTTTAAGTTAACTTAAGTCTAGAGCTAAGTGCGCATAAGGAATGCATGTGATAGCGTGTGTAATGTATTAGTTAAGTAAAACTATGCATGAACTCGTATAAGCTTATATGGATATGTATAAATAGGAGGTTTTGAAGATGTATTTCCTAATGTTATTCTTTGCAGGTACGTGACCCGACTTTAGAGAGAGAGAGAGGGAGAGAGAGAGTTCTCAATTGCTGCTGCATGTCGCCTGCTGATTCCGTATGGTGAAGAAGCCTTCAGGCATAGAGGAGAGAGAGCTGAGAAATATGCTCTTTAGCTGTAGCCTGTCGTCATCACACGAGGAGCCCCATGATCACCCTCTTTTCCTTGGGCTTTGTAATCACTTTTTCGCGTTCATGACCCCATCGTTTTAGAGGAAAGAGGCTCATTGTTTACTGCTCAGATGAACAAGTTACAACCTGCGTTCTAGGAGCGGCCGGGCTCTCAGACTGTTTAGATTTGTAATGGTGTATAGCAGGAGCACATGCATGATAACCGTGACATTCGTCTCTCTCTGTGTCATGAGAGACTTCTGAGGTTTTTTGAATTCGAAGCCTAATCAATCTGGCCATCTAATGTCCAAATAGGGGTTGATATGTCCTCGATTGGAAAAGAACATGCCGGACGACTCCGAGTTAAGCGAATTCTGTTAGATCATTTGTATAGATTTAGAGGGAAAATACAATAGGAAGAACCTAGATCATATCTGGTAAGTTTGCTAGAAAGGCGACGAAGAACATATTTGCAGGAGGAGAGAACGATACATGGAAGAAGGGAGGAGCACGGTAGCGATGACACCCAGTGGTTGGCCTCCCTTGTCACACAGTGTGGCTCTGAATGCAAGCTTTGTGATGGGAAGCTTCTGCATTTTCTTCTCACAGAGCACTCCTTTGATGTCGTGAAAGGTTTCTAAACTGGACGTGTCGGTTGCAAAGATTGAGATGCAGAATTTAAAATCTAACTCAGAGAGAGAGAGAGAGAATTTCCCCCCCCCTCCTGCAACACCAGCAGCACGAATGTCGCCAATGTATAGAGAGAGAGAGAGAGGAAGAGAGAGTCGACTCCAGAGACAAAGGGGGCAGAGACGACGCAGACATCGGTAGAAAGAGAGTAGGAACGACCAAGGCTAGTGTTGTGGCAATCGGAACGCATGCGAGGCCTTCACAGAGAGAGTGTTTGGGTCCAAATTTCCAAATCGCTAGCTGTGCATAATTAATCTAGATTTTTTGCTAAGTTTGATTATGAATGAATATAAGGATGCGCCATGTGCATTCTTGTGTATCTCTTCATGAACGATCATAAGTATGTGTTGATGGTTAACTATAGACATTTGATTGATGGTAACAAGGGCATCAGCTAAATATTTATGGATGTCTGTAAAACTTGCTCGTCCTTATGTGACTGTATTTGGGCTGCGCGAATTCACATGACTCTATTGTGCATGTTTGAAGTTATGAATTAATATGTATGTGTTATGTTTGCTTTCATCTATCCATACCTGTGTCTCATGAATTTAAATATGAGAAGTACTGATTCATGTGCATTGAATTATATGAGATAGAATATTTGCATGTTTGCTTTCATGCTTCTGTGAACGCATGTGTGATTAGATGTATTTGAGAAATCATTCTAGTCTGAATCTATGTATTTGTACTAGTCTAAGTGCATGTGTAGCCAGTATTAGATTGTGAATGCCTACGCATGATGTTTTGATCAACTGCAAATTTCTCTGTTTGTTACCCTCATCCGACACTTCTCACTTTGTTTTCAATCACTCCAGATTGAGAGAGAAAGAGAGATTTGACACACACAATCATTCACTGAACATCAAAGAAATCTCCGTTCCTGACACTAGTTGTTTACAAGCATTATGGTTTCCTGAAGCTTTTAGTTTTCTTTGATCATAGTTAGCGTTTTAATATCTCTACTTTAGAACCTGTTTTATCATATATTAATCTTTCCATGACGTTCAAGTAAGTGTAAAAATATGTGAACGCTCATGGAGTCCTTGATTCCTAATCAGAAACTTATTGTTCCGAAGGCGGGTTTTTTTCATATGAGCAACAAGATAGTAAGAACGTATTACTACAAGTCCCTCAAAAATATTTCTCTTTGATTTTATGACTACAATGGCCGCACATCTTTGCATGTTTGTGTCTTCTACAATTGCCTTGCTGCTATAACATTTCTTCTTCGCTATGGTGATCATGTCAACGTTTAGGATAGCTAGAGAAACTCGGTACTCACTGCTTTATCCTTTCTATGCGTTGCTTTATGAATACATGAATAGATAGATAGGTAGGAAGATGGGTAGAGAGAAATTGTGAGAGAGAGAAAACGTTTTCAGTGCCGCTAAATTCGTACAATGGATCCGATTCAAAATTGTGCCCTTGGCCACATTTATTTTATGTAAATTAGACAAGTATTTTCTTTCTGCTTTTAGGTCATTCGATTGTCATACAATTGTTATTATGCGTGATCTCCTATGCATTTCCATATGGTTTTAAAGATTATTTCAATTGCGTTAGAAAGAGAAATCATATGAAGTTTTTTTAACAGCAATTTATCTGTGATATATTGTGAGTGATTCATTTTGAAATTCTTAAGCTAAAAAGTGACTTGTTGAAACATGATGCTCAGAATGATTACAAGAGAATGTATGTATGCATGTATATGTAAAGGTGTACATATATGATTTTGAATATGTATATGGTTGCATGTGTATATATAGTATATGCATATGTGTAGAGAAGGTAGATAAAATGCATAAATTCATATGATGATATGCATGTATATATGAAAAATGTTGAAGTATTGTATGATGCATATTCGTATGGAAATAAATATAAGTTTACTTTCATTTAAATAAATATTTACATAAGCATGAAAGTTAGAAAGTTAGAAGTCTATATACATGTATTAGCATAGAATTAAGTTATGGTAAGTTTTAAATATTAAAATAGCAAATGAGTGTTTCATATTTACTAATAGCTTACTTATGTTTGCTAATGTTATTCTTTGCAGATCATTGAAGAGATTACAAAGGAGAATACGAGAACGCAAGCATACGAGATATCAAGATCACGAAATTACGATATTTGAAAATTGTTTATTAAGTTGTATAGGATTATCTATTAAGAGAATTGTATTAGCACTTATGATAAACTTTTGTAGAGCCTTAAAATCCTAAAGATTTGTAGCACTTCCACTTTTCGATATAATTAAGATTTGTATAGGCTTAAATCATATTGATTTTGAAATTCTTCATACTGTTTCTCTGAAAATTAATTGAGATCTTTACTTTTGTATTTCGTATGTCTAAAGAATCAGGATCTACAAGTAGTTTCAAACTAGTATCTACAAACGATTCTGAGATTAAGAATCAAGAATTAGAAAAGTTAATTATAGGAACATTGCTTCCGTCTTCCATTGATAGTTCGAATAATAATGAAAATATAGAAATTGAATTTATTAAAGATAAAGTAGTTAACGAAACTTTACACACGTTAGATTACGATCGTCTTATTTCTAGAATTTTACCTTTAATTACCGTAGTTTTGCCAGAACCGGAGGACAAGAAAGACTTATTCCCACCTAATTTAGTTAGAAAACCAAACTCAAATCAAATTGAAAATGAAGAAGTTGACTTTGTTAAAGATGAAATTACAAACAAGAACTTAGTTTTGTCTTATCAATTAGAAGCTATAGAAAGATATAGAAACGCTCGTCCTTATGGCTCTTAGTTAAAAAAAATAAATAGTTCTTAATTTGCACTCCCATAAATTAGAAACCTATAGTTTTTATCACACCTAAACTGAAAAAGCAACCGAAGGCCCTAAGCATACTTAGAAGCACCCTGTGTGCAGTCACACGGTTAGGTTAGCGCGATTCTTGTAGATGAACGTCAGCCTCCCTTCACACCCCTCTATGACAACCTTGGTGAACCCGACGTGAAGCATGACGATAGTGTGCCTAGGACTTATGTTGCATTTTCAGTTTTAATTTAATTTTATCTTCTTCTTGTATGCAGGAAAATTGAAGATTGAAGCTGTGACAAAACTGAGGAAGAAGGATTTCCAACTGGTGGAGCTTCGTCGTTTCAAACACCCCTCCCCTCAACGTTCACGAGAATCAAGATATATTCATGGTCATTTTAGTTTTGTGTTTAAGATTATTTTAACGTTCACTTTTGAACCTCTTCAGCAAAGATATCATCAAGTAAGGTGTTTATTTTAAGTTCTTTATTTTTAGTTTACACACATCACTTAAAAAGAAAAGTTGTTTTCATCTGCACTTAGGATCCAAGCACTTTCATATTCGCATTAAAAGAATATTTGAATCTTTCTTTTGTATCTAGGAAATATAATTTTTACTTAAAGCATTTAAATATTTGCATTTTTAGGAAAAGCCATTATTTTTGCATCATTAAAAAGAAAAGATTTTAAGTTTTGAAAAAGAAAGATTGTTTGTTTTATTGCATAAAAAGAAAGCTTATAGCATAAAAATAGTTTAAATTCAGGTTTCTTTTGACTTATAGTTAATGCTTTTATTTCTTCAAAGAAATTAATTTCAAAGAGATTAATAGTAAATTAAGAGACTTAAATCAAGAAAATCTATTTTATTAAAATTACCTGGTTTTTTATTAAAAAAATCTATTTTATTAAAATTACCTTATTAAAAAACCTTTAAAATTGAAAAAGTTTAAAAAATTTAAAATCTCTAAAAAACTTAAATTCAAAAAGAGTAAATATAAGAGATAAGTTATAATTTAGGGTTTAGAAATCAAAAAGATTTTAGAAAAAGAAAATTAGAAATAGTAAAGCCTAGGACTAGGGTAAAGCCATCCCTCGCTTTATCAACTACTGATAGATTTAGACAATTTAGAGAGCAATTAGATCCGGCTATTAGGGAACTTCTTCTCCATTCGAAGCGTTATCAAGAACGCAAAATGGAGGAGATGTTCAAGAATATGATGATAGAAAAGCAAGGGACACGTACAGTTCAAGCTATTCTAAAAGAAAAAGGAAAATCTACTGATTAAACATTACGGAATACTTGGATGCATTTGAGGAACAAGTGCAAATCCAGGGATTACCTGAAGATGTACTAGTTAAATACTTTGGACGTGTTGTTTCTAGTTCAAATCTAGAATCTATACAAGAACACGCTGAAAAAACTTGGGAGGAATTTAGAAAGGAACTTCACAAAATGTTCTACCTCAAGGATTTTAGCCAGCACAGTCGAGAAGGTTTTCTGCGGTGGTTAAACACTATTAAGAGTAATGAGTCTTTAACTCATCTTCATGGTGAGTTTATGAGACGTCTGGATCAACTTCCCGAAGATGATAGAAATGCTATAAATCTAGATGTAATTATATATTTTCTTAAGATAATTAATCCAGAAGATAGGGTCGAAATTGAAAGACGAATAGAGGAGCCACGAAAAAGGTATGGGCTAACTGATGACTGGGAGAAAGTCAAAAAAGAGATTTTTTTGACACACACAATCATTCACTGAACATCAAAGAAATCTCCGTTCCTGACACTAGTTGTTTACAAGCATTATGATTTCCTGAAGCTTTTAGTTTTCTTTGATCATAGTTAGCGTTTTAATATCTCTACTTCTAGAACTTGTTTTATCATATATTAATCTTTCCATGACGTTCAAGTAAGTGTAAAAATATGTGAACGCTCATGGAGTCCTTGATTCCTAATCAGAAACTTATTGTTCCGAAGGCGCCTCGCAAAGAAGTTGTGACCATTCTTTATTAAAAGAAGCATCGAATGGACTGTATGTGCGGGTTTTTTTCATATGAGCAACTAGATAGTAAGAACGTATTACTACAAGTCCCTCAAAAAGATTTCTCTTTGATTTTATGACTACAATGGCCGCACATCTTTGCATGTATGTGCCTTCTACAATTGCCTTGCTGCTATAACATTTCTTCTTCGCTATGGTGATCATGTCAACGTTTAGGATAGATAGAGAAACTCGGTACTCACTGCTTTATCCTTTTTGTCCGTTGCTTTATGAATACATGAATAGATAGATAGGTAGGAAGATGGGTAGAGAGAAATTGTGTGAGAGAGAAAAATTTTTCAGTGCCGCTAAATTCGTACAATGGATCCGATTCAAAATTGTGCCCTTGGCCACATTTATTTTATGTAAATTAGACAAGTATTTTCTTTCTGCATTTAGGTCATTCGATTGTCATATAATTGTTATTATGCATGATCTCCTATGCATTTCCATATGGTTTTAAAGATTATTTCAATTGCGTTAGAAAGAGAAATCATATGAAGTTTTTTTAACAGCAATTTATCTGTGATATATTGTGAGTTATTCATTTTGAAATTCTTAAGCTAAAAAGTGACTTGTTGAAACATGATGCTCAGAATGATTACAAGAGAATGTATGTATGCATGTATATGTAAAGGTGTACATATATGATTTTGAATATGTATATGGTTGCATGTGTATATATAGTATATGCATATGTGTAGAGAAGGTAGATAAAATGCATAAATTCATATGATGATATGCATGTATATATGAAAAATGTTGAAGTATTGTATGATGCATATTCGTATGGAAATAAATATAAGTTTACTTTCATTTAAATAAATATTTACATAAGCATGAAAGTTAGAAAGTTAGAAGTCTATATACATGTATTAGCATAGAATTAAGTTATGGTAAGTTTTAAATATTAAAATAGCAAATCAGTGTTTCATATTTACTAATAGCATACTTATGTTTGCTAATGTTATTCTTTACAGATCATTGAAGAGATTACAAAGGAGAATACGAGAACACAAGCATACGAGATTTCAAGATCACGAAATTACGATATTTGAAAATTGTTTATTAAGTTGTATAGGATTATCTATTAAGAGAATTGTATTAGCACTTATGATAACTTCTGTATAGGCTTAAAATCCTAAAGATTTGTAGCACTTCCACTTTTCGATATAATTAAGATTTGTATAGGCTTAAATCAGATT
>CM035409.1:9939942-10300014 GCA_020310875.1 Ceratopteris richardii
TGTGTATGTATATGCATGTGTGTATGTAATATGCATGTGTGTATGTAATATGCATGTATGTATGTATATGTGTGTATGCATACACATGTGAGTATGTAATATGTATGTGTATGTATGTGTATGTATATGCATGTGTGTATGTAATATGTATGTGAGTGTATGTAATATGCATGTGTGTATGTAATATGTATGTGAGTATGTGTATGCATATGTGTGTATGTATGTATGCATCTCTCTCTCATTCTCTTTCTATTTCATATCTCTCTCTCTCTTTCACTCTCTCTCTATCTCTCTCTTTCATCTCTTTCTTTCTTTCTCTCTCTCTCTCTCTATGTTTCTCTAGATCTCTCTCTTTCTTTCATCTCTCTATCTCTATCTCATTCTATATCAATCAAGAACAAAACAATCGCTTACCTCGATGTAATTGTTTGGAGTGTTGTCGTCAAAGTCCACTTGTTGGAGATAGATGTCTGCGGAAGCACGGGAACAGCACAAGGAAGAAGAAGAAGCTTGGAACATAAACACACAATACTGAATGTATTACTAGAGAATGTACAAAGATAAGTAGCCCATTAGGGCAATAGGCATATATACAAGCCGGGGGAAAAAAACCTCCTAAAGAGGGGAAAAAGTGCCCTAGCGGTCCTAGTGTGTTCACACACATCACTACCTAAATATATCAACAAATCCCCCCTGAGAGTGATGCGGTGAACAAGGAGCTGGCACTCATGTATAAGGAAGTGCCAAGCTATGTGGAAATCACTCCACCAAAGGAAGTAAGCCCAAAGCTTTGTGGAAAGCTTCAAACTTCTCCCTAGGCAGAGCCTTCGTGAAAAGGTCTGCAATGTTCTCCTGCGTGGACACATATGCCAAGCTGATCTTCCCAGCAGAGAACCTCTCCCTGACATAGTGATAATGCACCTCAATGTGCTTAGTGCAAGCATGGAACACAGGGTTCCTCACAACTGCCAATGCGCTCTGACTATCAGTGAAGATGGTGGTGGCAGAAGACTGGCCAACACCCAAATCAGCCATAAGGCGTCTGAGCCACACACACTCAATAGTCGCTATGAAAGTTGCCCTATACTTAGCCTCACAACTAGAAGTGGCCACAGTAGGGTGCTTCTTGATCAACCAAGATATACATGAACTACCAAGCATGAAGCAAAAACCACTAGTGGACACACGAGTGTCATAGCAACCAGCCCAATCTGAGTCACAAAAAGCATGCAAATCTGGCAGTAGTGATCCCCCCTTGGGATAAAACAACCCAAGTAGCCGAGTACCACTCAAGTAGCAAAAGATGCGCTTAACCGCCTTCCAATGCGTGACTCCTGGGCAATGCATAAACCAGGTCATCTGTGAGACAACAAACTGAATATCTGGCCAAGTAATGCATAAGTAAATCAAGCATCCAACAGCCTGTTTATAGAGAATAGCATCAAATGCATCTCCAGCATCATGAAGACTCAATCGTAAACCTGTCTCCATAGGAGTGGCAATAGGCTTATAGTCTTCAAGGCCAAAACACTACAATAATGTGTCAATATATTTTGTTTGACGCAAAGCCATTCCACCATCAACTTGCATAAACTGAATGCCCAAATAGTGATGCAAATGCCCCAAATCAGACATCTCAAATTGGGCATGCAAATCAGCCTTGAAATCAGCAATATGCTTCTCAATAGGACCAGTGAGTAGCATGTCGTCAACATAGACAACAATGATCAGAAGCACATCATTATCACGCTTAACATATAAGGTGCTTTCAGTTGGACTGTTCTCAAAACCATGTGCAACCAGATAGGCATGTATCTTCTTTTTTTTTTAATATAAAGGAAGTTCAGCATTAGCCTACTCTCCCGGACTTGAATTAAATAAAGAAAAGTACAAGAGAAGGGGACTAGTGCCCATGGGACCCCCCAAATCCCACAAAGTAGGGGAAGCTTTTATAGAGCTTAGATGGCATTACAAAGAAGGTTAATCACCCTCTCATCACCTTCATGAGGGGCCCACTTGGGTTTAAGCTTGTTATTGATCAAAAGGAGTACTTGATGATGCCTGAAAGGGAGGGATTTCTTACACTTAACAATCCTTTTGCCAAGGAGGAACAACGATTTCTCAATTGACCACTCTTTGGGGGAGTCACCGAAGTTGAAAGCACATCTTTCCCGCCAAATTTTCCATAGGACCTCCCCTCTGATGGCGTTCTAGAGAGTCGTGGAGCAGCCGATCGCTTCTCCCAGCAGGGCTTGCTACCAACTGAGATGTTTTTGAAGTCTAATTTTCTTTCCAACCATCTGCCAGAGTCTATTGGAGTTGGGGCAGGTAAAGAAGATGTGTGAAACATCTTCGATAGACCGGTAGCAGCATTTGCACCAGGGAGGAATTCCACAAAATTTGCTAGCCTTAAGGTTGGTCCAAATTCCATGATGAAGAATTTTCCATAAGAGGACAGACTTTTTGATTTCTATGAGGGGGTGCCAGATAGCCATGAACTTCATGTCCCACTAAAGCCGCGTCCATGACATACACCACTTCTTGTTGAGGTTAACCTGATAGTCAATCGTTTCTTTGATGTTCGGGATTTTTGATAGGCTATTCCCATTGTGCCATTTGAGACCAAGCGAGCTCGACGTGTCGTGTCCCATGAGAAGACGAACTTTGTGTTGGTCCCAGGCGAGACATCTGCTTTGCAAAGTGTTCCATTCTTCGTATGAAATGTTGACACAAGGGTCAATATCCTCGAAGTTGATCTAGCGGTTAGTGTCTTGTTTCCAGAGATGTTTCCATTTTTTGAAGCCTTTGTTCCATAACTTCTTAGCATTTTGAATGTTCCAAGATTCCACACTCCGGATGCCATGGATCGAAAACCAGATAGAGTCGTTTTGTCTGATACTGGCTGCCCACTTCCAGTCTTCACTAATTCTTGTGTAGCTTTTGACTTTATTCCAACTCTTCCATAGGGAGCACACGAGATTAGAGACTTTCGGGAAGATGGGGATCGGGGAAAACAGCAAGGTCAAGATGTCAAGATTCTTCCAATAACCTGCACACCTGGTTTTCATGCCCTTTCTGTAGAAAGCCACGGGGCTGAAAAACATACACTTCTTCATGCAAGTCACCATTCAGAAATGTTGTTTTAATGTCCAACTGATGACATTCCAACCATGATGGGCTGCAAGTGCACAAATGCTCCGAACAGTAGTCATACGGCATGTAGGTGCAAAGGTCTTATCAAAATCAATGCCTCTTTCCTACGCATAACCCTTTGCAACAAGCCTAGCCTTATACCTGTCAAATGTACCATCAGGTTTACGCTTCAGCTTGTATACCCACTTAGTGCCAATCGCCTTCTTGCCAGGAGGCAAGTCACATAAAGACCATGTACCATTCTTCATTATAGCATCATATTCAGATTGCATAGCAGCCATCCAATTTTCTGTATTTTGTGCTTCATCAAAAGAAACAGGCTCATTCTCATCACAGAGACTAGACATTGCCATAGCATAGCAATCTGATGCAAAGGAGGCACTATGAGAGCCTGAACAAGTACGATATGACAAAGGTGCATCTAATTTGTTGTCACGCAAAGTCTACACCAGCCATTTTGGCATAGTTTTTGCCCGCTCAATATCAGCTCTCTCATCAACAAGTGCATCATGTAAATATGCATCAGAAATGGAATGATGTGCATCATCATATGAAACCTACAAAGGCTGAGAAGTTGCCTCATTAGGACTAGCACTAGAGTGTCCACCTGTAAAAAGAGGCATCAAAGTATCATACATGTCTTTGGAGCTAACAGATGTCTCCTTATTACATGAAAGCAATGGCTGAATAGCATCTTCCACAAAGACAACATCACGGCTAACCAAAATGCATTTAGTCTGTGGATGATATAGACGATAGCCTTTAATTTCAGAACTATACCCAACAAAAATGCATTTTACTGCCTTATCATCCAATTTTCTGCGATGTTGTTCAGGCACTAGTGCATATGCCAAAAAACCAAAAACACGCAGATGAGCAACAAATGGCTTGCAGTCATGCCAAGCCTCATAGGGAGTGATAGACTGCAACGCTTTAGTGGGACACCTGTTTAGTACATATGTTGCACACATGACAGCCTCAAGCCAGAAACTATGTGGTAAAGCTTGACTCTTGACCATGCACCTCGCCATCTCCATGAGTGACCTGTTCTTTTGTTCAGCAACTCCATTCTGTTGAGGTGTATACGGCATTGTACATTGGTGTTTTATCCCACGTTTAGCCAGAAATGAATTAGAATCAAAAGACATATATTCCCCTCCTCGATCAGAACGGAGGGTGCCCATTTTACATGCTGACAGATTTTTAGCCAAAACCAAAAACTGTTTAAAGCACATGAACACTTCAGACTTTACTTTGAGTGGATATACCCATGCATGCTTGGAAAAATCATCAATGAAAGTCATGAAGTAAATGTAATTTCCAAAAGAGGGTGTGTGCATAGGACCACAGACATCACTATGTACAAGCTGCAATTTTTGTGTAGCCCGAACAGAATCATCTTTTGGAAAGGAGGAACGCTGCATTTTGCCCAAAATACAGCCTTCACAAACATGTTTTCCAGGTGCCTCAAGTTTGGGCAAAGAGGACACCATTTCAGATTTCTGCAGGCCTAGCAAACTAGCAAAATTTAGATGACCAAAGCGTGCATGCCAAAGCTTTGCATCTGACATAGCCTGAGAATCATTTATTGCACATGCCAAATCATTTTCAGATCTTTCATAGTCTATGAGCT
The DNA here is from genome assembly GCA_020310875.1 of Ceratopteris richardii. Taxonomy (NCBI): domain Eukaryota; kingdom Viridiplantae; phylum Streptophyta; class Polypodiopsida; order Polypodiales; family Pteridaceae; genus Ceratopteris; species Ceratopteris richardii. Next base: position 9,944,729 of record CM035409.1, read on the forward strand.
TATATAGCCCACAACATAAAATGCCCAAAGCAATAATAACATCGCCATTTGACAGATCATGAACTGTACATTTTTCATAAAAAATTTCACAACCAGGCCGATCTTGGATAATGTAGAAAGTGATAACAGATTCTTCTTGATCCCTGACACAAATAAAGCATCTAACAAAGTGAAAGAACTACCATCAGCAATAGTCAAAATGATCTTACCAACTCCCATAACAGGATAAGAGTTGTTGGCGCATGTAACAGTATTCCCTGTAGGGGCAAGCTCGAGTGAAGAGAAGAAACTGTGCTGCGAGGTAATATGTTTGGTTGCTCCACTGTCAAAGTACCAAACATCTGAGTCTACTGCAGACATGCATTGATCATGAGAAGATGGGTCAAAGCTGCAGATAGTAGTAAACGCCCATTCTTCTTCCTGCACAAGATTTGCAGACTTTGTTTTTGGTGTAGAGACCTCTGCAACAACCATTCCAGCCTCTTTCTTCTTTGCCTCTTTAGCAGCCAGTTTTGGACAGTTCTTTATGATATGATCATTCCCTTTACAGTACTTACAAAACAATTTCAGCTTTTCTGATTTCTTCTCATCTTTATCTTCCTTCTTCGAATATGCAAAATTAGCAGATTTCTGCTTACTAGTTGAAGAGCTCCATTTTCCTTTGCCCTTCGGACTAGCCAGGAAAGCTTGATCTGCAACTCGCATAATGGATCTGTTTTGCCTGGACTGATCTTCCTGCAATAAAACAGAGACTAAATCCTCAAATGACAAGGCATTTGGATTGCCTTTCATCATCAACTGAAGAGTAGAAGCAAAACTCTGATATGAATCAGGAAGACCATTCAGAACGGTCTGCACAAGTGAGCTATCTGGTATAACCTCATCAACAAAAATCAACTGTTCCTTCAAGTCTTTGATCTTTGTTAGGAAACTGTCCATAGAATCACCTTCATTCATGTGTTCACTCTCCAACTATTTTCGGAGGTAAGCAACATCAGCCTCATTCCTAGCTTGGTACAATGTGGTAAGTGTATCCAAGCATCCTTAGGTGTTCTGCAAGAGCGAATATGAGGAATAATGGCATGTTTGACAGACAAAGCTATCAATGCATATGCCTGGGCATCTCTGCCATCCCAACGAATCTGCTCTGCAGTAGGTGCAGCAGAAACAGCAGCACGAACAGGAATCTGTGGAATATCATCTTCCACACCATCTTCATCAGCTCTAGCACCTGTATTTGCAGTACCTGTAGTCAGAGGTGTAACATGACGTCTTTCAACACCCTGCACAATGTCTCATCATTTCAACCAATGCATGTCGCATCATATAAGCCCATAATGGGTAGTTGGTACCATCCAACTTATCCTCAACAGCCAACATACGAAATACATCACTTCTTTCAGCCATGGCTAGTGACTAAAATACCTTGATGCAGAAAATTCACTGTTTCTCAAAAAGTTGAACAGAATTGCCCCAAGGAATTCTGCTAAATCTGTAGCAGACTTCGAGGCGCTTATACTGGCGAACAGAAATTGGTATATACCTTTGGCACAAAAGGATGAAATAACCTGTAGAAGCACTGTGACAATGCATTTAGAAGCCGAAACGAGCTCATATCGCGATTTCGGCACCATAGAGCGAAGCAATTTTGATCTCTGAAACACCGTGAGTATGCTCACCAAATTTCGTGCGAATCTGAGACTGCAAACGGAGGGGTTTCGATGACGCCTTAGATGAGGGATGACCTGCTCTGATAGCAATTGTTGGAGATAGATGTCTGCGGAAGCACGGGAACAGCACAAGGGAGAAGAAGAAGCTTGGAGCACAAATACACAATACTGAATGTATTACTAGAGAATGTACAAAGATAAGTAGCCCATTAGGGCAATAGGCGTATATACAAGACGGGGGAAAAAAACCTCCTAAAGAGGGAAAAAAGTGCCCCGGCGGTCCTAGTGTGTTCACACACATCACTACCTAAATATATCAACACCACTTTGTTGTCCTTTGTCGAATTCCAAAGAACTCACACCAAAAAACTCCTGCAAAACTAAAGACAATAGAAATTAGAAAAGGCAAAACACAAAGAAAGAGAAAGGGTGCTACAGTATGTGCGATACTTACCAAAATTTCAGATCTAGAGAAATAGAGAGGTGTGTGTAAAGAAAGAGAGAGAGAGAGAGAGAGATGTGTGTACAAAGTATGCTCAGAATATAGTTTGCGTGCGCAAACTCGACAGAAGCAGACTTTCATTCAAAACATGAGCAAATGTCAAATTTTTGCTCTCGTGTATGATTAAAACATTGCATCGGTATGAGCGTCGATATAAGCATCAGTATAAGCATCGGTATGAGCGTCGGTATAAGTGTTGATATAAGCATCGGTAATTTCCAGTAAATTATCGACACCTATACCGAGGCTCATATCATCGGTATTGCATCCATGGTTTTTCAAGCATTTTCAACGGTCATACCGATGCTAAGGCATGACCATCAGTATGGACAACATCGGTATGCCCTTGACATGTTGTAGTGTGAATGGAAGTATATGTCACTCATGGAGATGGCGAGGTGTATGCGCAAGAGTCAAGCTTTACTACATAGTTTCTGGCTTGAGGCTATTATTTGTGCAACATAGGTGCTTAATGGGTCTCCCACTAAAGCATTATAGTCTATCACTCCATATGAGGCTTGGCATTGTTGCAAGCCATTAGTTGCTGACTTGCATGTTTTTGGTTCTCTGGCATATGCATTAGTGCTTGAACAACAACGTAGGAAATTGGATGATAAAGCAATGAAACATTTTTTTTTTTGGTACAGTTTTGAAAGCAAAGGCTATCATCTATATCATCCACAATCTAAATGCATTTTGGTTAGTCATGATGCTGTTTTCATGGAAGATGTTATTCAACCAGCTTATGCTCTCATCATGGATGTGCAAACTCGAAATTTCAACATCTTTTTTGGACAAATCTTCAATCAAGAGGCCAAAAATAGCACAAAGGAAGGTAACTCCTATCATGGTAATTCAACTAGTTCTCTATATTTAGATAAGAAGGACAAGAAGCTAAAAGGAAGGAAGAAGGAAGAAGATGAAGAGAGTCCATGGAGTTGGAGATATGGCACAAAAGGCTTGCTCACATTGGTGAGAGGACACTCAAACAATTTTGCAAGGACCAAAGTGTAGTTGGTTTGCCTAATATCACAAGGCAACAAATGATTTATAAGTGTGAAGTATATCAATTTGACAAGGCTCATAGACAAGCTTTCAATAGGAAGGTATATGTGTTGGTGCAATTAAGGCCAAGCCTACGTACTTTATCACTTCACATAAGCTTGATGTATTGACATTACATTTGGAAGGCTTCATGTGTACAACCTCTCGTAACTTTGCTTCACAATTACCCATTGTAAAAGGTCAATAAACCCACGAGGAGTTAGAAGGCATATAATATCATACCATTTGGTAGTTGAGTCAAGAGAGAATCAATCCTATACTTTTGGATTCACTTTTAGGTGTATAATTGAGTTCGAATTCAAATCTTTGGCTTCAACAAAAAACTATAAAAGAGGATATGAAATGCCCGCATGTATCTTGTGGTTCAAAGATCATTTTCATGTAACCTCATTGAGACGAGGAGCTCACCTCATAGCTCACACTTTCCTCACTCACTAGGCATTGATTTATTGCCAATGACATTGCGATTTTACATGATTCAATACATACATGATCATTACTTCTTACTCTCATATCTCTATCACACTCCATCAGACCACTGAACTTCTCTGAGCAGATTCTCATTGTATAGTGGATCATTTCTCATGATTCAAATCACATTAGCTTTAGCATATAGTCTATTTGAATCCTACAAAGTTTCATTATTAATTCTTATTGGGATCATTAGATATTAATCAATCTCTACTCACTAGTCTGTGACTATCAAGGCCTGTAAAAGTCACGATGGATGCTTAACTTGCTAAACATATTTATCTACATATAGTTTATCATTTTAGATAATTTCACTCATGAGTGGTAGCTTGTTAAGCTAATTGAAGTCTTCCAAAAGGAAGTTTATTAATTGCTACTATACTCAGAGAATGGTGCAAAACTCTGAGCAGGTGTCTCAACCAAAACAACAAGTTTTGTACCTTGGATCATATGCCTATCTATGATCCTATGATTAGTGCATCATATTCCAAGAAACATATGTGATTACTTATGCTTATTAGCTATCTAAAAGGGCCTACAACACTCTCTAGCCTTGACTTATAGCAGGTGTGAAGCAGGTTCTAGCGACACCGACTCATCTCTTGTGAGTATCCACCATCTCCTCCAACAGTGGTATCAGAGAAAGTTTAATCAAGATGGAAGATGGATTTCCATCCTTCATTGAAAAATTGGACAGGAACAACTACTCAGCATGGTCCCTAAGGATGCAAGCATACCTTCAAGGGAGAAGCTTATTTGGATACATATGAGGAGATGAAGACATGCCAATCTTGAGGAGCAAGAATCAACCAACAAGGGAAGAGCAAGAGAAGATGAACACATGGTGTGCAAAGGATGCCCTTGCTAGGTCATATTTACTCAATTCAATCTCTGATTTCTTGTTACCAAATGTTAGAAATTGTAAAACCTCCCAAGAGACTTGGGAAATGCTTTCATCATACTTCTCGTCCAACACAAGAGCTAGGAAGAATCAGTTGTGGATGGAATTCATAACCCTCAACAAACAACCAAAGCAAGGAGTGGCTGATTATGTAACCAAAATGAAAGATGTTGCACATCATCTTGCAAGCATTGGAGAAGAGATAGAGGAAGAGCATATAGTGACGCACATCATCAATGGAATTAAGGTTGATGAAAAGTGGGAGTCCTTCACCACAGCAATGGATCTCTACATGGATATGCAAATACCTGATATCAATACCTTGATGGGACAACTCTTCACCCATGAGGAAAATCTCAACAAAAATGGTGATAACTCAAGAGGTAACCAATCTTCTACGCTTGATAGAGATAAGAATAAAGCTAAGGATAAAGGTGAAAGTAAGAAACAGGATGAAGAGGCTAGTTTCTGTGAAGCTAATTATGCAAGAAGAGGAAGAGGTGCTAGAGGAAGAGGTGCTAGAGGAAGGAGCAGAGGAGGAAAGCAAGGTATGGGAGACCCTACAACAATTCACCATGCAACATATGTTGTCTCAACAACCACACTATAGAAGAATGGTACAAAAATACAAGGAACCAAAGGGGAAGAGGCTTCCATAGAGGAAGCTATGGAGAATCTAGAGGCAGGTACAACAATGGTGGAGGAAACTAGGTGCTCTAACTTCAAGAATAGCTTATTCTTTTGGAGATTAACACTCTCCATCGGTGATATCAGAGTAGGAATCATCAAAATTGAAGAAAGGAGGACCCTAACTGTTGCAATCATAAAGAAATCAACACTTGAAGATTCAAAAGGTGAAAGCTTGAAAGGAAAGCTTGAGCAGGAGGCTTGGAGCAATCAAAAAGATCAAAAGGAACTTCATTCAAAGTAAAGGTACACTTATTCCTCATAAAGGCTGAAGAATTTAATACACAGGTGAAGAAAGGATGGGAGATTCTCTTTAGATAGAGAAATTGGATATAGAAAACTATCCAACGTGGTCAATGAGGATGGAAGCTCATCTTATGAGCAAAGATTTGATAGGTTACATTACAGGTGAAGAAGAAAAGCCACAATTCAAAGATCCTAGTGTTCCAACTAGAGATGAACTATCAGACTTGAAGAATTGGATAAAGAGAGATGCTCAAGTAAGGAGCATTATCTACATGGGAGTTAATGACTACTTGCTACCTCACATTAGAGGTCTTGAAAGTGCAATTGATATATGGAATGCTTTGGAGGAGCATTTCCAAAATACTACAAAGTCAAGGAAGGCATCTTTGTGGGCAGAGTTTACCACATTTAAGAAGAAGGCTTCTCAATCCATTTCTGATTATGTAACAAGGATGGACATTGCAGATGCATTAGGAGAAGTTGATGAAGATATTGAGGATGATAAATTGGCTAGGCAAATCCTCATAGGTTTGAGAGGTGATGACAAATGGAAGCCATTCTTTTTGTCTACTGAATTGTCACTAGATCATTTTACTCCTGATTTAAATCAATTCCTAGGTCACATGCTAACCTTTGAGCAGGATGTCAAAGGTGAAAGTGATAAGAGTGCAGGTCAAGCAATGTATTCAAAGGATAAGAAGAAGAATAGCAAAGGGAAGCAACAAGCAAATGAAGATGAAGGTACAACTAGCCAAGCTAACTTCCAAAGAGGAAGAGGAGGTGGCAAAGGTAGAGGAAGAGGCAGAAGTAATAAAGATGGTGTCAAAGCTTACTAGATTTGTGGTAAGACAAATCACTTAGCTCATGGTTGTTGGAATAATACTCAAAACAATGGTGGATATAATCAGAACTTTAACTTAAGAGGAAGAGATGGTAGAAATCAAAGAGGTAATTTCAGAGGTAGAGGTAGTAGAGGTTACTTTGGAAGAAATTCAGGTAGAGGACTCCAAATCCAATCCTAAAACAATACCTACTACAAATATGCTTCAGATCAGAAGGAGGATTCAACCTTGATCATGAATGCAACTTTTGAAAGGCAAAGTGAAGATCAAAGAGTCTTCTACATTGACTCTGGGTGTAGTAATCACATGAGTGGCAACATAGCCTTGATGATTGATTTGGAGAATAAGGTAACTAATCATGTAGTTCAAATAGGTGACAATACAAAGCATAATGTGAAGTCAATTGGATCAGTGAAGGCCAAGGATGGAAGTACTCTTTTGAGTAAGGTTTTGTATGTTCCTACAATTCCAAAGAATCTAATAGGTGTAGGAAAAATTGTTGAAAAGGGTTATGAAGTAAGGTTCAGTAATGAAGGAGTTTTTGTGGAAGACCCTAGCAATGGATATAAACAAATTGTTTCAGGGAAGAAAGAAGGAAGATCTTCACATTGAAGATTCAAGGAAATGTTGGTCATGCCTTGTTCACTTATCGAGGACATAAGATCTCTGAGTTAGATCTTTGGCACAAAAGGCTTGGACATTTCAATGAAAGAGGTATTAAAGATACAGTTAACAATGGCTCAGTGCTTGGATTGCCTAATGTTGCAGGACAACATATGACACACAGATGTGAGGCATGTCAATTAGGTAAGGCTCATAAGCAATCTTATTCCAAGCATGGTTTTATGTATTCAGAGAAGCTTGAGTTGGTACACACAGATGTGTGGGGACCATCAAAGGATTTCAGTATCAATGGTTCAAGATATTATGTGATTTATGTTGATGATGTTACCAGGTGGGTCACTATCTATGTGATCAAAAATAAATCAGAGGTATTCAATACATTCAAGCATTATCATGTGTATGCAGAAAGAAGCATAGGTCAAAAGTTGAAGAGACTAAGGTCAGATGGAGGGGGAGAGTATTTCTCTAATGATTTTAGTGATTATTTATGGAATGCAGGTATAAAAAGAGAGGTTACTTGCAGGTACTCTCCTCAACAAAATGGTGTAGTAGAAAGGAGGAATAGAACTCTTGTTGAGTTTGCAAGATCCATGATGAAGGAGAAAAATTGTCCCAATTATTTGTGGGCTGAGGCTGTAAATATAGCTACATATTTGGTCCATAGATTACCATGTAAAGCTTTGAAGGGTATGACACCATATGAGGCATGGTGGGGTAAGAGACCTACCCTAGATCATTGCAAAGTATTTGGATGTTTGGCATATGCATATGTGCCATCTCAATTAAGGCACAAATTGGAACCTAAAGCTGAAAAGTATGTGTTCATTGGATATGATGATAAGCAGATGGGATATAGGTTGTGGATTCCATCCACAAAACAATTCCTTGTGTCCAAGGATGTTACATTTGATGAGCAAGGTACTTGGTATGCAGGTACAATCAATATTCATGCAAGCGATGAAGAAGTTGTAAATCAAAAGAAAGGTAAATCAAAAGCTCAAATATTTGATGACGAAGAGAATAATGAAGTACAGGTTGAAGTTGAAGAAGTGCCAAGGTTTGATCCAGAATGTGATGAACCAGAAACCTCAAGAAGTGGAGAACTCAGAAGGTCATCAAGACACAAATGGCAACCTACAAGGTATAGCTATGACACTTCTTTTTTGGCTACTAAAGATTATGCTTATACGGTAAAGGCAGATGAAGACCGTTCTACATATGAAGAGGCAAAAGGTAAGGAAAATTGGGAAAAGGCTATGCAGGAAGATTATGATGCATTGGTGGAGAATGAGACATGGGATTTGGTTCCTAAACCAAATAGTCAGAAGATCATTGGATGCAAATGGGTCTACAAGACAAAGAGGTATGTAGATCGAAGTGTGTCTAGGTATAAAGCTAGACTTGCTGTGAAAGGGTTTGCTCAGACATATGGTATAGATTATGATGAGACCTATAGTCCTGTGGCAAAGGTGACAACCATAAGGATACTCATAGCTATTGCTGCATGTAAAGGTTGGAAATTATATCAATTAGATGTGAAGAATGATTTTCTAAATGGTTATATTTCAGATGATGTTTTCATGGAGCAACCACAAGGATTCAGAGTTGAAAGGTATCCTGATCATGTATGTAAAGAGACCGGCACTTTATTCACTAACAGACTAATTCCTGCTATTTTACATGGGTAAGTTTCTAATCTTCTGAGGGGATGCATCTAGAGGACTCCTCTAGTGCATTTACAACGGAAAATATATTACAAGAAAGGTTATAATACAAAAATTGGGTGTCCAAATCAGAAAAATTTTGGGGCCCGTCTTTTTCACTGTCTTGTGCTCTCTTTAGCTCTGCAACAGTATGCCCTTCTCATCAATACCTGTAAGGATTATATCATCAACATATATGCACATGTAAATGAACCCATCATAACTTGCTTTGACAAGTAAGCTACTATTTGCTTTAGATACTTGAAAACCAAGTTCCTTCAAGAACTTCACAAGTCTATAACTCCATGCCCTTGGGGCCTGCTTCAAACCATCCTTGTTACATAATCAGAAATGGATTGAGCAACCATTTTTAAAGGTATCCTGATCGACTTTGTGTCTTCTTCTCTCTGTATCTTCTTCTTTGTGAGCTTGTGTGCATGTGTATTGCTTGGAAAGAGTGTTAGGAAGTGTGGTTTATCCATGAAAGTGTTTGTTTGCTATTGTTAAGGTGTGTGCGAGGTGTAGGAAGTGCTGAAGTGTAGGAAGGTTTTCCCATGAGTGTCAGAATTGAGTGAGACTGCTGGCATTCGATGCGTCTTCTTGAGAGCTTCAAAACGCATATGCTATTCGCTATATTTGGAGTTTGGAGCTGAGAGAAAAGCTCAATTTACTGTTGGCTTCTGCATCAAGTATCGTGACACCATGACTGTCAGTTGAAGCTTGTTTGGATTAGTCTTCGCCTTGTTTGCACTCTTTAAGTAGTTCATTTGCATTGATCATCTCTTGAATGCATGTCCTCATACACTCGGCTAGGTTTGTATACTCGTCAGATTGATAACTAAAGCGTGAATCCCCACTATATGCACTTGAGGGGGATTGAGGTATAGTCTCTTTCTCCACAAGTCCCTAAGTTGGTACTTAGGTCAGCACGTTTTTTGGCGCCGTTGCCGGGGAGTGTTGAATCAAACTGAGGCATTCGTGTGATGGTAAGTAGCTTTTTGCATTGAAGCGAGAGGAGGAGTGATGATTTTCTCTTCTTTGGTAAGTCACTTTCAGCCGCACTCACTACTTCTCATTCTTGGAGTGTGTGTAGTGAGTTGTTAGTTTAGGCAAGTGTGTGGAGTGAGTAGATTAGGAGCAGTAGGAAGTTAGACTAGATTCCATTCTCCTTTCTCTTTGTTCTTTCAGCCTTTTAACTAGGAAGAATTTTTCAAAAAGTATAAAAACCCAAAAATTTGTCTTTTGGACTTCACTTGTGCTCAAAGCAAGTATCGTGAGAGGAGCTGCCGAGTATCGTGTCTGATCAACACGGCGATCGGGAGTTGCGCTGAGCAAGTGGGGATGATAGGAGAGTTGGGGAAGAGTATCCAAGGTAAGCTATTCAATTACTGATCATTTTAATCACTCACAAATTAGATATCAGTGACAAACGATCTACGTTAGGTATCGTGGAGGACTTACAGGGGGTAAAAAGTGTGCTTTGGGTAATGCAGAGAGTGAGGAGAGGGTAGAAGAACTTGGAAAACATCTGTGTCCAATCAAAACCAAGAAAATCTAGCAAAAAATTTGGAAAGAGGGTCAAGTATTGTTTTCTCTCGCGGTCGAGTATCGGGATACTTGACAAGTATCGTGATCTCTTGTGGTCGAGTATCGCGATATTTCCTAGATATCGTGTATCGCATTGCAAAGATCGCGATACTTCACAAGTATCGTGTATCGTGTATCATTGTTCACCGATCGCGATACTTGCCAGAGATCGTGTATCGTGTATCGTCGTTCACCATTCGCGATACTTGCCAGAGATCGTGTATTAAGTATCGTTTTCCATCAGGTGTCGAGTATCGTGAGAGTCAAGTATCGAGTATCGTTTTCAACCAAGTATCGTGTATCGTGCATATAGCGATCGCGATACCTATCAAAGATCGTGTATCGTGTTGTCACAGATCGCGATATTTATCGTGTATCGTATATCGTGTATCGTGGTCTATCGATCGTGATACTTGCGAAGTATCGTGTATCGCATTTGGACAAGTATTGTGTATCGCGACTAGAAAGATCACAATACTCAGAAGTATCATGTATCGTGTAAGTTCAAGTATCGAGTATCGTGGGCATCTAGATATCGTGTATCGTGGTCCCTGATCAAGTATCGTGTATCGTTTTTGTTCAAAGATCGTGTATCGTGTAACTTTGAAGTCAAGTATCGTGACTTGAAAAGTTCATTTTCAGTCAATTCCCAGCCAAAATTTTTCTAGAATTCTAATCCATAGTGAAGAGTTCTAGAGGTTAGAGGTTAGCAAGGACTGATCAGAGCTGTTAAGTGGATGAACCTGAGATCTGGAAGAACCCTAGGAAGCCGAAGAAGTGTAATCTCTTCTGTAGGTAGTGTACCCGAGCCAAGTAGCCGTTCGCATTACTCGGAGACCTCCAGTGAGTCAAAGGAAGAAATTCCCATGGCTTCAGAGGATATGCAGAACACAGTACCAATGATTGGCATGATGTCAATCATTGAGGGAGAGTATCGAACCTCTTTGGAGTATGTAAACACCAACCAAAATGAGATCCCCATTTATTTGGATGGTCTAAACAGATCAGTGGCCAGGTTAAAGAAGGCTTCAAAGGCTTACATAGTGCCTAGACCAGCAGTCAAGTATGTAGGAGGAATTTACATGGACAAAAGAGATATCTAGTATGTTGTCACGGAACACCCGGAAAACATTAATGAACATGGGGAAGAAAACAATGCTTCAAACCTAAATGGGGAAGGGAATGAAGAGCGAGTAACTACACCTAGAGGGAGATCTACTGTTGCTAGGGTTTGGAGAGGGGACCTGATTCCTCAAGATGACTCCCTAATGGATGTATACTTGATCAATGGAATGGAGCCTCTTCTTAGAGCACATTCTTCAATATGGGAAGCTGCCCCTAATCCTGTTACCATCTATGAGTTACAAGATCCTGATTTCCCCACCATCATCACATATTTGGATAAGAATCAGAGAAGATATTGGCCCTTAACAGAATTAGAACGAGCCGAGCTGAAATATCAGAATATTCCAGTGTTTCCCCCTAGGGACCAAGCCACTACTTCGGGAAACCCACTTGGAACGTCTCAGAATGATTCATATCAACAGTCGCGGCAAACACAACAAACACTACAAACCCAAATCCCGGTTAGACCACATGTGCAGTTTGCAATGCCTGCAAATAACCCTAATTACGGACCTCAACCACCTGTTGACCCAAGACATGGAATTCCTGCCCCAGTCAGACCACCGGTAGCAAGAGGACCAGGCATACCCATAGGAAGACCAATTTTCCCAGTAATGCCTAGACCGCCCGAAGCAGGAAGAAGATTAAGGCCAATTCAAGTTGCCAAATGCATGAGAAACCACTACGATGGCTCTAGTGAACCTTACAATCATATAGCCGAATTTAAACAAGTAATCAGAGCTGAACAAGTGGAAGATTTTTTGATCCAATATGAGTCCTTTGGTCTTACTTTGTCAGACACTGCATTAGCATGGTTCCAGCCGTTGGACCCTAATAATTTTCAAAACATGGAACAAGTCTATCAAGAAATGATTGAGGAATTCACTAAGTGGGGAATTAAAAACAACTCATCATCTTTGATCCATAGCTTTAAGCAGGCCCCTACAGAATCAGTAAGATTGGCAGCAAGAAGATTCAAGCAGTATGTAGACAGATGCCTAGTGGAAGAGAGACCTACCCAAAATAAAATGGTGTCATTATTTTTGGAAGGATTATTTAACGGATCATTAAGATCTCTGGTATATGTAAAGAGAGTTCAAACTTTGCAAGAATGCATGAAGGAATGTATAGACCTGGAAGAAAACCTAGCAAAAGACCTGAAAATACCTCAAGGAAGCTTGAAAAGTGAAGATTCCGCCAGTAGCACATCAATGTAGACCTGGAAGAAAACCTAGCAAAAGACCTGAAAATACCTCAAGGAAGCTTGAAAAGTGAAGATTCCGCTCACAATGTAGAGGAAATAGCCGACTTGGTAGCAAAGAAGCTGAACGTTCAAGGACAGAGGAACTACCCCAATAACCCTATAAGAGTGCCCATGCTTAGAAGATGTATGCTGTGCGGAGTGATCATCCCTCTCACGTATGCACCAGAGGAGTTGTCCGAACCACCTGCTTATGCTTATAATAGAGCCACCATCCCAGGACCTCTACAATATTGCAGTATACAACAAAAATATACAAATCACAGTACAGAAAATTGCCCTTACAATAGGCAATCAAGACCAGCACAGCCATACATGAGACCTTATGGATACCCTCAGAGAGAGCAAGGAGGTGAAGCATGGAGGTACCCTACTTATCACGAGCAGGCACCTGTGCCACGACCATATGCATATCAAGGATACACCCAACCACAACCAGTACTAGGACAACAACTGCCCCATCCTCAGAACGTTGTCCGAGTCAAGATAGCTTAACCTGAAGAAAACCTAGAGAGAGCGATAGTCCCAACCACACCATTGGCTAGTAATGAACCATATGACTCATCTTACGACCATAGTCAAGGAGCATATCCCAATTATGAAAGCTCTATGATGGAATATGGACAACTGTACGAACCATATGCCTACGGCATGGAAGTATCAGATAGTTCCTACGGATATGAGCAGGACTATGTGTCATTAATGTACACAGCCCCTAGAGCAACCATACCACCCCGACCCATGAACAGACCGCCTGTGCCCAGAGGACCATGCTACAGATGTGGAGGTGACCACTATATCAGAGAATGTACATTGCCAAACCCACCACCACCACAACGAGTCTAGGAAGGTTACTGTAGTGATTGTGGTAAGGAACACCTTTTCAGAGATTGTCCCAAGAACCCCAACAAGGTTACATCCAACGTGCAAATCAATGTGATTGAAGTAATCGAATCATCAGGGAGCGATAAGGAATACACTGTACCATTAAAGGCAATAACAAGAGCCAAAGCTAGAGAGACCCCAGAAAAACCTGATAAACACAATCAAAGTGACCCAAAGATGAATACACCCATAGCTCAGAGAGTTGAAGACTCGGAAGAGCGAGAGAAAAGTGTTGTAAGTAAAAGAACACAAAGATGGAAGAATCGTAGAGATAGGATAAAAGAAAAGAAGTTACTGTTGAAGAAGGAGAATGAGAAGAACGAACAAAACCCAAAAAAGGAACAGAAAATTGAGGAAGAAAACAAAAATGAAAAATATAAAAAAGAAGAGGAGGGATCAGTCTTAGCAGATCCCATGCCTAAAGATTTAGCCACGTGGATTCAGGCATACAAGGCACGAATAAGAGCAGGACCTAGCATAGAACAACATGAAAGAGAATATCCTAGAGGTGACCTAGAGAAAGAGAGGTTGGAGATCTGCAAAAAATTAATAGAAGTTGCTCAACAGACCTTAGAAAAACCAGCGTTGCCATTACCCAATACCCGAATTTCTGAAGAGAATTCCAAGAGTGTGTCATCACTCATGATCACAAAAAACCAGAAGCAAGTAAGACACAAAATGGCAATTATTGTGAGGATAGAAGGGAAGGATCCATTGTTCCCGAAGTAGAAGGGGAATCGCCTAAAGATTTGTGGGCTAGAGTCCAAGAAGACAGATGGAAGAAAGTGGAAGGAATAGAACCACCCTTTGAAGAGTTAGAAGCGGAAGAGGAAATAGAGGGTTCAATACCTGAATTAAATTTCAGAAGAAATATTACCAATTGATCCAAGTAACGAAGAAAATGATAGTGTAAAGGTTTTGCCAAATTACACAGGAGAGTACGAACATAATTCAGAATTGTATTGCATCCCCTCAATAAGGAAAAAAGAACCGAACCCATCAGTCCAAACATCGGATATCATACAACACCTTAAAAAGGTAAAAATCCCTTGTACCCTAACATTAGAAGAATTGTTGAAGGTTAAGCCACATTTGAAGGAGAAATTAACCAGTCAATTGGAGAGCAAGACGAAAGAAAAAGGGATGTCTGATGAAGTAAACACAGTAAAGATCCCAATGGATAAAGTAGGAGATTTTAGTGAGGGAGATGAAGGAAACACTTGCCTTCCAATTACTTATAGGGGTTATACCACCAAAGCCATCTTAGATTCCAGAGCTGGCGTAGGCATTGCTACTAGAGAAATCTGGGAGAAATGGGGAAAACCAGCTTTAAGACCAACGCGTATGAAGATACAAATGGTAGACGGACACACAAAAAGACCCTTGGGATTATTGGAACGAGTAGTTTTCACCACATGCGGTGTTGAATTTGAACACACCTTAGCAATATGTCAATTTGAAAGGGCGAGCAATTATGAAATGATACTTGGGAGACCTTTCATGAGACAGTTGAAGGTTGTGCAAGATTGGGGAAAAGATGTTGTATACCTACAACATGAAGGAACTACCACGAGAATAAACCTCCACACTTATACTTATCAAGATGTTCCCCCCTTACAATGGAATCAAATTCATAAGGAGGAAGACGATCAGTCAATTCACAACATAGGTTCTAGTGACAAATCTTGGATGAACGAGGACACTCATCTATGGATATGCCAAAGTGCCAAAAAGGAAGAGGATAGGAGAAAGGGATGGCAACAAAGGCAAGGTGTAGTTAGGTCTGTACAAGATCCAGCTTACATGCCTCAAGTTTTTTTGGATGAAGAGTTTGAACCTCACGGTTGGATGGAGATTTTAGCGACCCTCGATGTATGTGTGAATGAAGAAGTGATAACTATGAATGAATGTATTGATGAGGAAGGATATGATGTTAGTCTATATGTAATAGTCCTTCAGGAGGCTGAAGAAGGAGAAGTGATAGAGAAAGAATGGAAGGAGGACTATGAGAGCATTGAGATGGAACAAGAACCAATGGAATTAGAGGATGAAAATCAAAAAATAGGTACCACAGCCAACGACAACAACCAGGAACCTACACAGGAAGAAGAGCTGGAGTTAGAAAAAGAGCCAGAAGGTGAAGAAAACAAGCCTCAAGACCAATTTGAAGTGCCCGCACACTTCAAAAAATATGAAGTAGAAGAGAGAAAAATTGCTATTCAGATGCCTAAAAGAGAAGCACAGCCAGGAACAGCGTATGACAATAAAGAACAAACCAAGAAGATACTAGTAACTGTAGGATTGAGCACACGGAATGGGTGTCACCTTTGGTGGTTGTATCGAAAAAGAATGGGAAATTAAGAGTGTGCATCAATCTGAAGAAAGTAAATGCCGTGACCATAAGGGATAGTTACCCATTACCCATTACGGATCATTTGTTGGAAAGAGTGGCAGGGAAGGAAGTTTATAGTTTTTTGGATGGCTTTTCAGGGTATAATCAGGTAGCCATTGCTCCTGAGGACCAACACAAAACCGCTTTTGCCACTGAATGGGGAGTATACGCCTTTAGAGTCATGCCTTTTGGTCTAACTAATGCCCCAACCACCTTCCAAAGATTGATGTGCCATGTATTCAAAGAGTTCCTGAGAAAAAGTATGGAGGTATACGTGGACGATCTATGTACTTATTCAGCTATACGATTAGAGCACATCCCTGAACTAGAAAAGATCTTTGCCAAGTGTCGACAATACCGACTATGCCTCAACCCAGAAAAATGTGTCTTCATGGTTCGACAAGGAAAAATATTAGGACATATTGTCTCTAAAAATGGAATTTCAACTGATGAAGACAAAATCAAAGTAATTCTGGATTTACCAAGACCAAAGACTGCTAAAGAAGTACAAGCATTTATGGGACATTGTGGATACTACCAAAGATTTATCCATATGTACGCCATAATTGCTAGACCTCTCTATGCACTCTTGACTCAATTTAATTGGACCGAAGAATGTGAGAGAGCCTTCAATGAGTTAAAGAATCGATTGAGTTTAGCACCAATCCTTCGAGTACCTAACTGGAATAAGCCATTTCACATTCATGTGGATGCTTCCAAGTTTGCCATTGGTTGCATCTTAGCTCAACCTGCAGATACAGGAAAGCTAGACCACCCTATAGCCTATGCCAGTAGACAATTAAATCAAGCAGAATGCAATTATACCACCACTGAGAGAGAAGGCCTAGGGATGGTGTATGTAGTGAAAAAGTTCAGACATTACCTGTTGGCAAAAAAATTCAAATTCTTCATTGATCATCAAGCCCTATTGTACTTAGTCAATAAACCTTGCAATACAGGAAGGCTAGTACGATGGTTTTTATTGCTAATGGAATTTGATTTTGAGGTAGTAGTCAAGAAAGGAAATACTCATATAAGAGCAGATCACTTATCAAGAATGACCCATGGAGAACCACCCATAGGAGTACCCGATGATCTGCCAGATACATACCTTTTTAACTTGGAAGTATGTCCCCAATGGGCAGAAAAGTTGATCCCCATACTCACGCATGGACCTAAAGATGGGATCACACCAAACCAAACCCAAGACCTTTGGAAGACTAAAACCCTTCATATAATTGCAAGAAGTTTGTATCACCAAGATTCAAGTGGATTGCTAATGAGATGCGTTGAAGAGGAGGAACAGGAAATGTGGCTTCAGAAAGCACATGTGAGTCAATGGAAAACTCATTTGAATGCAAACGGAACATGGCAAACCCTGAGGAGATTAGGCATATATTGGCCAACCATGCAGAGGGATGCGCATAACTATGTATCAGCATGCCAAACCTGTCAAGAACAAAATCCAGAAGAGAACTCTACTCTATGCTACTCCACAGTAGCACCGAGATGGAGCATGCCTCTGGTAAAGTTCTTAAAGACCCAAGAATACGCAGAAGGAGCCACTATAGCAAGGAAACGTGCACTTGTAGAACAAAGCAAGGATTATGCCATTATAGGAAAACAACTTTTCAAGCAAGGGAGAGATAATCAATTACGAATGTGCATTCATGAAGACGAATATCTTGCTGTTTTAGAGATGGCACATACAGGAGCTGCAGGAGGGCACTTCTCTGCAGATAAAACAGCAAAAATGATCCTCTTTGCAGGAATGTGGTGGCCAACTCTACATCAACATGCCGTAACATATGTGCAACGATGTGATACTTGTCAACGAACAAAATATCCAATTAGAAGAGATGAGATGCCACTGAAACCCATGATGAGTGCCAGAGCTTTCACTAAATGGGGAATAGACTTCATAGGACCTATTAGCCCCCCAGCGAAAGGATCCCATGCCAAATATATAATTGTAGCCACAGACTATCTGACCAAATGGGTTGAAGCCAAAGCAACCAAGAAAAATGACGCAAGAACCAAGGCCAAGTTTCTCTTTGAGAACGTTTTCACTAGATTTGGATTACCAATAGAAATTATGAGTGATAGAGGTACACACTTTGTGAATGAAGTTATAGAAGCCTTATTGAATGAATTCCTGGTAATTTATAAGAAATCAGCTCCTTATCACCCACAAGCCAATGGACAAGCAGAAAGCTCGAATAAAATCTTGTGTACAGTTCTCACAAAAATTGTTAACAATGGTAGATCTGATTGGGACAAACAATTACATCATGCTTTATGGGCATTTCGTGTAGCCTACAAAACCGCCATAGGCACGACTCCTTTTAACTTAGTGTATGGACAAAATGCTATTTTGCCAATTGATTTCTTAATTCCCACTCTCAGAGTAGCAACTACTTACGAGTGGACGGGACATGAACTATCAGCTCAATTGGATCAAATAGAAAAGCTTCACGAAACTAGGTTACAAGCAGTAGCAGGCATTTATGCTGCTAAACGCCGATAGAAAGCCTACTTTGATGCTCACATTAAGGACAAAAATTTGAAGGAAGGAGATTTAGTTTTGGTATATACCTTGAAACAACACGCTAACAAGTTGCAGAAGAGAGGATATGGCCCATTAATCATCAATCGTATATCGACAAGTGGAGCCATCAGCTTAGCAACACTAGATGGGGAAGTATTACCAAATTATATATGTGGATGTCGAGTGAAAAAATATCTAGAACCGTTGACTGAAGAAACAATGTCACGATTAATCAAGGGCAAGAATAGACGAATTGAGGAGGAAAGGATACGAGAAGAAGCAAGACAAGAAGCACTAGAACGAATTAAGAAATGGAAAGAATGGATGAGAGAGAGATGAGAGATATCGACTAGGAGAAGAACTCATCCCAATGGCTAATTTTAGAGCCACTAAAAACGTAGGTTCACAAAAAACACAACCATATTTGAATTTGGGAGCGGGTAAAACGGAGTACCACTTAGTGGATGCACTCATTGACACAGGAGCCGCCATAAGCTGTATCAAACTTTCTTTGACTCAGAAACTCAAGGAAGAATTACGTCCATCAATGGCACAGTTGATAGGAATAGGCGGAACAATTACTCAATGTATAGGTGAAATCACCTTACCTCTGCATCTTGGCAACAACACTATGGAACAGAAGCTATTAGTGTGTCATGATCAGGATTTACTCGAAGAGGTAGTGTTAGGTCAAGATTGGATTTACAAATATGAGGTGACCATTCAATTGGCTTTAGGATACATCTCAGCCAAGATAGGACATCGTGAAGTATTCAGTTTGCTAGATGAATGACCAATAAAAGCCGCAAGCATAGAGCCAAAAATTCACTCTAATAAACGCAATCATGAGTGTATGTTCAATAGCACTATAGGAACCCCTTCCTCAAGTACTTCATGTGAGGACACATTGAATCTTGCTTGCGTTCCATCTTCTAGTCTAGCAAGTCACAAGAGTGTCAATCAATCTGAAGCCAACCTCAGTGAAGCACCATGCACAAGAGGGACCAGTCCTCTGAGTAATTCAAAATCTGTACATATTAGAATTTACCCTATTCCGTACACTAAACAAGCTTGGATAAGAAAGGATTAAAGGGATGCATATCTTCAACAACTGAAACATCTTCGACATCAGAGCAACCAATCAAATAAGAAAGCAAATCATTTGGAGCACCAAAGTCAACAAGAAGTGCGAGGATATGTGTTTTGTTTTGGACTCCAAGTTGTCCTCTCCAATCATGAAGTAACAAAGAATCAACAAATCATCTTTATTTTGTCAATCCTAGGAATATCCATAAGACCACAGCCCCTTCAAGATAATAGATTCAAGGAAATAAGAGATTAATGGCTGGATTGCTGAGAAAAATTGAAGATGAAGAGAAAATCTAGGGTTTACCATATCTAAAGCAAATCTCCATCATTTTCTATGATCTTTGTGTCAAAACCATGCTATTTTATCAGCAGAATACAATTATGAACTCAAAATTGAAAAATATCACCTGTATCACAGAGACGAGACAATCGCGATTCTGTACACTCAGACGATTTTCACAATTCTGGAACTTTCTTCAGTCCTTTTCCACTCACTACATCAGTAAACCTCTTCCTTCATACAACTCTCTCAGTAATACACAAATGTAACTCACAAATCTCCATGATTAAGCAAGAAACAAGCTCTCACATCAAAGGAAATACACTCAACAGGAGAAAACACGATTTTTGCAGAAACTCTCTCTTCTCTATTGATAGCATGAGCAAATGACTAACCAACCCCTCCAAATTAGAGAAAATTGACTTATATACATTTTCAAGTGTCCCTTTTCACACTTGAAATTAGGTCTTTTTCTCTAATTTTTCTAAAAATATGCTATCTAAGAGTTTCTAAAAATTCTACAAAAATTACATGAGGTCCTTGACTACATAAGGAAGACTCTTCCTTATTTTTACAACCATTGCATAAATATTTTACAAGTTTTTTGGCTTTTTACTAATTTTCTACATCAAAAATACTTTCCAAAAATACACCTTCCAACATTCTTCCCCTCCTAGAGCTTTTGGCTCCTGACAAAAGACTTCCTTATGTGAGCTCAGCTTTATTTCTTCTTCCTTTGGTACACTTGTGACACCAAATCATGGCTCTTCCTTTCTGTGACATTCAAGTTATTGACCATTTCAAACAAGGCTTTCCTCCATTGTACTGCAGCTTCAGGCTTATCTATGACATCCTTCTTCAAGTATTCTGTGTAAGCGGCTTCATAAGCAGTAAGTCTTGCTTTTGTAACAACAGATAAGTTTCCAAAAATTTCTGACTCCCTTTCAAAGAATCCATAATCAAAAGCATCTTCAAATATTTGCAAAAAATGACTGCCCAAAAATATTATTCTACTGTAGTAGGCCATCAAACAAATCCTGTCTGGTGTCTCACTTAGATCAAACAATAGAGCATCGCTCGGAGAATTAAAACCTATGTAGTTCAAAATTCTGACATCTGTATCATTGTAGGTCTCTATACAGGCTAGAATTAACCTCATTATTCTGACAAGTAATATACAAGCAGGGTCATTAACATCTTTATAATCTGATATGACAGACTCAGCTGTATTCACCATGTAACTTTTAGTAGGCCAAGTTCCTGCCTTTGGACCTGCTATTTTTGGAAAGTTCAGCCATTTTGCTGGAATCTACCTTGTTTTTCTTCTTTCCCAAAAAACCATCCACTCCCTTCTTCTGGCCACAGGGCAATAAGCTGGGTTAATCTTTAAGTGCAAAGGTGCCTCCTTCCAGATTCTCCTACACTCTTTATTAGCATCCAACCATTTATTCCTCCATTTTGGGTTAGCTCTTTCAAATAATTCCTTTGTAACATTAATATCCTCTTCATATTCAAAATATTGATTTGGAGATAATCCCACTCTGGCTAACTGATAATTTTTTATGTTTTCCAATACCATACAAAAAGGAATTCCTAATCCATCTGCAGCCCAATGGTGCTGATCTCGATTGATGCCTTTATTTAAAGCAAATGTGACAATCTGGTTCTCATAGTCATCATGCATTTTTCTTATAAACTCCATTCTTGATTCTCTGTTAGTCAGCAACTTCTGAACAAATTCCTCAGTGTACTCTTCCTCAGATCTTTTGGCTACTGCTTCATAGTTTTCCTGTTCTCTATCAACATCTCCTGTTTCATACTCTCTTGTATTTGTATCTTCTGCATGTACCTGATTTTGAACCTCTTCCTGAGCTTTTGATTTCTCCAGTTGTTTCTGTAAGTCTTCTAAGGTCATCATTAAGCTTTTATTCTGAGTTGTCAAATCTTCTCTTTCTTTCATCCAGTCCATTCTTTCTCTTTCCAACTTGTCCTGCCAATCCTTCCTCTCTTTCTCTATATTCAAAAACAACTTGTTATACCCTCTCATAGCTGTAGCAGCATGTGTACTTGCCTGCTTTTCTAGTTCTTTGGCTTCCTTCAATTCTTCTTGGAGTTTCTGAATTTCTTTATGCATTTCATCTTTTTCTTCCTCTGTCAATTGGGTAGGTTTACTTTCATCTTTTACTAGACTTTCTTCTAGCAGCAACTTATTAATATCTTCATGGGCCCTAGTCAAAATTTGATATGAAGTTTGTAGTATTCTGTATCTTCCTCCTATGGTTTTTAGTTCCATTTCCATCTTGGCATTCTGTTCTGATAACTTCACACTCTTATCCTCCAAATATTGTATTTTGTTCTGCTTCTGAACTTCAATTTCTTCCAAAGCAATTATTCTATTGACATACTCTTCATTTTTCTCCTGAATTGACCTTAGTTGTTCTGACATCTGCTCCTTTTCCTTTTTGTGTTCTTTGATAATCATACTCCCTCTCTCAAATTCAGATTCAGCCACCATGCCTGATATGATCATATTCCTGCTAGATGGTCTGAACTGTTCAATATTATTCATGATTATTTGACAGGCTGACCTTATATTCTTGGGTATCCTTTCCAAACCAACTTCCATTTCTGCTTGTCTGATTTCCATTTGCTTATCTCTTTTACCTTCATCATCTTCCTCTACTTTTGTTTCATCCTCTATATCCTTTGTATCTTGTTCTTCATTACTGGAAACATCATTCTCTATTTCTTGATTAATATCATCTTCTTCAAGCTCCAATACTCTGTCCTTTGCACTTTTCTGATCTGAGAGGTTTGAAATTCTATTTTCTTCCAATGAATTCCTTCCTTCTTGACCTTGCATTTCTTCTGCCTGTCCTAGGGTTTCCTGATTGTTTTCTAGCTCTTTTTCATCTTGACCTGATTGATTCTCCATAAGTTGCTCTCCCTGTACCAATTTTTCTTGAACTACTATTGATTCAATATCTTCCACATGGATAACCTGATCATCCTTTTTCTGCATTTCCTGTCTTCCCGTTTCTTGAGCTGTATCTGATACATTTGCATGAAAAGCTTTTATTTGATCATCACTCCCCTTGTTTGTATATTCATGATCTTGCTCATCCATATCCATAAAATCTATTCCTTTTTCCTGTTCCTGCTCACCATTGTCTGTAGATTCCTCATTACTGTTTATCTCCTGCAGTACATCTTTTATACTTTGAATAATTCCTTCTTCTATCACCTGTCCTAAGACCTCTTGAGCACTCTTTTCTGGTTCTATCTTCTTGATTTCCTGTTCTTTAGGTGCATCCTTCTGCTGAATATCTGAACTGCTCTTAAAAACCTTCTTTGCTAGTTCCTCTAAACTTGCATTCATTTTGAAATATGTCTGTGAAGGCTTGGTCCATATTGACTTTATACCAACATTCACTACTCCAAAGCTATCTTCATCTCTCCTTTGGTTTTCCCCTTCTGTCATTCTTGCCTTTCCTTTTAACAGTCTTCTTTCTTCTTCAGCACTCATCTGTTGGACAGTTTCTTCATGAGTCTGCCTTTCTTGAGACTTCGTATTTGTATCCTCAGGTGTCTTCATTTTTTCTACAGCCTGTATAGCTACATTAGGAGTGTTGGGTATTGACAAGTTTAAACTTTTCAACAAAAAACTCTCAATGTCACTATCTGAATCGGATGAGAATCGTGAGGATCCTCCTACTTCTTGCTCTGTAGACTTTGATACTTCCTTCACTGTGGTAGACTTCTGAGTTGCTTCAATGACTGTTGCTTCTGTGTCTTCAACTGTTGTAGCTTCAGCTACTGCTTTTTCTTTTCCCTTCTTGACTAGTTTCTTCTTTTGGACTTGCTTTTTTGGCACTTTCTTTTTTACTACAACAGTAGTCCTGGCCTCTGGAGGTCCTTGCAACTCTTTGAAGTATGCCAGCAACTCTACTTCTTTTTTCACAAATATTTCTTCGGTCTCGGCTGCCATCATTTCCTCATGTAAAACTTCATAATGCTCCACCTCCTCCTGTATCCAATCTGTAGCCTTGCACGAATAGTCTTCCAGCATTTTCTGATATTGGGCTTCGTACATTGCTCTTTTATTGTTTCCCTGAGTTAAATAAGTAAATAATTGCTCTTTACTGGTCTGTGGGGGGTGAGGTTCACTAGAGGATTGTACCCCTTTTTGGGCTGCCACATGTTCTTCTTTTGTTGCTTCAATCTGCTCCATTTCTATTTTTCTTGGATCCACTTTCCTCTTTTTAACAGGCACTACTTCTTCAGAGATAATTTTCCTCTTCATCCCAGCTCCCCTCATACTGGTTTGTCCCACTATGTCTTTAGCCTGCATCCTTTTGGGAGGACTTTTTACTCCTGACATCAAATTTCTAAAGTATTGTGCTTCTGGAGCTAATTTCAATTGTTCTTCCATACCCAAGATATGATAAATAATTCTTGTCAAAAACTGGGCTCCATTCATAAATTTCTTCTGCTCCCAATGTTTGGCTGCTTCCTTTAACTGTTCATGGATGTATGGTGAGACATCAATAACTCCAAATGGTTTGGTTTTGTCTTTATTGTTGAACATCAACAGAGTTACTGATTTGTGAGGCATGGTGTATCTAGGCAGCTTGGAAAAACAAAAATATTGCAAAAACATTCTGATTGCATATTCTTCATTCTCTTTTTCTTTAAAATCCGTGAACTTTCCATATCCTGTATAAGTATCCTTATTCTTTTTTACAAAGCTTTGATCCAGTTTGGTGCCCATTGGATAAAATTGTAAAGCAGCTCGAATATGTTCTGCCTTAATGGTAATACGCACCTCCTGATCATCTTTGTTCTTCACTTTGCACCTGAAATAAGCATCATTCCTTGTTCCAACCTCTTCCAAACTGCTCATTACCTGTGCTACCCTTTCGAAGTCAATGAAGAAGATTGGTTCCTCCAATAGTTTATGCAATCCCACGGCTTTCCATCTTTTTACGTTGACAGTAGTTCTTTGAAACCTATAAAACTCCTGGCACAACATTGTGTATTTATAACCTCCCACTGCTATTGTGAAGATGTGCTGACCTATTACTCCCAGAATTTCCTTCAGTTCTTTTACTGCTCCTTCTGCTTCTGGAATTTCTGTATCTTCATCTGATTCCAGGTCCACCTGCTCCACTGTGGTCTCACTGTCCAAGAACCAATGTCCTCTTGACAAGGTTACTGAGTCAGCTTTGAAGTCATGAATGGTCAATTCTTTTGTATTCACCATCCTGTGTTTATATATAAAAGAAAAGAAAAACACTCCACCCACATGAGTCACAAGAATTCACAAAAAAAAATTACTGTCTCATTCTGGTATGTCACTGGTATAAACAAATGAAAGAGACAAGTTCCAAACAATTTTTTCTTTTTCCAAAGGACTCAATTTTTAAGTGAGCAATACAGGTGTAGCAAGATATCTAATGTGCTCTCTTCAATTGTCAATTCCTTACTCAAAAAAGAAAACAATTCTTAAATAGAAAGAAGATGATGGAAAAGATGATTAATGTAAAGACTTCAAAAAATAGAAATAAAAAAGATGGTCACAAAATTTTGAACAAAATAATACGGATTTTCCATGATAAGTTACTTTCTTCCTCCCTAAATCTTGCTTTTGTGCTTTTAATTTTAGATAGAAATTAAAATACATTTTTCCTTTCTCTTCTTTTTTTTTTTTTTTTTTATAATAATAATGACATTTTTTCTGCTTTCCTTCCCCTCCTAATTCCCTTTTAAGGAAAAAGAATTTAGAAGAACATGTTGCTTTTGTCATTCATTCTCCCTCCTTTTCTTTTTTCTTTCTCTCCTTTTTTTTTTTTTTAATAGTATTTTGTTCCACAGATCTGAAAATAGGTTAAGTGTGGATGATCTCTCTTCCATTGACTCAATTCTGATTTTTTTACCCAACAATGTTTCACTCTCAATGTCTTTGTATCATACAAGTATCCATGTTTCACAGACAAACTTCTTGTAGCCTCTTTTGGTTTCCATACCCATTTTATTCCCTCTTCCTGTTTTGGTGGATAACATCTGTGCATGCCCTTTTTCCATGTGTTTGTAGTTCTGTTTTGTTGATGTGTCCATAACTGTCTTCTTATTTTTGTCTCACCAGTTGTTTTTACTCCCGAGATCTCTTGTGTGGTTTGATTGTATGAAGCTTGAGCACTTGGTATTGGTAATATGTTCCTGTCCTTCATTGAGAAAGTAAATCCTTCCATATCTGGGTCAAGAACATCTAGAGAAACCTCCTGTCCTTCATTACTCAGAAAAAACATTAAAAACTTTTTGTCATTTATGGTCAAATTAAGCTTCATTTTCTCAAAGTTCAAAACAACTTTACCTTGTTTGAGCCAAGGTTGTCCCAAAATCAACTTTTCAGTCATGAATTGGTCTGGCCACTCTTCACAATCTATATCCATATATTCATCATTAAATTTAACTTTAATAGAAAGTGAAGATATGCTCTGAATCATTTTCCCTCCCAGGGTTTTGATCAGAATTCTGCTTTCAGCCCTCTTAAAGTTAAACTTTTTGACCAAGGCTGAGCTAATTAGATTCACTTGAGCTCCTGAATCTATTAAAACCCTAATATTTTCATTCTGATAATCCATCAATATCATAGGCAAATGTTCTCTTTGCTTTAGGGTGTTTTCACATAAACACACTTCTTTCAATTTCCTTATTCTCTCCTTGGCTTCTTGTTGAGCCTCTTTTCTGATGTTCTTCTCTTCTTTTTTTCTATTTTGGGCCTTTTGTAGTCTTCTCCATTCATCAGAAGTTAATGGACAATCATACCTCTTAACTCTGCATCCACTTATGAAATTTGGCATGATTTCTCCATCAATATTAGCTAATTGAATGGCTCCACTTTTACTTATCTGATGTATAATGTATGGCCCATGACCTTTTTTCTGAAATTTTCTCTGATGTTCCTTAACTGTGTATGCCAAGACCAGGTCTCCTTCTTGTAGATCTTTGTCTTTTATGTGAACATCATGATAAGCTTTCTGTCTTTTCTTGTCTGTGTATATACTCATCACTGCTTGGAGTCTAGAAGCTCCCAGTTTTTCCAAATCTAAGACTCTCTCAGATAATTCATGTCCTGTCCAATTATATTGATTACCCACTTTTAATGTTGGAATAAGAAATTCCATGGGTAAAACTGCATTTTGGCCATATACTAAATTAAATGGGGTAGTTCCTATTGCAGTTTTGTATGCCACTCTGTAAGCCCAGAGAACATGATTAAGTTGAGAATCCCAGTCATTTCTATTTGTGTTGACTAGTTTGGACAATACTGCACAGAGTACTTTATTAGTACTTTCTGCTAAGCCATTAGCTTGTGGGTGATATGGGGCTGATTTTCTATGACTGATCAAAAAGTGGTTGGTCATGTTTTCTATGATCTGATTTAAAAAATGAGTTCCCCTATCACTTACCAGTTCAATTGGTAGTCCAAATCTAGTGATAATGTTTTCATACAAAAATCTGGCAGTAGTGTGAGCATCATTTCTTTTAGTAGCTTTGGCCTTAGCCCATTTTGTCAAATAATCTGTAGCTACTATTATGTATTCTGCATGGGTTTGTCTGGCTGGAGGATGTATTGGTCCAATAAAATCCAATCCCCATTTGCTAAAAGCTATGGCTGAAATTAAAGGAATTAATGGCATATTATCTCTTTTGTTTGGTTGGCTCACCCTTTGACAGACATCACATCTTTTTACATAGATCCTTGCATCAGCAAATAGGGTTGGCCACCAAAAGCCAGAGTACAATATGAGCTTGGCTGTTCTATCACTTGAAAAATGTCCTCTTGCCACTCCTGAGTGTGCCATTTCCAACATTTCTAAATACTTTCCTTCAGGAACACAAATTCTCAGATATCCATCCATTCCTCTCTTATATAGTTGTTCTCCTATGAGTTGATATTCTTCCGAGATCACTTGTAAGTTTCTTGAGTCAGCACCAGCTATTACCTGTTTCCCTTTCTTCTTTCTCTTCAATTCCTCTACAATATGTTCACTCCATTCAGGGTTTTTTTGAAACCAATATAAAGTTATCAATTCTGATTCCTTCAATGTTTGACATTTTTTACCATTATCAACATATCTCTCCACATCTTGAATCTTGTTTGGCCAATGTACTCCCATCCTATTAAGGTTGCTTAATGTGACTATCTTGGAAGCATGAGTACATGGGTTCCAGTAATGAGCTTTTCTTACATATTCATATTGCTCCTCCTCTGGAGTACAAAATTCCAGTATTCCTGACTGACTGAGGTGATACAAATGTCCAGCTAACAACATGAAATTTCTGCTTTGTAACACCAGATGTGTGTTATTCCCTAATGTGCTACACGGTCCCATGGTTAGCAAAGGAATTAATGACATAGACCATTCAGGAACACTTTCCACCTTGAATAAGTATGTATCTGGCAAATCATCATCTATAGGTGAACTAGGTTCTTTTGACTGGATTCTTGACAAATGATCTGCTCTCAAGTGTGTTTTCCCTTGTCTAACCACCACCTCAAATTCAAATTCCATTAGTAAAAGAAACCATCTTACTATTCTTCCTGTATGACATGGTTTATTTACTAAATAGAGTAGAGCTTGATGATCCACAAAGAATTTAAACTTGTTGGCCAATAGATAATGTCTGTACTTTTTGACAGCAAATATCATTCCCAATCCTTCTCTCTCAGTGGTTGTGTAATTTTTTTCTGCAATGTTTAATTGTCTACTTGCATATGCTACTGGGAAATCTAATTTGCTTCCTTCTATAGGTTGTGCTAACACACATCCCAGAGCATAATTTGAAGCATCGACATGTACATGAAAAATTTTATCCCACTGAGGTGTTTTTAAAATTGGTGCTGTCACCAAACAAGTTTTTAATGTTTCAAAGGCTTGGTCACATTCTTCAGTCCACTCAAACTTTGTGATTAAGGCATATAAGGGTTTAGCTATATCAGCAAATTTGTGTACAAATTTTCTATAGTACCCACAATGTCCCATAAAAGTTTGGAGTTCCTTCACATTTGTAGGTCTTGGAAGTTCTATTATTGCTTTTATCTTCTTCTCATCTGTAGAAATTCCATTTTTTGAAACTATGTGACCTAACATTCTACATTGTCTCACAAAGAATACACACTTTTCAGGATTTAAGCATACTCTGTATGTCCTGCATTTCCTGAATATTTTTTCTAAATCTTGTAAATGATCTTGTCTTTTTAAAGAAAAAGTGCACAGATCATCCACATAGATTTCCATTACATTTCTCAGGAATTCTTTGAAAATATGACACATCAATCTTTGAAAGGTTGCTGGAGCATTGGTTAGTCCAAAGGGCATAACCCTAAAGGCATAAACCCCCCATTCTGTAGAAAAGGCAGTCTTGTGTTGGTCCTCTAAGGCTATTGGCACTTGATTGTAGCCTGAGAAACCGTCTAGGAAACTGTAAACCTCCTTTCCTGCAACTCTCTCAAGAAGATGATCTGTTATTGGCAGTGGATAACTATCCCTTATAGTTGCTGCATTCACTTTTTTCAAGTTGATGCAAACCCTAAGTTTTCCATTCTTCTTTGGCACCACAACTATAGGTGATATCCATTCAGTGTACTCTATTTCATAAATGAAATTAGCTGCCAACAACTTGTCAATTTCTTCCTTTATTTTGGCATAGTATTTATCATTAAATGTGTAGTGTCTCTGTTTGCTTGGTTTTGCATCAGGTGTCATAGGAATTTTATGCTCACAGATTTTTGGATCAATCCCTTTTAAATCTTTATAACTGTAAGCAAATACATCCCTATAGTTCTTTGCCAGGCTCCTTAAGGCTTCTTCTTCTTGTGTGGTCATATCATCAGCTATCACTATCTGTCTCTCTTCTCCTTCTTCCTGAGTAATCACAATCTTTTTTGTTTGTTCTTCATTGTCATAAGCTTCTCCTTTTTTCTTCTCTCTTTTTGGTTTCATTTTCAGGAGTAGTCTGTCTTCTACCTCATAAGTTTTAAAATTTGCTGGTACATCAAAATATTGATCCTTATTGATCTCTTTCTCTTTCTTCTCCTTTGTCTGATCTCTTTCTATTTCCTTGTGTTTATGTTCCTTGTATTTGCCTGAGATTTTGTCCTTGATTGCATCCTCGGCTTTTACTGTTTCCAAATACTGTGTTTTTCCTTTTTGTAACGTCATTTCTTTATTTTGCTCCTCTTCTGTTTTTGGTACACTTATCATGTGTATGCTAATGTGGAAAACATCAAAGCCTTCTTCATTTTAGAATTTCACTCCTACATATTCTTCACTGGCCAGATCCATAGTAGCCAAGATTTGATTCCACCCATAAGGCTCAAACTCTTCATCTTTAAATTGTTGTGGCTCATAGCTTTCATCCTGTACTTTTCTTTCTTTCACACATTCCTCTCTTTTCAGTCTTCTCTTTCTATTGGTGAGATTCTTATCATGTTGCACTTCCATATTGCTGATTCACTCTCTTCCTGATCCTCCATGTTTGATTCCTCACTTTCTTCTTGATTTTGATGTATTTTATACCATTCTTGAGGAGGTACATCACAGTATTGCCCATTTCTCAAGTTCACTCTTGTTATTCTTCCTTTGCTTTGGAGATATAAACAATCATTACCCCAATCTTGTACAATTTGCATTTGTCTCATAAAAGGTCTTCCTAGGATAATTTCATATGAAGTGGATTGTGGAAATTCCACTATGGCAAAGGTATGCTCTATCTCTATACCACATATGTCCACAATCACTTTCTCCCAAATTCCTAGGGGTTTTTCTATATGCCCATCTGCAAGTTGTAACCTCATCTTAGTGGGTAGTAATTCATTTCTTCCCCATTTCTCCCAAGTTTGTTTAGTCATTATGGCCACTCCTGATCCACTATCCAAAATGGCTTTAGCTGAATTTTTTCCATATTGTAATTTTAGGGTTGAATTCCCTTCTTCACCTTCACAATATCCTCCTATTTTATCAATAGGAATATACCATAATTCCTCTAATTCTTGTGTTGGTGAATGAAGGTTTCCAGGTATTGTTTCCCCTTTATTCATTTTGTTTTGTAGGTGAGGATTTTGTTTCAACAAGTTTTCCCATGTATGACATGTAATGCTACATTGTTCATTTATGATCATTTGGAATGTTAATTGTGGATTTTCCTCTTTGTTAACACTTTTCCATGTTCTTGTTTTCTCAATTTGTTCAATTGTTCTCTGAGAACTGTCTTCTTCCCCTAATCTGAGTTGTGCTTCCTGGATAATTTGTTTGCACTTTAGCATTCTTTCTTGCTCTAACTCTGGTATAGGATAAGCCACTGCATGATCTGCAGAACTTGGTCCTTCTTGGATTCTTCCCTTATATGCTTTGATTAGGGTTTCTAGACTCTGAGAGTGTCCTATTTCAGACTGATTCTGAGTGTTTTGGGGAGGAGTACTTTTTGATTGTTCCTTATTATCTTCTTCCAAGTTTTTGCCCATTCTTTTTTTCTTTTCCCATTTCCCTTTTTGTTTATTCCTTTTCACCTTTGAGACTGAACCTTCACTTTGTTCCTTATTTGTTTCCTGCTTCTTAGCTTGTGCCCTTGTTATAACATTGATTCCAACTTGATCATTGTCACTCAATTCCTCCTGTTCCATAATATTGACTGTTTTTAGTGGTATGTTATTGGGTGTGTTCTGTTGTTTTTGGGGATTTTTTGGACAGTCTTTGATCAGGTGTTCTCTGCCACAATCCTTGCAGTATGCTCCCTCTATCCTGAATGTTGGAGGTTGTGGACAGTCTCTGATGAAATGCTCTCCCCCACACCTATAACATGTTATCTTTGGTCCCCCTTTGAATTGAGGTTTTTGATTGGACATGTAGTTGTTGGTAATGTACATGAATGTTGCTGTGTCCATTTCAATTTTTCCATTTCCCAAATCTAGGGCTTTAAGCTCAGGTTCTCTTATTTCATAATCTTCCCATTCTTCCTGATGTCCCTCACTCCATTGATACTCTTCCTTATAAGGTGATCTGAATCTTGAATTTCCTTCCTCTATGGGTGTATATTTGATTGGTACCACATTAGTTGGAATAGGAGGCTGTTGTCCCAACACTGGTCTTGGTTGCTCAGTATAACCTGATTCCCTCTGAGCCATGTAGTCTCTTTCCTTGACGGGTTGTTTGTTATAGAAGCATTCCTCTCTGGTATGGTTTGTCCATTTTCTCTCTAGTGTGCAGTATTTGAGTGTCTTCCTATCTTGTAAGTGTGGAGGCTTCTGATATGGGCATTGTTGTGCCAGATGGTTTTCTCCACAAATGTAACATTTTTTGTTTGTGTTTATCCTAGAGTTAATCAGATTAGTTTTAGTGTTTGCCTCTAGGGCTTTAGCAATGGCCTGAGCCAATTCTTCTGCTGGAGGAATTTTGTCTTCATATGATCTAGGTTGATCAAATGCCAACAGATCTTGACCTCTGTTGTCCTCCAAGTCTATTGCCTCCTTCACACACGCTGCTAAGTCCGGACATCTCCTATAGTACACTAGGGTTCTTAGTTGAGCACTTCTCAAACCTTCAATGAATAGGGATACTTATTTTGCCATGGAAGGTACTTCCTCTCTTGGGCATCTATCAATGTATTGTTTAAATCTTCTGGCTGCTTCTCTAACATTTTCCTCCTTTTGTTGTTTGAAACTATGTATTAATGTGGCTGTACTATGTTTTATCCCAGTCTTAGAAAATTCTCCAATGAAAGCTTCTAAAAAAGATTCAATGTCCAGATACATTTCCTTTCTCAAGGGAATGAACCAGGATAAGGCTGGTCCTGTTAGGGTTAGTCCAAATGCCTCAAATTGCACCTTGTAATCCTCTACTTCCTCAGCTCTAATTAGTTGTCTAAATTCTGCTGCATGAGCATGAGGATCTGAATACCCTTCATATTGGCTCTTCATGCATTTGGCTACTTGGTATGGTCTAAGCATTCTACCCTGAGGCTGCCAATGAGGTCTTCTTCTAAGTAGGAAGTCATTGTATCCATCTGGTTCCTTGTCAAATGGATTTGGGGAAATATGTGTCCTCCTCCCATGTTGTTGTTCATTGCTAATGTGGTTTTCATTTGGCCTGGGTAAATTTGTTTGTTCTATGTTATGCTCCCAAGGTCCCTTATCAGCACATTGCCCTAGGTCATTTGAATTTTCTGGGTCTTGAGAGAGAATGTATACACATCCTTGCCTATCTTCATATCTTCCATCCTTAAATTGTGCTACTGGGGTTATATTCAGGGGAACTTCTAAATTTCTTAATCTAATGAGGAATTTATGCATTCCATCCTGATATACATAGGCTCCAAACCTATTTGTATACATGTATTTGAGGATGTTTCTAAAATCCCCAGTTTCTATTGACTCATTTGTTTCATTTAGGTTTTCCATGTTATTTTCTTGCCCTAAACTTCTTTCTGATCTTTTACTATTTCCTGGCTCTTTTCCCTTCCTTGCTAGGTCTTGTTTAGAAAGTGTATTTATTTTATTTCCCGACCTAAGTATCATTCATCTATTTCCACAATTTTCTGCTTAGGTTATGGATTTTTCACGATTTTCTGAATAAAATCGTGTTTTTCCACGATTTTCTGTGGAATTTATGATTTTCACAATTTTCTAAATAAAATCGTGTTTTTCCACGATTTTCTGTGGAATTTATGATTTTCACGATTTTCTGTTGAAAATCGTGTTTTTCACGATTTTGAGTGAAAATCGTGATTTTCACGATTCTCTGTTGAAAATCGTGTTTTTCACGATTTTGAGTGAAAATCGTGATTTTCACGATTTTGTGTGAAAATCGTGTTTTTCACGATTTTGAGTGAAAATCGTGATTTTCACGATTTTGTGTGAAAATCGTGTTTTTCACAATTTTGAGTGAAAATCATGATTTTCACGATTTTGTGTGAAAAATCATGTTTTTCACGATTTTGAGTGAAAATCGTGATTTTCACGATTTTGTGTGAAAATCGTGTT
The DNA here is from genome assembly GCA_020310875.1 of Ceratopteris richardii. Classification (NCBI taxonomy): domain Eukaryota; kingdom Viridiplantae; phylum Streptophyta; class Polypodiopsida; order Polypodiales; family Pteridaceae; genus Ceratopteris; species Ceratopteris richardii. The sequence continues at coordinate 9,978,651 of CM035409.1, forward strand.
TTTCACGATTTTGAGTGAAAATCGTGATTTTCACGATTTTGTATGAAAATCGTGTTTTTCACGATTTTGAGTGAAAATCGTGATTTTCACGATTCTCTGTTGAAAATCGTGTTTTTCACGATTTTGAGTGAAAATCGTGATTTTCACGATTTTGTGTGAAAATCATGTTTTTCACGATTTTGAGTGAAAATCGTGATTTTCACGATTTTGTGTGAAAATCGTGTTTTTCACGATTTTGAGTGAAAATCGTGATTTTCACGATTCTCTGTTGAAAATCGTGTTTTTCACGATTTTGAGTGAAAATCGTGATTTTCACGATTCTCTGTTGAAAATCGTGTTTTTCACGATTTTGTCCACAAGATCGTGATTTTCACGATTTTGTGTGCAAATCGTGATTTTCACGATTTTGTCCACAAAATCGTATTTTCCACGATTTTGTTCCCAGACAATCGTGATTGCTCACAGATTGTTAAACACGATTTTCTAATGAAAATCGCGTTCTGGGAATCGCGATGTTGATGGCAATTTTCTCAAAATTGCGATTTTAAGTTAAAACTCAGAATCGCAATTTTATGCAGTTTTTCAAAATTTCAAAATATTGTTTTTTTCAATTATTTTTTCACCTATAGAATCGCCTTACCCAAATTTTGACATGCAATTAAGCAACTAAACCAAAAATTAATGATTTTCAGAGAAAACTCAAGAAATAAAAAAATCGCGATTCTGTTCTCCTCTTATCTTTTCTATTTTTTGGTGTTTTTCAATCAAAAATAAAAAATATGCACTCCAGAATGATATTAGGAGTCTTACCTTTCCTTGCTTGGTTGAAAACTCCTCCAAAGCCACTGTTTGCTGGAAGTCGCGACTCTGTGCTCTGCTCACTCTCTCTCTCTCCCTCACTCTCATTCACAAATGAATTTTTTCTTCACTTTTCTGTTTATATAGTGCTCAGAAAATCGCGATTTTGTACACTTTCCCCTTTTCCTCACTCTTTTACTTGTCCAAACTTACTCACTCAATTTTGATGACCTTTTTTACTCTTACCTTTTCTCAAAGTTCCCAATTAAGCCAAGAAATCCAAAATTTCCCTTTACAGGAAATCGCGATTTTGTGCAGAAAATCGTGTTGTTTCTGTAAATCTTATCTTGTGCACTTTTGAGTATTCTTCCTCCTTGTTTTCTCTCAGTACCCTTCACAACTTCAAATCAACTGTCACTTCAAATGTTATTCCACAAGCAACACTTTTACAGAAAATTGCGATTCTGTGCAGAGAATCGTGTTTTCTTATTTTTTGATTTTTTGTTGCTTTTTTGGTTTCTGTTTTCACTTCTCCACAATCACTCTTATCCACAACACCTTACTCCAGCTTTCTAACAAGAAAAGAAATTTGTTTAATAATTTTTGATAGGTTTTGTGAATTTGTTTGGTATTTTTGCCCTAAAAATAAAGGAGAACACTTTACTTAGGGTTTCTGGTTTTGGAGATCCGCTGATCCCATGGTTCTTGATTGGTTATGAGTTTCTATGTCCTTAGCTATCACTAAAGTACCAAAGAAAGTTTCTCAAATGAAAAAGTGTTATGAAAGGCAATCAATTTTTGTAAAGATAAACTCAATCATATATTTTTTCAAAATGCAGAACAACTCAAGATTAATGCTCAGATTTGGTCAACAACTGAATCCCTCATTCTTACATCTAGCTACTTTAACTGTCCTTTCCTTAATATCACCATGTTATCTTCCCAAGATCACCCATGGTGTCTAGTACTTGGGCAAAAAGAAATCTAGAAATGCAAGAATAGATTCAAGTTACCTCCATCTTCAGCTTCTTGGCTCAAATCCTCCACACACCTGCACTTTTACTTCACCAATATGATGAGCAACTATCAATTTACAAAGATTTCAGCACTTCCACTTCTACAAGACATCCATTGCTTTCTTCTTCCCTAAAGACAAACAATGATATCTACCTATTCATGTGCACTTTTCCTAATTGATGAGCTTTACCTTGTTCTTGTGTTGGTTACCATCATCAACTGAAGATCCAGCAAAGGTCCAACTTCAAAGAAGTTCTTGGAATGTTCCCCGGCAACGGCGCCAAAAAATGTTTTGTTTTGGACTCCAAGTTGTCCTCTCCAATCATGAAGTAACAAAGAATCAACAAATCATCTTTATTTTGTCAATCCTAGGAATATCCATAAGACCACAACCCCTTCAAGATAATAGATTCAAGGAAATAAGAGATTAATGGCTGGATTGCTGAGAAAAATTGAAGATGAAGAGAAAATCTAGGGTTTACCATATCTAAAGCAAATCTCCATCATTTTCTATGATCTTTGTGTCAAAACCATGCTATTTTATCAGCAGAATACAATTATGAACTCAAAATTGAAAAATATCACCTGTATCACAGAGACGAGACAATCGCGATTCTGTACACTCAGACGATTTTCACAATTCTGGAACTTTCTTCAGTCCTTTTCCACTCATTACATCAGTAAACCTCTTCCTTCATACAACTCTCTCAGTAATACACAAATGTAACTCACAAATCTCCATGATTAAGCAAGAAACAAGCTCTCACATCAAAGGAAATACACTCAACAGGAGAAAACACGATTTTTGCAGAAACTCTCTCTTCTCTATTGATAGCATGAGCAAATGACTAACCAACCCCTCCAAATTAAAGAAAATTGACTTATATACATTTTCAAGTGTCCCTTTTCACACTTGAAATTAGGTCTTTTTCTCTAATTTTTCTAAAAATATGCTATCTAAGAGTTTCTAAAAATTCTACAAAAATTACATGAGGTCCTTGACTACATAAGGAAGACTCTTCCTTATTTTTACAACCATTGCATAAATATTTTACAAGTTTTTTGGCTTTTTACTAATTTTCTACATCAAAAATACTTTCCAAAAATACACCTTCCAACAATATGGATTCCAAAGAAAGTAGTAGCCGCCCAACCGGATCGAGTGCAAATATGGATTCCAAAATCATGTTCTCCAAAGACGCTAAACCAAAACGATGAACCTCAGCATAAGAAGAACCAATATGGTCTAAGGGCAAAACAGCCAAAGAAGACTAGCTACAGGAAAGAAAAAAAGTCTGCAGTTGCAACAACAGCTAGTTCGAGGTTCAAAAAGCAGATAGAGCAAATGTACAACATGAGAAGCACCACATTCATAAGGAAGGTTAGGGATACAATACATACCAACAGAATGAAGCAGGTTTGGATGCCGAAAGACAAAACAAACTGCATGCATCATCCAACTACTTCAAGTTGCACACATTTGGAGTTATCAGGTCCCAAAGTATGCATGCTAGGGCCACATTACAAGGCCAAGCATTCGGCACATCTTTCTTCTATTCCAGGATAGTCGAGCACATTTTCCTATTGGGAAATAGGAGAGCGATTGTACATACATTAAGAAAATCACTCAAAAAATAATAATTGCTTCGGCTATGATCTAACTTTTCTGTTTTTACTTTTAGATGAAAACATAAAAAATCTATAAAATTTTGGAATAATCCAGGTATTACCTTTCTCACACCCACGGGAAAGGGACGACACCATTCACTCGGAGCAATGTCAAGCTTTTGACAAACAAATACAGGAGGATTTCTAACAGTATATGGCCACTAATTCATATTCTATAATTAAGTGCAGATGGCATCTACTAATTCTGAAGCTACGCAAGAGGAAGAGGTCTAGCTTCTTCCACTCGAATCCATAACCAAAGCAAGAGGCCATTGGTTTCTTGATGACCAACCAGTGTCATACCTCATTTTCATGGCCATTATCAAGATTATGGATAGGGATCATTATTTCCCTATTATGTCGCAAGACTTCAAAACTATAATACAAGGATTACCGCATATCGAGGATGTGTGGACACAAGCAGGCCTAGAGGCATTTCTCAAATTGCCAATTTATCTACCAGATTTTCAAAGATGTACACAAGTAATGAATACACTGCAGCGTGTAGCAACGAAGATATCAGTTCCCGAAGCACGAGTATTGGATAAAGTAGGAACATGGAAAACCATTCAATTCACACATGAACTAATCAACAAAGCCTTCGGATGGAATCAAGAAGGGATCACTAATGTCAAAGAGGAATGTCATGATCCTAAAAAGAGGTCCTTTTTGGATATCAACAGGACTGATATTGAAGATGTTGTCCGCCTGGTGCACCAACATTTTTGTTTCCCAAGTATGCACAGATATACTGCACCACAAAAGATTGTCGTACAACTACTCTCGCATGCAATGAGACAAGTGGGAAATAAAGTAAACATGACTGGCTATGTCCAAGAAAGATTATTTGAAGCTTGGAAGAAGTGGGGTCAGAAGAAGTTTCTCAATGAGAGTTCGGCTTTGACAGTACTTATATATGAAGCTCTTGAAATGAAAAACTGCTTACGTGAGATGCCAACCTTAGAAGGGCTAGCCAAATATGCCAAATCCGCTACGGTCCCCAAGAAAAAGAAAGCAGCTATTGTCGTAGAAGAAGCAAGAACCAGTTCACAGAAACCCATGAGGGGTACAAAGCATCTAAGAGAGGAAGAAGCCCAAGCTACACCCCAATCAAAGCGTACACACATTCTTCCAAAGATTACGATGACCCAAATGCCTATTACCAAGAGAGATCACTCTACCGCCCTAGAAGAGACACATCAGTACATGCAAGGTCTAGGAGGAGATGAAAAGTGGAAGCCTTTCATATTGTCTAAAGAATTATCATTAGATCATTTTACTCCCTATCTTAATCAATTGCTAGGACATATGCTAACATTTGAGTAGGACATTAAAGGAGAGAATGACGGAAGTTCAAGTCAAGCAATGTATTCAAAGGACAAGAAGAAGAATGCTAAAGGCAAGCTGTTGGCATCATCTGGGAAGAAGCAAGTACGGGCATACACGCGGATCTAGCACTGAGGCAACCCATCAAAGTTTTTCAATGCTTACATTATTTTAAAAGTGATTATCATCACTGAAAACCATTGTAAATACCGTTTCACCTTTTTGTAGCTCCATTTTGTGCAAGCCGAGGAGTCCTCCAGCTTGAGGAGCTTTAGATGTAATTGCCAACCAAGTTTCATAATTTTCAGAGCTCATTTCAGCCTCCAAACTAGGTTAGGGACCTAATTTTTAACTAGGCTCGACATTAGGTCTGAACAGGACCAAAGCTAGTCAAGAACTATAAATAGAGCTAGAGAGCTCATTTTTGGGGCTAGCTTCTTGTAGAATTGAACTTGTACGAGAACTCTTTTGCAATAGAAGTTATTCCATTGTGTCTCTCTTTGTTCTTGCCTTGTGTGCACGTGTCTGTGTATGTGTGTGCATGTTTGTGTGCTTCTCACTCACTCACTTAGGCCATCACTTGTTCGAGGTCTTCATACCATCCTCATGTCTTCCTGGATTGACATTGAAGGAGGTGCTACTCGTCACTGAGCTACACCAAATTTTGGCACCGTTGTTGGGGATCCGAGCTTTGAGGACGAGCATGTGATGGTAAGACGTAGAGAGGACGTTTTGGAAAGGTAAGTAGTAGGTTATTTCTTATTTTTTACTAATCCTTTCCCCATCTTCATCTCCATTTCCATCTCCATCTCCGCGCCACACCATCTCCATCTTCATTTGATATTCCCATTCCCATTCCATTCATCTCATTTGCATAGTGAGAGTTTGAGAGAGAGCGAGAGTGCATTGTTGGTTTTGTGTGCTTTTTGCATGATTCTTGCAGGTGTCAGCACCATCACCATCCCCAACAAGCTCTGTAGGTATGTAATTCATCTGCGCAAGGCCCAAGGCATCAATCTTGAGCTATCATGACACACCGAAAAATCAACCCTATTGAGAATCTGAGTGCACCAGGACATAGCACAACCTGAGAGCTCCCAGGATCACTAGGTTGATCAGTAGATTGCACCATATTCCGAGGTATCGCAACACATCCATCTATCATGACACACCCATCTATAGCGACACACCCATCTATCCAGACACACCCAGGTATCGCGACACACCGAGGTATTGCGACACACTGAGGTATCGCGACACACCCAAGTATTAGAACACACCGAGGTATCGCGACACACCAAGTTATCACGACACACGTGTCTATCGCGACAAACCCAAGTATCGCGACACACCCATCTATCGCGACACACCCGTCTATCGCGACACCCATCTATCGCAACACATCGACCCAAGCTATCGTGATACACTAGCTTTACACATAATTTTTAATGGGTGTAATTGTGTAATTGTGGTTATTTTGGGCTTTATATTGACAAACAGCGGCTACCTTAGAGCCTTATATGTGGGCAAAACAACTAGAAAGCCTTAGATAAATTCATGAACCCTGAGAACCTATCTTTATCCCAAAGTTCCTGAATGGTCCTAACTCCGCCATATGAACTCCGATTGATGAGATTTGGTCTTGTTGGAAAGATCGTTGAGAATCCTACGTGCAGGTTTAGAACGTGTATTTTTAATTTGGCCATTAGGAGGGATTAGGTGGTCATAGGATTCTCGGGGGTGCAGGGAGTTATTCTAAGGGGGCCCTATACTTTTTGATGTGTGTTTGTCAATCCATTGTGATGAAGGGAAATATTAACTTGTGAACCTTTGCAGGAACATTGTGAGCAATCAAGGCATTCAAAGCAAGCTAGCAAGGAAGAATACCAAGCTTGGGAGAAGGCTTTCTGGGCTTGTGTAGCAACCAGAGCAACAAGTGATTGGAGGTTGGAAGTTCTCTCAACCTCCTTTCTCAATTCCTAGCTTAGGCTAAGTGTGACTTAGGTGTGGTAAGTAATTAGAGCGATGCTAGGCATGAATCAAGTCCAAGAGAACTAATCAACTAAGTGTAAGCATTAAGTAGGTCTTAAGTACGAAAACCCTAAGGGACAAAAGTAAAGTTGAACTAACCAATTATCAAGTGCAAAATTCACTTAAGTATTCCTCACAACGTGATTTCAAACAAGAGCTTAACACAATAATCAACTAAAAAGAACAAAGTGATTGATACGAACTAATCTGCAATGAGATTGTACTTGGGACTAGAGGGAAGAAAACCCAGGCATATGAACCTAAGGTCAGGAAGACACTTAGGCCGAGATAGACAAAGCCTCAGGTTTGCTGAAGCTAGTGTCAATCATACTGCTAGGTCTTGGGCCCAGTAGTTGAGTGATTATCCATACACTCTAAGTTCAGAAACAAGCGATTCTGAAAGTTCCTATAACTTGGAGAGACCAATAGGTAGTTTAGGACTAGCGCACCTAAAAAAGCCAGAAGGACCTTACAAGACTCAATTGGAATATATCAGGACCAATCGTCTGGGTGCTCGCATCTATGAAGATGGCCTGAGAAGATCTGTGGTCCAGATTAAAAACCCAGATCAACCCCATGGACTAGAACTTCCGGTAGTCAAGCTCCAAAATGGAGCATGTCTAGATAAAGAAGGAACGATTTATGTGGTCACTACCCTTCTAGATAGGACAGATGAGTTCAACAATGTGATCGTGGAGGCTGACATGGGCGACATAGAGCAAGGAAACTTAGGAAAAGAGCCAAAAACCCCACGAGGCAAGTCGGTCCTGACGAGAATAATCACTCAAGAGTGGGTTCCCCAAGACAATAGGAGCATAGACTTACTCGTGAGTCGAGAGACGGATGAGGCTTTTTGGAGGTACAAGCCTGAGAAGCCTAACAAAGTGGGAGCACTTACCATCTATGAATTCAAAGATCCCGACAGCCCAGGCAAAGTGACCTAATTAGATGATGCTTCGAAGAGGATCTTTGTGGTCTCAGAGCATGGGCTACATGCCTACACTTGGAAGGGTGAATTTGTTTTTCCCCAAATTCGATCCACAGTGTCTTATGGTCACCAAGGAGCTGGAACATCTCAAGCTCATGGGACTCAAAGAGAAAGGAGTAGAGATAGACCCGAGGTGAGCTTTGCTAACCCACTAGGAAGAGAGAGGATGAGAAGAGAAACGGATAGAGAAGAAACTGAGAGATCTAGAGCCCCAAGAAACCAAAGAAATGCTGATGATTTTCCTTTGTCAGGGCCTAGAAAACACACTAGGACCCTGGACCAACCTAGCTACTGAAGTCCATGAAGAACTACTTCGATGGCACTGGAGACCCTTATGACCATGCGGCACAATTTAGGCAAGTCTTGAGAGCTGAACAAGTTGCGGATCTATTCACATAGTAGAATGCTTTTGGCCTAACCCTTAGAAACACAGATCTTACGTGGTTTCAACCACTACATGAGAGACAGTTTAGGAGCATAGACCAACTTTTAGAAGCTTTGAGCAGCGAGTTTTCTAAGAGTGGCACGGCATAATACTTCCTCACTGATTCATAGCTTCAAGCAAACACCTCAAGAGACGGTCTGCCTGGCAGGAAGATGGTTTAGGCAATACCTAGAGAGGTGTCAGGTGCCTGAGTTACCCGCACCAGCCAAATAGGTGGCTCTATTCTTATATGGATTGCTGAACACCAAGCTCAGATCATATGTGTATCTGAAGGACCCCAAAACCATAGAAGAATGTGTACACATGTGCATAGACATTGAGGATAATCTAGGAGAGGAGCTAGAGCTTTCAAAAATCTATAAGGATTTAGATAGCTCTAGCAGCCTCACTTCCGATCAATCCACATCTATCAAAGAAATTGGAGAGAAGGTAGCTCAAAAACTAGGTGTCTCCAGCAAACAAATTCCAAGATTTGCTCCAAGGAAACGATGCTATACCTGTGGAGAAGACCATATGGCGAGTGTATGTCCCATCATGGCCCAACCTCAAGTGAATCCTAGTAGCCAGTACTGCACCATAGAGCGAAGGTACACCAACCACATCGCAAAAGACTGTCTTTATAACAAACATACTGTCAGGCAAAATTACCCTCAACCATATCCACAATAGGGTAGATTCCAGAACCAGTACCCACCACAGCAGTATGGTAGGCCCCAACAATCCCACCAACCACCCTATTAAGGGCAGCAGAGACCACAACCAGTTCTAGCATAGCAACCCCCTGCTCCAACCAATGTGATTCCAGTAAAATATGCATCTACAGAAGAAAATATGAACAGAGCCATAGTTCCAGTTACACCATTGCTATCAGAAAGTGACCCAAGTGATCATAGTTTTGACTCTACACATGCTGATAGCCCACAAGCTTACTACATGCAGTCACCTGAGCATAATAAGTCATACTATTATGAAGAACCCTATGAATCTAGTTGGGAACTAGATTATGGGAATTTCATGTACGCAAACCCCAACCCTAGACCTCATCCTAGATAGATATGACCTCCATTTCCTAGAGGGCCATGCTTCCGATGTCAGGGAGATCAGCTCATTCGTGATTGCCCTCTACCGGCACCTACACAAACCCAATATGTGACAATTCAAGGCTTTTTCCCAAATTGTGGAAAGGAGCATTTGTTATGAGTGTCCCAAGAACCCCATTAATATGCCAAAAATTGCTCCTATCAATGTTATTGGGTTATTAGTAGACTTTGTAGGAAGTGTGACTTCCACTGCCCTAGTGCAAGTAGTCACGCGAGCTCAAGCTTTGCAGCAAACTCAAGGTGTAAGGTAGGAAAAGAGTTGTGAGGTTAGCGAGACAGAGAGTATAACCAAGAAAAGGACAAGAGCTTGGAGAGATAGCCGGGAGAGAATGAAAAGACAATGGTCACAGAAAATGAGTGAGCTTGAGGAAATCTTGAGAGAAACAAAAGCCAAGATAATTGAACTCACATCTCAAACTCACTCTCACTCCACCCCACCACCCCCATTTCCATCTCCCTCTAGCCCATCATCTTCTATTCCCCAACCTTCTAATCCACCACACGTAACCCACCCACCACCCAGAGTAGGATCAGTCCTAGCCGATCCCACCTTGAGAATCTAGACATGATGCTTAAAGCATATCAGGCCAGAATCCAAGAAGGGCCAAATGTGACAGATCATGACAAATGTTATCTAGAGATAGAGAGAACAAAACTTTGTGCTAAGATGGTAGAATTGGCTCAAGCCATGTTTGAAGCCATTCACTTATTCAATTGCTCTAGCTCCACTAGAACACCATTGCATTTTGATGGTCTATTAGATAGATTGGAGAGGTTACTTACAAAGTCTGGAAAAGGAGCCACCTCCTAGGCTAAGGAGAGGGCGAGTGATAGAATAAGCATTCCTCCCCAGGAAGCTTATGGGCCTAACTCCACCGAACTGGACACCTCTTCTTCTATGAATCGGTATTCACCAGAATTCCTGCGAGAGATTCAAGAAGAGAAATGGGCTAAAGAAAGTGAAGACCTGCCTCCAATTGAACTTGTGGATGACACGCACTTTCAATTCCCACAAGACATTCCTTCCATTTATGGAGAGCAGGAGAGTGCCCAATCTCATGAGAGGTTCGACTTTGAGTCTAATTCCTTACAGGAATTACCCCATTTCACAGGACCCTGGGAAACTAAGTCTACTTGCATGAGAGCGCCCACGGTCATGATAAAAAACGAAGACTCTATCATACCTAGGAATACGGAGGTAGTAAAGAACACTAAAGTATAGTGCAATCTCACTTTAGAGGAGCTACTCAAGGTTAGGCCAGAATTGTGAAAAAATGTAGCCAAACAAGTGCTAGGTGTAGCGAAACCTTGTTCCCAAGGAGGATCTCATAGAACAGTGCCAGAAATACCATTGGATAAGATAGGAGACATGAGCGAGGGAGAAGAAGGAAATACCTATCTTCCCATTACCCATCAGGGGTACACAACAAAGGCAATTTTGGACTTAGGAGCAGGAGTTTCAATTGCTACCACTTCCCTCTGAAAGCATTGGGGCAAGCCAGCACTCAAGCGGACGAGAATGAAATTGCAAATGGCTGATGGTCATATGGAGAGGCCCTTAGGATTCCTAGAACGAATAACTCTCACTACATGTGGTGTAGAGTTTGAGCATACTTTTGCTATATGTGACTTTAGCAAAAATCAGGCCTATGAAATGATGTTGGGAAGACCAATTATGTGGCAGTTGTCAGTGGTACAAGATTGGGGAACCAATTCCTTGTATTTGCAACACCTAGGTGTTACAACCAAAGTTAATCTCAAGGATTTCTCTCATAGAGATGTGGCCCCTATTCAATGGAATCCCATCCATAGCGCCAAAGATGATACGGAGTCAGTGCACTCCATAGGATCAAGATCCTCATGAATGCATGAAGACACCCACTTATGGATGTGCAAAGTAGTCGTATAAGAAGACAAAAGAGAAAAAGCAAGAGAGGTAGGTGCGAAGGAAACTCAGAGATCAATTCAAGACCCAGCCTATGCACCCGTAGTATTTCTTGATGAAGAATTTGAACCTCATGGGTGGGAAGAGATTTTAGCAACCATGGATGTAGCCATCAATGAAGAACAATGGACACCCCACTATGATGAGGATGGCTATGACATCTCAGTCTTCACAATAGAGCCAATCATGTATGACACAGTTATAGAAGAATGCGAGCCTAGCACTAATGCATTTGAAGATGCAAGTGACTTTGATCTAGAGTCAATCATTATGGACCCACCTTTTGCATCAGATGAGGAATATTTCCACGAGGTAGAAGCTCACCCTCAGAGACATGAGGAAGGTATGAATGAGGTGAGACTAACCACACCAGTGACCACCAAAAGTAAGGGAAAGAAGAGGAAGAAAAGAGAAGTCACACGAGAGGAGGAAGAATCCTTGTTTGAGGTCCCTGAAAACTTTAAGAAGTATGAAATTGAAGACAAGAGAGTCATGATAAGAATGCCAAAATGCGATGCACAAGCAAGAGAGGCCTATGATAACAAAGAAACCACCAAGAAAATAGTGGTAGCCATAGAAGAAGGAGAGGAGAGATGCACATACATTGGACATGACATTACTGAAGAAGAAGAGCAAGAGTTGATAGCCTTGCTTAGAGGATACAGAGATGTATTCGCTTGGAGTTACAAGGACTTGAAAGGTGTAGACCCTGACATCTACTCACACATGATCCCCATGACCTCAGAGGCCAGACCCTCTAAACAGAAGCCATACACATACAATGAGAACTATGCTGCCAAGATCAAAGAAGAGATAGATCACTTGGTTGAAGCTGGATTTATCTATGAAATCGAGCACACTGAATGGGTATCCCCCATTGTAGTGGTGAACAAAAAGAATGGCAAACTACGTGTATGCATTAACTTGAAGAAGGTTAACGCAGCCACTATAAGAGATAGTTATCTGCTTCCTATCACTGAGCATCTATTAGAAAGGGTAGTAGGCAAGGAAGTGTACAGCTTCCTAGATGGGTTCTCTGGTTACAATCAAGTAGCCATTGCACCAGAAGATCAGCATAAGAAGGCTTTTTCCACAGGGTGGGGCATATTTGCTTTTCGGGTAATGCCATTTGGTCTAACCAATGCACCTACAACCTTCCACAGACTCATGTGCCATGTGAGGAAGAATTTGGAAGTCTATGTTGATGACCTCTGTGCTCATTCCAACATTAGACAAACACATATACTTGAACTCAAGAAAATCTTTGACAAATGTAGAGAGTATCAAGTCTGCTTGAACCCAGAAAAGTGTGTTTTCATGGTCAGGCAAGGCAAGATTATAGGACACATAGTGTCAAAGAACGGCATATCCACTGACGAAGAGAAAGTGAGAGATATCGCAGAACTACCTAGGCCAAAGAATATCAAGGAAGTGCAAGCTTTCATGGGGCATTGTGGGTATTACCGACGTTTTATACACATGTATGCCATCATTGCAAAGCCTCTGTATGGACTATTGACCAATTTTGAGTGGACTGAGGAATGTGAGAAATCTTTCAATGAGCTTAAATGGTGATTGTGTTCAGCTCCAATCTTGACTACACTGGATTGGAACAAGCCATTCCATGTACATGTGGATGCCTCCAACTATGCTATTGGGTGTGTACTTGCACAACCAACTGGCAAAGGTAATATGGATCTTCCAATTGCCTATGCTAGTAGACAGTTGAATGCAGTCAAACAAAATTATACCACTACAGAGAGAGAAGGATTAGGCATGGTATACGGGGTTAAAAAAATTAGACACTATTTGCTTGCACTAAGTTTAATTTTTTTACTGATCAGCAAGCACTATTGTACTTGGTGAACAAGCCATGCAATACAGGTAGATTAGTAAGATGGTTTCTCTTACTAATGGAATATGACTTTGAGGTTGTGGTGAGGAAAGGAAAGAATCACTTATGAGCAGATCATCTCTCGAGGCTCGCATATGGAGAGGCCCCACAAGGGGTATCAGATGAACTTCCTGATGCTTACTTGTTAATTTGGAAGTTGTACCATAGTGGGCCAAGACCTTAGTGCCAGTGTTGACGTATGGGCCTAAACTTCCAATAGTAAACACCCAAGATAGGGAGGTAGTAAAAGCCCAAAAGTACCGCATCATTGCAGGAAGTGTGTACAAATATACAGATCAGGGAATATTAGCTTGTTGTGTGGAAGAGGATGAGCACTCAAAGTGGTTGCAATTAGCACATGTGGGTGCATTAGAGAAACACTATTCAAGGCAAAGAACTCTACAAAAACTTAGGAGACTTGGAGTGCATTGGCGAACTATGGAAGCAAATGTCCATAGGATGTGCAAAGAATGCCGAGTCTGCCGCACTAAACCACTAGTGGAACATGCCACTCTTTATCGAGTGTCTTTAGTGTTAGATTGGAGTGAATCCTTATTAGCCTTTTTGAGGACGAGAACCTTTCCCCAAGATATGACATTGGCTAGACAAAGGAGCTTAGAACAAGAAGCTTTAGATGATACTCTCATTATAGATAATCTATACAGAAGGGGAAAAGATGGGTATCTTAGATTATGCATCCACAAGAGTGAATATCTCAAGATCCTGGAAACTGCTCACCAAGGTGTAGCAAGAGGACACTTTGGACCAGATAGGGTGATGAAGGCAACACTATTTGTAGGTCTTTGGTGGCCCACACTTCATATGGATGCACATACCTATGTGAAGAGGTGTGATGTTTGTCAGCAAACTCAGTACCCTATACGTAAAGATGAGATGCCACTGAAACCTATGATAGGTGGACGTGCATTCTCTAAACGGGAATAGAATTTGTCGGTCCTATTACTCCCCCAACTAAGGGTTCCCATGCTGAATACATCATTGTGGCCACGGACTATCTAGCCAAATGGGTAGAAGTAAAAGCTACAACGAGGAACGATGCCTAGATGACACCTAAGTTCTTATTCGAAAATGTGTTCACCAGATACGGGTTGCCAATAGAGTTAGTAAGTGATAGAGGCACACACTTCTTGAATGAAGTCATAGAAAACCTTCTCCAAGAATTCTTGGTGATACATAAGAAGTCGGCCCCCTATCATCCACAAGAGAATGGATAGGCTGAGAGCACAAATAAGATTCTATGTAATGTATTGACAAAATTAGTTAATAATAAACGCTCTAATTGGGACAAACAGCTACACCATGTTATTTGGGCATACAGAGTGGCCTATAAAACGGTACTCCAAGCCACGCCCTTTCAGATGGTGTTCGGCCAAAATGCAGTGCTACCATTGCATTTTTTGATACCTACATTGAAAGTAGCACAGGAGCATGACTCTTTGGCCCATGAGCTCTCCTCTAGAATCTTCGATCTTGAATGTTTAGGTGAAACACGATTGAGAGCTGCAGCAGGCATTTATGCAGCCAAGAAGAGGCAAAAAGCATATTTTGACACACAGGATAAGGATAAGGGCTTGAAAGTAGGAGACCTAGTCCTAGTCTACACCTTGAAGCAACATGCACAGAAATTAGAGAAGAGGGGCTATGGACCAATGATTATCAATAGGATCTCAACAAGTGGAGTGGTACAACTAGCCACTCTAGAAGGTGACATCCTACCAAGTTACATAAGTGGATGCAGAGTCAAGTTATATCAAGAACCCCTAACGGAAGATATGTTGAATCAACTCAATACTGCAAAGAAACGTAAGGAAGACGAAAAGCGAATTCAAGAAGAAGCACACGCAGAAGGTTTAGATCGCATCAGGCAAATGAAATTGAGAAGACAAGGTAGAGATCATCCCATGCCTAACACTCATGAAGCTCTAAGTTATCACATGGCCATGTGTGAGGCTTTAGGTAAACGGTCACATAGGATAGTTTATCGACCACCTTTTGTGACCCTAGGGGTAGGACAAGGAGAGAGTGCAAGGACTGTGAGAGCTTTAATTGACTCAGGAGCATCCACTAGTGCAGTATGGCTTTCTTACTGCCAAGAATTGCATTTGAAGGTCAATCCTATAGAGGCATATCTCATAGGGTTAGGAGGTGTGGAAACCCCTTACATTGGAGAGGTGGAACTTCCCCTCTACGTTCAAGAGGTCCTAATGGCACTAAAAATGCTAGTATGTGAAGACAAGGATCTTACCAAGCCTCTTGTCTTGGGCCAAGACTGGATCTATGATCATGCAGTCAACCTCAACCTGAGAAGTGGAATTCTTCACGCTTGGGTGGGCCAAAATCACCTCATGATTGAATTAGAAAATCAAGCACTCAAGCCATTAGAAAAGGCACCAAATCCTGGTCCCTCCAGGAACCCACATGAAGATAATGATGCTATTCTTGACCAAAGTTCTTTGATGCAGAAGATTATCACTCTAGACAAAGTTACAGAATTCAATGAGGAGTCCCCTTCTTTTCCCATGAGGATTCGAGGACAGCAAGCCCGACAACACACGACACCAACGAAGCCGATAATCAAGAATCATGAGCACCAACCTGTGCAATATGAAGTGCTCGTGGCATGAAGCAGATGTGGATACACAAGGGTGGAAAACCCACGGCTCTAGAGACACGTTCTCAAGGGTCTCACAAGCTACACCGTGGAGGATGGCAACGAAGGAGTTCCCTAGGAAACACTTTAGACATACCATTTTGATTTGGTTCCCGAAGCGGTCAATGAAGGCTACTCCCAATGCTAGACAGATATGGGTGCCCAAGGCTTGCTTACAAGCTCAAATAGCTCCACCTCTAATCACAAGAATGAAGCAACACTCACTAGCACTATTGGGAAAAATCTCAAAGCAAACACCGACACTCCACACCATTACATCCTTGATCACACCTAGGAATATCGGGAAATGGGTACCCAAAAGGTCCCAAATCCAACACAATCTAGTCCATAAACCTTTACATATCATCACCACTAAAAGCTACGATGCCACAATCAAAGTTTTGAGACTTAAACCCTGCATCAAACCCCCTGACCCAATTTTGTAAATCCATCTACTCTAATGTAGGTGCATTCTGAGTACATTGTATATCCAAAGTATGCATCTAGGATGACACTAACCACTAACCAACATTCACACCCATCACAGAAACTTCACCCCTAACCCCTAACCACTTGGAATGTCATGTTAGTATTGTGGAGGGAACGCCATTACATCATGTTTCCTATGCAACACTAATGTGCCTCTCTTCTTCTAGCAGATTAGCATCATCAACTAGAAACAATCCCATGGAAGAAGCAGCAGGCACGAGCTCCCAAGCAGGCAGTAGTTCTCAAGTCGATTGGGAGACAATGCCCGTGGAGGCCCCACTGACAGCTAGGCTTGAAGAGTATCTAAATGTGAGAGGAATTCCCATCTTGGATCCACCAAGTGGCTTAACAAAAAGAGTAAAAGGACACTCTCATTGGTTCAATGAGATGCCAAGAGATTTGGGGGATATAGACCACATCTGGGAGTCTAAGTTGGAATTTGGGGGAGTGTGGTGGACATTTCAGTTCTTCTCAAGAGGGTTTGAATCACTACAAAACGTAACACCTCTTCAAGATATTTGACAGAAGGCAGGTTTGAAGGACTTCTTTAGCGCATCCCTCCCTAAGCTAGATTATCTATGAAGAACAGTAAGCTCAAGAAGGTGAAAGATATGTGTGCCCTCACTCAAACATTGCCATACCGTTGCGCATGTGCCTTCAATACTTTGCATTTCGTGCTCAAGACGGATTCACACAGCCTCACAAGAAGATTTGGTACGGGCTATACCTAGCGGAGATAGGGAGTCTACCTATTAAAATGCCAATATGGATCCTCGATCAATTATATGAGGCAGGAACAAGAGGAGTAAGGAAGCCTTCTTTGAATGCTTGCTGTGCCATTACAAGAATCATATACAGATGCCTAGCTTATGATGTGTCGATCGCACGGGCACTTACTTACTCACAGCTGCAGTTCTTCCAAGGATGAAAACCAAGGGTTCAACCAGCTAAACGAATGCATGGATCTCTTTCTCATGTCCTAATTCCTCGCAAGTCCACCATGGAAACCTCCCTTAGGGAAGAAGAATAGGTGGCCCCATTCACTATCCATCTCCAACGATCACAATCAGAGGACATTACACAACCCACTCCGTCAGCGCCTCCATTACCCACGGATGCTGAGTTTGCCTCCATGAATGAATTGGCAAAAGATACCTCCTTTGACTTTGAGACCTTCTTGCAAACAACACAACTATCCGATGGTGAGTTCTTTTCCGACACTGAAGGTCCGAGATCATCATCCCATAGAGGACGCCCACATTGTGAAGAACGAAGAGTACATTGGGAGGATGAAGCACAACACACTCATGTTGAAGACACACATGAACAAGAGGAGGCACTCGGGCATGAATCAGAGGAGAGTGAAGAGGAAGCCCCTGCATACACTGCTCAAATCAGACGGCTATACAAAACTATCAAACAAGTACAAAAAGGGCATAAGTTGTCAGAAGAGGCAAACACAACAATGGTGAATCAGATGCTACAAGCAGAAAATGTGGACCCTCACTTCATGGAATCTTTGAATCTTTTGGCAGACACATGTGGAATTGTAGAAGTTATGAGGACTATGATACATCGCACTCCCCCTCAATACGACCAAGAAAGGCTGGATACGCGATCGCGAAGGGGCAAGATGATCCACATTGGAGTTTCCTCCTCACTCCCTACCACAGCTCAAGAAGACGTTCACATGACCAGTCCCACTGACACTAGGGTCCCCGATGAAAGCACATAGATACCATCACCGCCATCACCACCAATCCATTCCACAGCAACCCTCGCCACTAACATTCGTGAACAAGCAGCAGTCGCCTTTAGTGAGCCTATCTCACACACCACCCTTTTCCCATCCTTACCATTCCCTAGCTCCACCAGTGCTTGTCAATTTTTCGAACCTCAGATAGGTCACCCCACCACTCATCAAACCATACTAGGTCACCTTTCTTATCTCCCAGCTCTGGGACATCTACTTGTCTCTACCCAAACATTGACACACCCATTTTCCCTCACTACAACATTTGCTCTTTCCCAACCCCGACCCACTGTGCCCCCCCTCAAACTCCTCATAATTGATACAAACCACCATGCCTCAATCTTGGGCAAACCTTGTAAATATGATGCGACAACTGGATGAATATAATAGGAATCCTTTTTCCCACCCCACCTCTCCCACGTTCACGACCACCGCTGACACACCACCCACCATTCCGGTATTCACGATTCACACTTCACACACAATCACGTCCGACCCCATGGACATTTCACCCTCCACACGACCACCCACCACCACTTTTGTCTCAACATCACCACTTGTTACTTCACTCACATCACCAAGTACACCCAGTGTAAGCACAACATCCACTTTTCCCTTCCCCATTTCCCGACCCCTTGCATCTTCCATCACTACCTCTACATCGACTTCATTTAGTCATGCATTAGACACCATGTTCGAAGCGGCCATGCAACTGAAATAGGAATATAAATTATTGGAAGAGAACAACAAAGAATTATGTAATCTGTCTGCCCACCTCCAAGCACGTGTTGACGCTTTGGAGTTGCGAAATACTATAGTGCAACAAGAATTCACCGCCCTCCAGAAATCTTATGTGGAACAGAAGCAAGTAAAGTGACCGAAGGGCAACTCAGAGATCAACTAGCCTGCAATGCTAGATTACAAAGAAACTGTCATGGACAAGGAAACAATCTAAACCTTAGATTCCATGTCAATTTTTATATCTCATGATTGGCTTACAGTTTGAAGAAACTAGTTCTTCCATTGCGTCCGGAACGTGCAAAACCCCAAGATCGACTGTCTATTTGCTGAATTCTGACACTCGAAGGTCCTGATTCAAGTCGATGACATTATGATGACATCATCAAGTTGCAACCACCCTTGGGAACCGCCCTTGAAAACCTATATAAGGAAGGGTTGGCCACATTCATAATCAGTCTTGTGGATACCAGTCTTGGGAGCTCAAGGAGTCGTGACTGCCAAGTAAGTACTCTTCAAGCTCCAATTCTAGTTCTTGTCTTGTTCCTTGTTCTAGTCTAGTTCTTGGAAATCTTATCTTGTCCCCTTGTAATCTCGTGGTACGAGATCCTGTCAAGTTATTTCTTGTATCTAGTTCATCTCCCAGAAGGTAGTTCTTGTAATCTAGATATCTTGTTACATACTTACGATCCCGGGTTGTGGGATCTCCTGTATCATCTCTAGTCCAATTTTCCATACCTATTGGTCCCAGGTTGTGGGACATCTTGTATTGGCTATATCTTCTTGTATTATTTCCCCTACGTGGGTGTTCTTGTAATCATAGGTGTATTTCCAAAATCTTGTCTGCTATAGTCAGAGAGCACAATCTAGTGCTCCCCTGACATTTTGGCAAGACTATCTGCATCAAGGCTGTTATCAATCAGGCAGTTCAATGTGACAATCAATTATTCAAAGGAAGTCAAGCCCAAGAGCTAGAAGGGTTGAATAATCAAGAAAATGTTCCTCAAGAATCCGAATCAAGAATTTTTGAAGCCCAAAAAGTCATTACAAATGATATGGAGAATACATGTTATGAAGATATCAAGAAGGTAAAAGATAAGGAGGAGTTCATGTTCAATCAAGCAGGCGTGCTTACTCAATGCTCTCCATCAAAGATCTTGGAAAGACCAAAACATTCTAGTAGAAGCTCAAAGAATCTATCGCATGAAGAACTCAAGGAAGCTCAAGAGACACCCAATCCTTCACCACCTATCAAGATTGAGGACCATGAAGAATTCGAGGTTAATCATGTCTTAGATTCAAGAATCTCGCGAGAACGATTGGAATGCTTTATTCATTGGAAAGCATATGACATCAATGATCATAGCTGGGAACTTATAAAAAATCTTCAAAGAACAAAATTCAAGGTTCGTGAATTCCATAAGAAGAATCCAATGAAACCCAAGCTAGTGAACATGGCCGCTCCTCGTGGAACTCTTCGCTTGAGGGGGAGGTGATGTCATGGACAAGGAAACCATCTAAACCTTAGATTCCATGTCAATTTCTATATCTCATGATTGGCTTATAGTTTGGAGAAACTAATTCTTCCACTGCGTCCGGAACATGCCAAAACCCCAAGATTGACTCTCTATTTGCTGAATTCTGACACCCGAAGGTCCTGATTCAAGTCGATGACATCATGATGACATCATCAAGTTGCAACCGCCCTTGGGAACCGCCCTTGAAAACCTATATAAGGAAGGGTTGGCCACATTCATAATCAGTCTTGTGGATACCAGTCTTGGGAGCTCAAGGAGTCGTGACTGCCAAGTAAGTACTCTTCAAGTTCGAGTTCTAGTTCTTGTCTTGTTCCTTGTTCTAGTCTAGTTCTTGGACATCTTATCTTGTCCCCTTGTAATCTCGTGGTACGAGATCCTGTCAAGTTATTTCTTGTATCTAGTTCACCTCCCAGAAGGGAGTTCTTGTAATCCAGATATCTTGTTACATACTTACGATCCCAGGTTGTGGGATCTCCCGTATCATCTCTAGTCCAGTTTTCCATACCTATTGGTCCCGGGTTGTGGGACATCTTGTATCGGCTATATCTTCTTGTATTATTTCCCCGACGTGGGTGTTCTTGTAATCATAAGTGTATTTCCAAAATCTTGTCTACTATAGTCAGAGAGCACAATCTAGTGCTCCCCTGACAGAAACATGGAATTACTTCGTCGATACCTAGCAGCTCTGCAGGAAGAGAATAGAAGGAAATAGCAATAAAATCAAGAAAATCTAGAGGTGGCCATTGAAAACACTCCAGGGGCACCCATAGATCTGTCTAAGTTCTAGCCTCTTTCCTTAGAAAATATTGAGCAGATATTAGAAAATTATGCAAATCTCTTGGAAGCGCACGACCGACTTGTAGATCAGGTGAAGGAACTACAAAGACAAACAGTCCCACACCCCATACAATAGAAATTTGAGAAATGGTGAGCATCGCTACTTCACCCTCGCCAAAATCTTCAACCGACAATGAACTGCTCACGCTCCGACAATAGGTCACTAAGTTAAACATGAAACTATTACAATACGAATGACCACCATCGCCACCCGCTCAACAGTTAGAAGAAGAGGCAGTTACCATTCAAGTTGAAGAGACCTTCAAAGATAATTATGAGCCTCAACCTCTTCCAGGAGGCAGAGTCACTCACGAAGTACAAGACACATATGAGGAACCCCCTCCGGCATGGATGAAACAAGTAGAAGAGATGGGCCCAACCCACGAAGAGCGCATATCCACTCAGATGCTCGCCATGAAAGCTATTGAGGAGGAAATACTTCAATCACAATATTTCAGACACTTGGCTTCTAGGCAATTGATAACGAGTTCAGAGTTACACTATAAGCCTTACTTTATGCTATTGGCAGACTACAACGCTGAAGTCAAACACAAAACCAATAACTACCCTTCCTTCGCCACACAATTCCAACCAGAGGACATCCCGAAAGAAGCCAAACAGGGGGAAATCTTCCAACCTATCTGGCGGCAAAGCTACCTCGAGAATTATCTAGAGATGCTCCAAACGTGCGACCATGCCCCCATGCACTTAAAGTATAATCCTTGCTTTGGGCTAGTGCAATGAAGATGATCATGGAAAGCCTTTGCAATAAAAGTTTAGAATAATGCTAATTGCAAACAATGGCTCAATTACCCATCCATTGTGCCACCAACAGGCACACCAACCATAGCCTACATGATGGCTACTATCAGACACTAGATGCCACAACTACAACCCATGAACGATCTCACTGCTCAGATGATGCTCAAGATCCCGGACATGATGCAAATAGTACTGAAGACTTTCCGCAATGTACGCAACATCCAACCTTCGATCCCGGGATTTATAAATGGTAATTATGACTTACTCTATGATATGAGCACAACCCCTAGTATTTGGGTTGCTTATGCTTGGCATGCAAGGATCAGATATCTCCCAGCTTGCTATAAACAAACATTTGATCATATGTTTACCACTGGGTTCTGGGAATCTCACTCTGAAGTATTCGCACCACGACCAACCCATCTTCTACAGCTATTTGCATGCGAACAGACTATGCATTCAGAGCTATATACAACACCACAACCTGACATTCCAGGCACAGTTAATTGGGATGCTCTTCAAAGAGATCTAGTCAGGGGACTCAGGATCAGAGAACAGGAGCTAGCCACCGACATAGTCCAACACTACATTGATCACCCCGCGGAGCAAAGGTCTGTAAGAGACGACAGACGCTAGGGGGGGAGAGTGTTGGCATCATCTGGGAAGAAGCAAGTATGAGCATACATGCAGATATAGCACTGAGGCAACCCATCAAAGTTTTTCAATCCTTACATTATTTTAAAAGTGATTATCATCACTGAAAACCATTGTAAATATTGTTTCACCTTATTGTAGCTCCATTTTGTGCAAGCCGAGGAGTCCTCGAGCTTGAGGAGCTTTAGAAGCCAACCAAGTTTCATAATTTTCAGAGCTCGTTTGAGCCTCTAAACTAGCTTAGGGACATAATTTTTAACTAGGCCGGACACTAGGTCTGAATAGGACCAAAGCTAGTCAAAAACTATAAATAGAGTTAGAGAGCTCATTTTTGGGGCTAGCTTCTTGTAGAATTGAACTTGTATGAGAAATCTTTTGCAATAGAAGTTATTCCATTGTTTCTCTCTTTTTTCTTGCCTTGTGTGCATGTGTGTGTGTATGTGTGTGCATGTTTGTGTGCTTCTCACTCACTCACTTGTGTCATCACTTGTTTGAGGTCTTCATACCATCCTCATGTCTTCCCGAATTGACATTAAAGGAGGTGCTACTCATCACTGAGCTACACAAGCAAACAAATGATGAAGAAGGATCTTCAATCCAAGTAAACTTCATGAAAGGGAAGATGAATTTCAGAGGTAAAGGTAGAGGAGGTAAGAATAAAGAAAATGCTAAAGCTTGTTGGATTTGTGGAAGAATAAATCATTTGGCAAATGATTGCTGGTATAATAATCAAAATGTTGGGAGTCATAATCAGAATTTCAGTCCTAGAGGAAGAGGAGGTAGAAATCAAAGAGGTAATTTTAGAGGAAGAGGTGGTAGGACCTCATTTGCTAGAGGAGGAGGAAGGAGTTTCCAAACTCAGTCCTACAACAACACCTATTACAATTATGCTTCAGATCAGAAGGAAGACTCAAATCTCATCTTGAATGCAACACATGAAGGAATTAATGAAGATCAAATGATGTTTTATATTGACGCAGGATGTAGCAATCATCTAAGTGCCAACATCGCCTTAATGACTGATATGGAAGCTAAAGTGAATGGACATAGAGCTCAAACAAGAGACAACACCAAACACAAAGTTGAGAGCATTGGATCGGTGAAGAAAAAGAGTGAAAGCACACTTCTAAGTAAGGTACTTTATGTTCCAACAATTCCTAAACATCTAATAAGTGTAGGGCAAATTATTGAGAAGGGATATGAAGTCAGATTTACAAGTGATGGTGTTTATGTTGAAGATCCAAGCCAAGGATATAAAAGCATTGTTACAGGGAAAAAGGAAGGAAGATTATTCACTCTCAAAGTCCAAGGTAATGTGGGACATGCATTGTTTACTTATGGAAGTCAAAAGATGCCTGAATTGGATCTATGGCACAAGAGGTTAGGACATTTTAATGAAAGGGGAATAAAAGAGATGACAAAGAATGGTGCAGTACTTGGTCTATCAAATATTGAAGGTCAACATATGATATACAAATGTGAGGCTTGTAAGTGAGGTGAAGCTCACAAGAAATCATACAATAAGCAAGGATACAGGTATTCAAATATGCTTGAATTGGTTCATATAGATGTGTGGGGTCCTTCAAAGGACTATAGCATAAATGGATCAAGGTATTATGTGCTATTTGTTGATGATGCAACCAGGTGGATTACTCTGTATGTAATCAAGGATAAATCTGAAGTGTTTGAGACATTTAAACACTACCATGCTTATGCAGAAAGAATCACAGGACAAAAGCTCAAGAGATTGAGATCAGATGGAGGGGGAGAATATTTTTCTAAGGAATTTGATTATTATATGTGGAATGTAGGCATAAAATAAGAAGTGAGTTGCAGGTACTACCCACAAAAAAATGGAGTTGCAAAAGGAAGAAATAGAACTCTTATAGAGTTTGCAAGATCAATGATGAAGGAAAAGAAGTGTCCTAACTATATGTGAGCAGAAGCAATTAATACTACAACTTATCTTATGAATAGGTTGCCTTGCAAAGCTTTGGAGGGAAGGACTCCTTATGAAACATGGTGGGGTAAGAAACCTACTCTTGATCACTGTAAAATATTTGTATTTTTGGCATATGCTTATGTTCCATCTCAATTGAGACATAATCTAGAACCTAAAGCAGAAAAGTATGTTTTCATTGAGTATGATGATATAAAAATGGGATACAGGTTGTGGAGTCCATCCACAAAACAATTTCTTGTTTCAAGAGATGTTACATTTGATGAGCAAAGCACATGGTTTACAGGATCAAACAATGTGTGCACAGATCTTGAAGAAATCAAAAGGAAAGGGAATTCAAAGATGAAGGTATATGAAGAAGACATTGATGATGATGTTTGTAGAAATGAAATGTAGGACAACTATGAAGATAGATGAAGGTTTGATCCAGAACAAAATGAAGGGGAGACGTCAAGAAGTTTAGAAGTTAGAAGATCATCAAGAGAAAGAAAACAACCTACCAGGTATAGTTATGATACCTTTTTCTTGACAACCAAAGATTATGCTTACATTGTGAAGACAGATGAAGACCCATCTACATATGATGAAGCTAAAGGAAAGGAAAATTGGGAAAACTCAATGCAAGAAGAGTATGATGTTCAACTTCAGAATGAGACATGGGAATTGGTACCAAGACCAAAGAATCAGAAGGTAATTGGATGCAAGTGGGTGTATAAGAAAAAGAGGTTTGTAGATGGAAAAGTGTCTAGATACAAGGCTAGACTTGTGTTCAAAGGATATGCCCAAACACATGGAGTGGACTATGATGAAACTTTTAGTCCACAGGCTAAGATCTCTACAATTAGAACTATAATTGCTATTGCTACCTTATCAATTCTTAAGAGAAAAGATGCTTGATAAAGAAATTGAAGTCATGTATACACCAACAAAAGAGCAAGTGGCACATATGCTAACAAAAAGCTTGGATGGACCAAAGTTACAAAGGTTCAAAGAGATGGCAAGTATAAAGAAGGTGCCGGTAATCACAATTGATGATTAAAGGGGAGCTGTTGGAGCAAGACATTCATCAATGGATGATTACATGAAGTCAAGGAATGAAGAAGTCAAGAAAAGACTCAAGCTCAAAGCATGAAGTCAAGTGAAGAATCAGCAGAAATGTTCTATACATTTATGTATATTAGATTTGGAAAAATACTTCAATATACTTTGATTTAGTGATCAGTTCATACTCATATGTATATATACACTCATGTATAGTCATGACATAGGAGAGACATGAAGAATAGATGAGAGTATAGTCAATAGATTTCAAGTTTTTCCAAGATAGATGTGCAAAGAGTTTTTCTTGTGAGTTAACAATTAGTCTTTCCTAGAATTCTCTCAACCTGATCATGTGGATCAAGAAATCTTTTAGATACATCTAACTCTAGAAGCTAATCAAGCTATGACCAAACTTTGATGATCTAATTCTCTTCAGGTTGCGTGTATGACAAGTAGGAACATTCATATGTAGAAGCCTGCAGGTGAAGTTCTCAGAATCGTGCATTTTGTTGCTCAAAGATTTGCTTGGATCTCAGTGCGCAGTGTAAAGGTTTTTATATTTCAGCATCAAAAATCTAAGTTAGAAGATAAGAAAGCTTTGGCTAAAAGCATCTGGAAAAACGGGTTAGATTGTGAGAGAAATCAACTTAAGAAGTTGACCATGTCAAAGTCGTCATTTCTTGAAGGTAGTTTTTTGACATAGGTTTGACCTAAGTGATCAAATTAGAAATATAATGGTTGTTGTGAAGAACTAATGATCATTATGATTGCATAAAGGCAGTATGAATATGTGTGCATCATTTGAATGATTAAAATCAAAGTCATATGCAGAGATTGAAGTCCATTTCTGAAGTAGATTGTTGAAGCTGAAGGAAACTTCACATAGAGAAGTATTTCTTAATGAACTTGAAAGATAATGAAAAGTTTATGTAAAGTTTGATTTGTTCTTGATATAGAAGAGTTCTTAAATCAAGATAGATCAGGCATTTGGAGAATTAAAGGTCTCCAACAAAAACCACACTTGGGATCTAGTTCCCAAGAAGCCAGATATGAACGTAATTGGTTTAAGATGGATATACAAAGTTCCAAAGAACTTTGGTGGTTTTGTAAACAAGTACAAGGCAAGGCTACTGGAAGAGGATTTGCTCAAACACATGGAGTAGACTATGAAGAAACTTTTTCATCTGTGGCAAAGATGCCAACAATCAGGGTATTGGTAAGTCTTGCTACATCCAAAAATCAGACTTTATATCAGCTAGATATCAAGGATGC
The DNA here is from genome assembly GCA_020310875.1 of Ceratopteris richardii. Taxonomy (NCBI): domain Eukaryota; kingdom Viridiplantae; phylum Streptophyta; class Polypodiopsida; order Polypodiales; family Pteridaceae; genus Ceratopteris; species Ceratopteris richardii. The sequence continues at coordinate 10,005,578 of CM035409.1, forward strand.
ATTTTTAAATGGTATCAAAGGCAGTGTATATGGCACAACCATGAAGATGAAGAAAAATTAGGTTATGCATGCAAGCTTAGAAAAGCACTCTATGGTCTCAAGCAAGATCCTAAAGCTTGCAACCATAGGCTTGTTACCTATTTGTAGGTTCAAGGCTTTGTGGCAAGCAAAGCAGACTCTTCTTTATTTGTTAAGAAGAATAAATCAGAGATCATCTACTTGTGTCTATGTAGTTAATAACACTATTACTGAAAATGATTCTGATGGTATCAAGTAGGTCAAGGCTCAATTAATGAAGGAATTCAAAATCAGTGATCTAGGGTTATTAACCTATTTCTTTGTCTTCGAACTTGTGTATAAAGATTCAGGTATATTCATCACACAAAGGAAGTACAGACATGATATGTTAGTAAAGTTTAAGATGGAGAACACTAAAGTTGTGGGCATCCGTATGGAGGTCAACCATAAGCTAAGTTCACATGAAGGTGAACTACTTGAAGATGCTACAGGTTATCAACAACTTATGGGTAGTCTTAATTATGCTACTTTGACAAGAGTAGATATTGCCTATGCAATAAGCATATTAAGACGGTTCATGCATGTACCAAGAAAGCCACATATGGAAGCTACAAAGAGAGTGCTTAAGTATCTAAAGGGTACAATGAATGAGGGATTGGTCTACCCCTTTACTTCTAACATAGATATAAAGATGTATTCTAATGCAGATTGGGCTCGCTCCAAGGATGATAGGAGGAGCACTTCAGGGGACTTTTATTTTGCAGGTTCAAAACTCATATCTTGGTCATCCAAGAAGCAACCAACTGTGGAATTATCTTCCATAGAAGCAGAATATAGAGATATGGCAAATGAAACTCAAGGATCTATGGGGCTTAAGCAATTGTACGTAGATTTGGAGATACATTCCTACACTCCAACTATCTTTGGAGATAACATTAGCTCACTTCATTTGGCTACTAATCCTGTGTACCATGCCAGGACTAAGCACATTGAAGTGCACTATCATTATGTTAGGGAAAAATTTCTAAGCAAGGATATCCAATTATCCTATGTATCAACTCATTTGTAGTGTGCAGATATACTCACGAAAGCATTGGATGGAACAAAAATGAACAAGTTCAAATTGATGATTTGGCTACAAGAAATCAAAGAGAAATGAAGATCAAGCATGTTAGGCTTGAGGGGAGCTATTGGTGTAATTAAGCCCAAGCTCACATACTTGATCACTTCACATAAGCTTGATGTATTGACATTACATTTGGAAGGCTTCATATGTACAACCTCTTGTAACTTTGCTTCACAATTACCCATTGTAAAAGGTCAATAAACCCATGAGGAGTTAGGAAGCACATAATCTCATGTCATTTGGTAGTTGCATCAAGAGAGAATCAATCCTATACTTTAGGATTCACTTTTAGGTGTAGATTTGAATTTGAATTCAAATCTTTGGCTTCAACAAAAAACTATAAAAGAGGATATGAAATGCCTGCATGTATCTCAAGGTTTGAGATAATTTTCATGTAACTTCATTGAGAAGAGGAGCTCATCTCATATCTCACTCTTTCCTCACTCATTGAGCATTGATTTATTGCCAATGACATTGTAGTTTTATATGATTCAATACATACATGATCATCACTTCTTACTCTCATATCTCTGTCACACTCTATTAAAATAGTGAACTTGTATGAGCTAGTTCTCACTCTATAGTGGATCATTTCTCATGATTCAAATCATGTTAGCTTCAAAATATAGTCTTTTTTAATCCTACAAAGTCTCAGTATTAATGTTTGTCGGGATCATTAGATATTAATCAATCTCTGCTCACTGGTCTCTGACTATCAAGGCTGGTAAAAGTCGAGATGGATGCTTAACTTGCTAAATATATTTCTCTGCACATAGATTATCATTTTAGATGATTTCACTCATGATTGGTAGCTTTTTAATCTAATTTACGTTCCCCAAAGGTAAGTTTATTAATTGTTGTTGTATTCAGAGAATGGTCCAAAAGTTTGAGCATGTGTCTCAACCAAAAAAGAAAGTTTTGTGCCTTGGATCCTATGCCTACCTATCTATTTTGATCTTATCATTAGTGCATCATCTTCCAAGCAACATATGTGATTACTTGTGCTTATTAGCTAGATAAAGAGGCCTACAACACTCCCCAGCCATCATTTATAGCAGGTGTGAAGCAATTTTTAGCTACACCAACTCATCTCTTGTGATTATCCACCATCCCCTCCAACATGTGTATCAAAATCTTCTGGATCTAGTGCACATGGATGTGTGGGGACCTAGTAAGGAGCCATCTATATCAGGCCCAAGATATTATGTATCTTTCATAGATGATTGTAGCATGTGGACCATTCTCTTTTTCATGAAGCAGAAGGATGAAGTTATTAATTGCTTTAATAAGTATGTTGCTCTTGTTGAAAACCAAAAAGGTAGGACTTTGAAAAGACTCAGATCAGATCCTTGACTTTGGTCACAGATTCTAAAACACTTTGGTTGGATTGCTTCCTTTGGGTGGTAAACTCAATTCACAATTGGTTCTTCCTAGCTCTTGTTTTGGAAGAAAAAGTATGAAGACAATGTATCCTAAGTCTCTTGGGATGTTTTGCAATTCCTAATGTGTGGAAGAAGGAAGTCAAAAATAGAGTTAAGTAAGTATGACCTTGCTAATGCATCTTTGGCACACCACGAGCTGAGTCTTTCAAGCTCCTCTCTTGTAGGTTGTCCTTTACTTCTGCAAATGGGCATCTCCTCATCTCTTGATATGTATCCATAGAGACTCCTTCCTTGTAAGTATGTCTTCATCCTCAAGGACCATGCTTAGTAGTTGTTCCTATCCAAATTATCAATAAAATAAGGGAAACCATCTCCCATTTTACCTCAATTTTCTCCGATACCATTGTTGTGAAAGATGGATGGACACCTCAAGAAATGAGTTGGTACTGCTAATCCTTACTTTCTACCTGCCCTCTTTCACTTCAGAGTTGTGTTGTAGGCCCCTTTAACTTTCAAACGTCCATGTACTTTGGAGATGATGCTTCAACCAATTAGATCAAAACAGATAAGTTTGCAACTAGCTTATGACCAAAAAGTTGCTATTTTGGTCTTGACACCTACTGGATGTTATGGTCAGTACTCATAGTACAGTAGCAATTAGAAAAAATTGTTTGGAGGGTATCTAATTAGCTTAGAGAGCTGATGATTTTCAGTGGAATCACTTAAAATGATAGAGTATACTCTGAGCAATGACTTTAACAAGTAGAAGCTTACCCCCAATATTTTAGAAACTCTACAGAGAATGACTAGTGACCACTTCGGGACGATTTTCTCCCAATTGGCTGAATGAAACTTCTTCAAATTTTGGTAGCTTGTAGTAGACTTTGTGCTTGTTCCAACAATCTGTAGATCATTGAAAATAATGGAGGTATCACTGAGACATGAGCAAGACAAGTACACTATTTTGAGTGAAAATGATAGAGATGAAGATAAATGTAATCAACAATGTAATGTATTATGTAACAATGTTATACATGATCATTGGCATGAATATGATAATGATAGTGATAGGAGTAGGCTATAGTGTAAGCCTCTCAACTACATCAAGTGATCAACCATAAGCTTACTAATGGGGACTCTAATGGCTGCGAGTTTTCAAGCTACTTTTATAGTGACTCCCTTCAAGTTTGAATTTTTGAAATTCAAACGAACTTCCACCTAAAAGTTCTTCCTCTAAATGAGGAGATATTCTCTCTAAGTAAAGTCATGACTTTTCATTCTATCTAACTCCACGAGTTTAGTGGATTTACAAGATTACTCTAAGTGAAATGACTTTTACAAAAGATTAATGGTAAAAACCATAAGCAATGGTTCATGTGGTGTTTCAAGGAGTTGCACATAACTTTTTCAATGCCTAGCCAAGTGTGAAGGCTTGGCATTTGCACCAACATGGTTGAAGGCTTACCAATCCAGAATCGCAACCGGACCGAGCATAGAGCAACATGAGAAACTCTACCCACAAGGAGAGTTAGAGATGGAGAGATTGGCGATATGGAGGAAACTCATAGAAATAGCTCAAACAACACTGGAACGTTCTAACCCACTCCTTTTGGAGAAAAGGATACCTGAAAGCCAGTTCAATGAATGTATATAAAATAACAATTGAAAACAAGTAAAGACACCGCAAGAGGAGAGTAGTGAAAAGAACCAGCAGAGTAACAAGGAAGAACGTATTTCTATAATTCGAGAACTAGAGGCCAATTTGCCACAAGACTTGTGGGCCAAGATTCATGAGGAATGGTGAAGGGTGAATGAGAACTCAACACCACCCTTTGAAGAACTAGAAACTTGGGAAAATCAACCTCTACCAAATTTAGAAGAAGCATATGAAGAAGTGTCCATTTTAGATCGAAACACGGAAGAATCGAACAACATTTCCACACTACCAAATTATATGGGAGAATACAAGAGAAGGTTAGTAGTATTCCATGCTCCCATGATCCTACGCAAGGAGGAAGGGTCACAAGATGATACATCACACAACTTAGCAGAACTCAAGAAAACTAAGATACAATGCTTATTCACAATAGAAGAATTACTAAGAGCCAAGCCACAATTGTGGAAGCAATTAGCCGGACACTTGAGATTAGAAACTCGAGAACCTATGAAGGAGAAGAAAGAAGATAAAGCTCCATCCCAATCGATAAATTTGGAGAATTTAGTGAGGGAGATGAAGCAAATACATGTCTATCCATCACCTTTAACAGATATATGACTAAAGCCATCTTAGAAACTGGAGCTTGTGTAGGCATAGCCACAAAAGAGATTTGCGCAAATGGGGAAAACCTGCGCTACAACCAACATGCATGAAACTTCAACTAGTAGATGGTCATGTGGAAAGACCATTAGGAATACTAGAAAAAATTAAGCTGACCACCTGTAGAATAGAGTTCGAACATACTCTAGCCGGAAAAGCCAATAAGTATGAAATGATTTTAGGACGACTATTCATGAGACAACTCAAAGTAGTACAAGATTGGGGAAGCGATGCATTGTATTTACAATACCAAGGGACAACTACGAAGATAAATTTACACACTTTTTCATATAGGAATGTGCCCCCATTACAATGGAACACGGTCCATCGAGAAGAAGATAATATGTCCATTCGTAGCACACAATCGAGTGACCAATCATGGATGAATGAAGATGTTCAACTATGCATGTGTAAAGAGGCCAAAAGAGAAGAAAACAAAACTCAATTATGGCCAAAAGGGCACCATAATTATCGGTCCATAGACGACCCAGCATACATGCCTTAAATCTTCCTACATGAAGCATTCGAACCACACAGATGGATGGAAATCCTAGCCACACTAGATGTGTGTGTAAATGAGGAAGTACTAACCATGAACAAGTGTGCAGATGAAGGTGGTTATGATGTAAACCTTTACATGGTAATCCTTCAAGAAGTGGAAGCAGGAGAATTATTAGAAAAGGAATGGAGGGAGGATTATGAACGCATAGACATGGAACCAAAATTTGATTCAGAGGAACAATATTTAGAAGAGATTAGGGAAAAAAATGAAAAGCAGACACCAAAAGTGTTCACAATAGAATCAATCCCAACAAGGCAGGATAAGGAGGAAATATTAGATAAAGTAGAGCAACCACTAGATGTCTTTGAAGTACCTAAACATTTTAAAAACTACAAAGTAGAGGAAAGAAAAATAGCTATTTAAATGCCCAAGAGAGAAGCAACTGAAGGAGAAGCTTATGATAATAAGGAACAAACCAAGAAAGTGCTTGCAACCATGGAGGAAGAAGAGGAGAGATGTACCTACATTGGAAAAGATGTATCCCTGGAAGAAGAACAAGAATTGATAGAACTACATGGACCTACAAAAAACTCAAGGGAGTAGATCCATCCATCTGCTCCCATAGAATTCCAATGAAACCTTAAGCAAAAGCCTCAAAACAACCATACACGTATAATGATGTTTATTCGGCAAAGATTAAAGAAGAGTTAGCGACAAGATTCATCTATAAGATAGAGCATACGGAATGGGTATCACCTTTGGTTGTAGTACCCAAAAAGAATGGTAAACGTAGAGTCTGCATCAATTTGGAAAAAGTGAATGCAACTACTATCAGTGATAGCTATCCTTTACCTATCGCCAACCACCTATTGGAAAGAGTTGCAGGCAAGGAAGTCAATACTTTCCTAGATAGATTCTTCGGTTATAACCAAGTAGCCATTGCCACAAAGGACCAACATAAGACTCCTTTTGCAATAGAATGGGGAGTATATGCTTTTTGAGTGATGCCATTCGGACTCACCAATGCACTCGCAACTTTCCAAAGATCGATGTGTCATGTATTCAAGGAATTTTTTAATGAAAATCATGGAAGTACATGTAGATGATTTGTGCACCTACTTCAATCAGAGAAGTGAACACATTCCAGAACTATAGAGGATATTCAAAAAATGCCCAGAGTATCGAGTATGCTTGAACCCAGAAAAGTGTGTCTTCATGGTAAGGCAAGGTAAGATCTTTGGACACATTGTACCAAGGAATGGAATTTCCACAGATGAGGATAAGATTAAAGTAATCTTAGAATTACCTAGAGCTAAAAATGTGAAGGAAGTACAAGCCTTTATGGGTCGCTATGGATACTATTGTCAATTTATCCACATGTATGCTATAATCATTAAACCAATATATGGGTTATTGACTCAATTCACTTGGATTGAGGAATGTGAAAAACATTTAATGAATTGAAGTAAGGACTAAGTTCAGCACCTATCTTGAAGGTACCCAATTGGAAAAACCATTCCATATCCATGTGGATGCATCAAATTATGCAATAGGATGCATACTAGCTCAACTAGTAGATGAAGGAAAATTAGATCATCCCAACACATATGCTAGTAGAGAATTAAACCAGCGAGAGAGAAATTATGCCACTACGGAAAGAGAAGGCCTAGGAATGGTGTACGTAATCAAGAAATTTTGACATTACCTCTTAGCCAACAAATTCAAGTTCTCTATAGACCATCAGGCATTATTGTATTTGGTCAATATGCTTTGCAGTACAAGAAGGCTAGTGAGATGGTTCCTATTGCTGATGGAATTTGATTTTGAAGTAATAGTCAAAAAAGGAAATACTCATGTAAGAGCAGATCATCTATCTCAGATGACACATGGAGAACCACCCAATGGAGTGGCTGATGATCTACTGGATACGTAGCTTATTCAATTTAGAAGTGTATTGAAAAGGGGTAGAAAAGTTAATACCAATCCTCACGCATGGACCACACCATAGGATCAACAAAGATACCCGGAAAGAATTTTTGCAATCATATAATTGACATATTATGGCACGTAGTTTGTACTACAAAGAACCAAATGGCATATTATTGAGATGTGTCAAAAAAGCTGAACAGGAAGACATAATGGAGCAAGCTCATGTGAATCGATGGAAGATTCATAAGGGATTTTATTGGACAATAAGAGAATTGAATAGATTGGGAGTATATTGGCCAGACATGCCAAAGGATGTACATGAACACGTTTGTAGTTGCCAAGAATGCCATGAGAATACTCCAGAGGACCATGCATCTTTACAATTCTCTACAATAGCATGAGCATGAAGTGAAGCATTGGTAAACTTCTTAAAAACATGAACACTTGAGAGAGCAACTAGCCTAGCAAGGAAACTGACCATAGAGGAAATGAGTACGGACTACACGATAATTGGAAAACAATTATTCAAAAGGGGAAAGGACAATCAATTACAGTTATGTGTACATGAAGGAGAACAATTACCCATTTTAGAGATGGCACATGCGAGAGTAGCACGATGACATTTTTCAGTCCACAGAAGTGTAAAAATGATTCTCTTTGCAAGCTTGTGGTGGCCAACTCTACACATGGATCCTGACACATATGTACAAAGTTGTGAGGTGTGCCAAAGAACCAAGTATCCTATAAGAAGAGGTTACATGCCTCTAATACCCTTGATCTGCACAAGAGCCTTTTCAAAATGGGGCATTGATTTCATAGGAGCATAAATCCTCTAGCCAAGGGATCACATGCCAAATATATAATAGTTTCCATGGATTATTTAACAAAATGGGTAGAAGCAAAAGCAAATAGGAAAAATGATGCACAAACCATAGGTAAATTTCTCTTTGAAAATATCTTTACTCACTTTGGATTGCCAATAGAGATAGTGAGTGATAGGGGAACACACTTCATCAATGAAGTAATAGAATCACTAATGAATGAATTCCTTGTGATTCACAAAAAGTCAGCCCCTTACAACCCTCAAGCCAATGGCTAGGTGGAGAGCTCCAACTATGTATTGTGCACAGTGTTGACCAAATTAGTCAACAACAGAAGGTCGAACCGACAATTGCATCATGCAATTTCAACCTTTTGAGTGGCTTACAAGACTGTCATTGGAACCACCCCTTTTATTTTAGTATACAGACATAATGCAATCTTACCAATTGATTTTTTAGTTCCTACGCTATGTGTAGCACAACAGGATGATTGGACAGTCCATGAACTATTCTGACAATTGGACCAAATTAAAAAACTACATGAAACAACATTACAAGCTGTAGCAAGAATTTATGCAGCTAAAAGATGAAAAAAATCCTATTATGATGCAAATTTTAAAGATAATGGCTTAAAGGAGGGAGATTTGGTACTATTGTACACATTGAAAGAGCATGCAAAGAAATTGCAGCAGTAAAGATATGGAACATTATTGATAAATTGAATCTCGACAAGCAGAGCAATAAACTTAGCCACATTAGATGGAGATGTACTTCCCAACTACATTAGTGGCTATAGAGTTAAGAGGTATATGGAACCTTTAACAGAAAAAATGTTAGCACAACTTGTGGGAGCACAAAATCACAAATTACCAAGTAGGTAATGCGAATAATGCAAGAAATAGAATTTCAGGACAAATCATCGAGTGTATAGGAGAAGTCCAGATGCCGCTTGATCTAGAAAATTCCACTATGAAGCAAAAATTCTTGGTATGCAAAGACGAGGACCTCATTGAAGACCTGATCTTAGGACAAGACCAGTTCTTTGAGAATGAAGTCAGCATACACCTTACACAAGGATATATATCAGCCAAAATAGGGCACAAAGAAGTCTTTATTCTATTGGAAGCTAGATCACCACAAATCCTTAGCACAATCTTACCTAAGGAAACAAACTTGAAGGAAGATAGGGAGGAAGCTTCAAATAGGGATGCGTATCAAGAGTACCTTAATCCGGACTTACCTGCAATTAGTGAGGTGTTGCATAACTCTATAACCAATTCTCCTATAGGATATGAGATTGAAGGCAAAAGTGAGGATATTATGTCTCAACCAATCAACACTATACGAAAGAAACCCACATGAATGTCAACTATCAGAATACCACCTAGAATGAACATGCGAGTATGATGGATATGCAAGGATAAACTACCTCAGCATGCAATTATAGTACAAGAACAGCGTGACCATCCAACAAAAGCATATGGAAACAGCTATTGTTGGAAATAACAAGGGGATCGACCAAGAATTCTTCATGTATGGCTTCCAAAATCATTGGTGAAGGCTTAGAATTCTAAGAAATGCATATGGATCCCAAAAGCAGTCTGAAGTGTAGCAAATCAAGAGATAGAAAAACTCAAAGAAATGTCACATCAATAGAATAAAGCAAAGGAAAATATCAAGGATCGTAGAAAACCCCAAAAGACCACAACATACGAAACCCAATCCAAAAATAGGAATAAGTCAATGACCACATTCAAGAGTAGAGGAAGAGGAATCCAGGAGACTCTTCTTGCACTCACGAAGAATCCATTGCATCCAAAGTATGCATGATAGGGCCACATTACAAGGCCACGCATTCGGCACATAACTTCTTCATTAAAAGTAGTGGTGCACACCATAATTCGAATAGGACTTAGCTTCTACTATCATAAGATTGGTCATCTATTGTAAATTAAAAAAAAAATGATTCGGCTATAAACTAACCTCTTGTTTTCTTTCACACTTGAAAATTAAGAAAAAGTATAGTAAGGTACCTTACTTGTCTCTATTTATGCAAGGGGGTAGGGAGTAGCGGAAAACAACATAGGAATGAACTACACATAAGCATGAGGAATTAATTTCCTTCTTGAACTAATCTCTACTGCATTATGAGTGCAGATGTCTTCTGAAGACTCTAAAGCAATGATTCAAGAGGAAATGCTTGAATTTCCAATGAAGAGTGTGACAAAGGCCAAAGGTCATTGGTTCTGAGAAGACCAACCAGCAGGAGAACATTTGTTCTTGGTGACTATTAAAATCATGGATATAGACCATCAATTTCTCATGATGTCCCAAGACTTCAAAGTCTTACACGAGCTTCCGTCTACAATGGATGTGATGAAAAAAGTTGGAATCCATAAGTATTTTGAGTTGCCAATCTATAAGCTAGATTCATCCAGCCTTAGACAAACCATTAGTGCGAGAAGCCAAAGTTCTTGATGTAGAAGGTGAACGGGTAACCATACAACTCACACACGAGCTCATTAAAGAAGCATTTGGATAGATCAAGGATGGAACCATAGATCTCAAGGAAGAAAGTCATGGCATTAAAACCAGAACGTTTGTGGATATTAATCCCATTGATATCAAAAAAGAAGTCGGATTGGTGCATCAACATTTTTGCTTTTCTAATATGCACAGATATACAACACCACAAAAGATACTAGTTCAATTACTATCTCATGCCACCAAGGAAATCGGCAACCAAATATAAACTTGACGCCCTATATTCAAGAATGACTATTTGAAGCCAAGAAGTAATGGGGTCATATGATTTTTTTGAACAAAAGTGTGGCTCTAACCATATTGATATACCATGCATTAGGTATTAAGGAATACCTCAAGGAGATGCCATCATCTGCTAAAATGGCTAAGTATGTGAAGCCACCCACAAAACCAAAAAAGGATAAAGGAGTGAAGATAACCAAAGAGACAGAAACAAGCTCAAAACTGATGATGTGAGGAGCAAAAAGAACCGAGCATACCCAAAATGTATCTCAATGTGGATGTGGCACAACTAAAGCTTGTCCGGAAAAAATGATATAGTGGCCATGGATACACAACAACAACTCATGGAAGCAGATAGCAGTTATGACAAAGCATTAGTGGAAAGAAATCAATTCAAGACATTGAGTGAAGAGCTATCTGCTAGAATATTACATGTTGAACGGGCCCTTACAAATAAATAATAGGAGACCAAAGAAGCTATGCAAAGTTGTACACTATTGATCGAAGAAAATTAGAAGATGTAATATCATCTTAAGGAACTTCAAGAAAAATATGCAGCCAATGAAGTTAAAAAGGTACCTATATTGAATAGAAGCAAAATATTAGGAGCTCGGATAAAAGTATACATTGACGAGGCAGACAACTGAGAAACATGAATAGCAAATAAATGAATTCAATCCTGTTTAATCAACCTACGGACGTGTGAGAAAGTCACCAAAATAATACACAAGAGTTAGAAGCTCACATAGCTAAGTATGGAGATCAGCCAAAGCAAGAGCAAGAACTAAGAAAAGAGTGGTAAAGGAAATATATGTATGACAAAAATGAATTAAGAAAGAAATGGAAAACAACTAAAGCATGGTATATTGAACAATTCAATGAGGATGCAAAGAAAATGGGAATCTTAGGAGAAAGCAAGAAGCAAAGTGATATAGAGCTTGCAGCAGTGAAAGAACATATAAAAGAGAAAGATGAATCCATAAAAAACCTACAAGATCAAATCACAAAGCAAAACAATATGGGGACACTAGTAGTTCAAAGCTCTCAAGTGGCTACTGTGGAGACTGAGGTATGTCCTCCTTCTCCCCCCATACATAATTCACTAATACACGAGGAAGAAGTAGAGATGAGTGCTCATAGACATACGTGGCCTATTGTAGAACTAAGCCAAAATGAGCTGGAACTACTAGTGTCCCAACTTATAGGGACAATTTGAAGATCAAGTCGTGAAATTCATGAGAGAAGCCAAAATCAAAAGCAAGAATTTAGAGAAAATTTTGAAGCGCTACAGTGTATCGTATGGCTTATTAAAAGAAGAAACCAGACAATAAGAGGACTACACAAAAAGAACCAGGTCAAGACTTATAGTTCAAAATAAATACATTCTCTTATACACAAGAAGAATTTGACAAAGCAGATCCAATCTAGAAACGAAAATGTTTCGAAAAGAATCCGACTCTATGGGTGCATTGGGAGTCTGCACCATACTTACTACAAGTAAATCCATTTTCTTGCCTAGTAGCGAGAAGAAGATCTTGGATGAAATTTTGGGAAGAACAGTGCTAGGGCACACTCAATAATTAGTGGCTGAACTACCCATTGTTACCGAGCTTGCCACATAACTACTTACCCACAAAAGAATATATGGTACGTACAATAGAATTTAGGCTCTCGAGATGTGCTATCGCACCTATCAATAAAGATGATGAATAAATTGTTGAGCATGCTACTCACATTTTTGAAAGTCTTCAAACATTTTCAATATACATTCTTGAACTTTATCGACATTAATCAAGGCACAAACACCTCATTTTTATCTCTCTATCATGCCTAGCCGACTTACTATCATGGCTATATACTCATACTTGATGTTCTTACCAAATCAATATATGCAGACATTCAAAGAAGCATCTTTCACAAGAATTTTTGAAATGGACTCGGAAATTTTTGTGAAAATGACTTCCAATTTGAATGCTCGATTGGTGGCCTATGAATTAAGTTTCTTTGTAGATCATAGACAGGCACCAAAATGATGGAGTAAAATCAGCTCAGTGGAAAGAACTAATGATATGTGAAGCTAATCTGTTGAATCAAAGAGAGCAAACATCCATTCAAACATACTCACATCGCTACCCAAAGCCAGTCAGGGACGATAGAGTTTAGGAGGAGGGACATGTGGAGGGAGAATCAAGTAAGAGAAGAAGAAGAAGAAAATAAAAAAGAAAAAATGTCCAATGAATAAAACCCACCCTCTGCCCAAAGCCCCGCAAGGGCAGGAATCAGGCCACAATGCAACAGAAGGAGGTCTTCAAGAGTGAAAACAAACATTTATTCAAAGACCAAAAGTTAGAAAGGGGAAGAGGTTGAAAAACGAAAATACTCACTAAGATAGTCACATTCCTAGCCACTAGTTGCATGTGGTGAGACGAAATAAACAGGCTTAAAACAATACAAGAGGGTCAGATGTGTGAGCACAAAGATTTATTCGAAGGCCAAAACTTAGAAAGAAGCAAAGGCTAAGAAGTTGAACCAGGTGACTAAGACAATCACAGTCTTAGCCACTAGATGTGTGTGTGGCAGCCCAGATTATCAAAGCAACCCAAATGTATGAATGCAAGGAATACCTGATGGAGAGTGTTAATCTCCAAAAGAACAAGTTACTCTTGTAATTAGAGCACCTCTATAACAAGAATAACTCAAACCTTCTCCAAATTTAGAGAGTCAATGATCAATTATAAAGATCTTGAAAAATCTGTGAAGGAGATGACTACACAGAAAGTCTGCTGCACATATCTCGCTCATTACCTTATCAATTGTGTAAAGTTTTTTATGAAACTTTTCACAAAGTTTTGCCTATATTTTTTGCACCTTCTCCAAGTGGAATCACTTCAAAAGATTTAGTATATCTTGAGAAATGATCTCAACAAGTTACCTATGTCTAAAACTGCTCTTCTGAGAAGTCGATTTAGACACCTATAACTTTTAACACTTGGTTCTCTCAATCTAGAATTTGTTTATGAAAATGCTTTTAGCCACGAATAGCTTACCTTCCAACTTAAAGATTGAGTGCTTGCTTGCTCAAAAATTCACATTGTGGAAGGAGAACTGACCAAAACATTAACATCAAATTTTGTGCCTGTTTCAGGGACCAATGAACACTTCTTCACATATGAATGTTCCTACACATAATTCTCACAGCTTGTTTACAATTAGGCTCTCAAACTTTAACCATATACTCATTAACTATGGACTTAGGCATCTACAAAAGGATTCTTGAAATGATCAAGCATAGAAGGAGAATGCATAGAAACATCGGGTGCAATTTTTCTTCCATTTCTGAAAAAATTTACAACTAAGTGATGAGAGAGACTCAACTCACTTCTAAGATGTCTAATGACTTATACAACTACTGATTACTCTATTCTCATGCTCTCTCATATTTGCCCTGACTTTTTCCTTGTATATATAGGCAAATATTTACAATATCATGACTATACAAAACTATAAGTGAACTATCTCTGAATTAATGTACATATGTGTACATATCTTCATCCTCTGAATATGAACTTCCTCCATGCTTCATAATTTGAACTTTCCTTCAATCTTTGACTTCCAAATCTTCATTAAAACTTCAATTGTTGATTGCCCTGCACCAACAATACCAAGGGGAGGACGAAAGCATAGGACTTAGGCTTGGATAAAGCAACAAATTGTTTGAAGGTCCAAACTCTCTCCTCGATCGCTCGGTGCATGTATTGAAACAACAATAAGCAAGCCTCAGACAAGAAGCAAAGCCACCTAGGGGCATGCATGAGGCCACAATGTGATGGAGGTCTTGAAGAGTGAAAACAAAGATTTATTCGAAGACAAAAAGTTAGAAATGGGTAGAGGTTGAAAAGCTAGAAAGAGTGACTAAGATGATCACATTCTTAACCACTAGGTGCGTGCGATGAGAAAAAATAAATAGGCTTATAACAATACAATAGGGTAAGATGTGTGTGAACAAATATTTATTCGAAGGCCAAAAGTTAAAAAGGGGTAGAGGTTGAGAAGTTGAAATGGGTAACTAAGAAAATCACATTCTTAGCCACTAGATGCATGCATGGTAGCCCGAATTATCATAGCAACCCAAATGTATGAATGCAAAGAATACCAAGGGGAGGACGAAAGCATAGGACTTAGACTCGGATAAAGTAACAAATTGTTTGAAGTTCCTAACTGTCTCCTCTACCACTGTGTGCATGTATTGAAAGAACAATAAGCAAGCCTTGGACAAGAAGCAAAGCCTGTCAAGGGACAACGGAGACAAAGAAGGGGAGAGTGTTGCAGAGTAAAGAATCACAGAAAAGGGAGCCCCAAAAATTTTCAAATTAAGGGCATAAATTTTCTTCTTCAACTTTCTATGAAAACCTCATAAAGCCATGTAAATGCACTAGAGGAGTCCGTTAGATGCATAAAGCCCAATTATTCTAACATAATCCTTATGACATAGTATGAGATTAGTGCT
The DNA here is from genome assembly GCA_020310875.1 of Ceratopteris richardii. Taxonomy (NCBI): domain Eukaryota; kingdom Viridiplantae; phylum Streptophyta; class Polypodiopsida; order Polypodiales; family Pteridaceae; genus Ceratopteris; species Ceratopteris richardii. The sequence goes on from CM035409.1 coordinate 10,020,946, forward strand.
TTTCAATAAAAGTGTTGGTCTCCTATGTGAAAGGACCAATTTTAGGGCACATGTACATAAGTCACTTGGTGACTCTTGTAAAGAACTTTTTTCCATTATGAGAACAGAAGTTGAATTTCGAATTTGCCTCTTTCGTGCTGATTATCGTCTTCTCCAAGAGCTTGTGTTTGTGTAGTATGCTTGAAATGTGTATTGTTAGCTCAAGAAATGGTTGGTTTTATGCTCTAATGTGTTGCTATTTGGAAGAAGAAGATGTTTGATTACAGGTACTTAAAGAGTCAAGCAAATGGTTGATAGGAGGTATTTGGGGGCTACATAGCACTTTCTTGGTCAACGAGGAATGCCGTCAACATTTGGATTTCGGCTATGGAAAAAATAAGCTTCAGGATGATCTTGGAGTTAGAGATTCATGACGACATAGTGGGAGTCTGATTGGTCTCATGGTTTGGTATTATGTTTTGGGTTGAGGGAAGCATGTGAATCATGTGGTTTTTGTTGATTTTTGTTGTAGATGATCTAGTGAGGATTGGACTTAAGATGGAGTCTCAATTTTGATTTTATGATTGGTGTTGTGAGAGATGTTGGGATGATGTGTGTTTGTTGATTTTTGGTTGCAGGATAAAATGGAATAGCAAAAGAGCGGGGCATGCGTTGACATGAGCCGGTATGGATGCGTTGGATCCATGATCTGGTGGAGGTACTCAGAGAGGAAATGAAGTATGTTATGTGGTAAAGGAGCCCGACATTAATTGGGAAGGTGAGGATATTTACATAATGGGCAAGGGACACTGGAGACTGATCTTGTAGTTGGAAACACACTAGTGGCATGTATGGCAAATGTGTGGGGTTAGAAGAAGCATGCAGGACTTTTGACTGGATCCTAGAGAAAACCATTGTTACCTGGACCACAATGGTTGGTGTATGTGTTGACCATGGGCAGGCAATGCGGGCACTTGATTTATATCAGCAAATGGTTGCAGAAGGGCCTTTATCTGATAAGATCATGCTTATTAGCCTTTTTAATGCATGTGTAAGTCTGCAATCCTCAGCTCGACTAAAGCAATTACATGTGCGCCTCATTGGCATGGACTTACATTCAGATTTAGAAATGCAAACATCATTAACAATCCCTTATGGGAAGTGTAATTCCTTCAAATATGCAGAGAGAATGTTTGATTTAATCCCTGATCGAAGCCTGCAGCTTTGGATTGCATCGATATGTGCACATGCTCAACATGATCGACTTGAATATGCAATTCACGTTTTCCAACAAATGATGCAAGAAGGCACTCTACCGAATGAGATTGCCTTCTTTGGTGTGCTTGAGGACATTTTTTCGTGGACTGAACTGATGTCGACATATGCACAAAATGGCAAGGTCAAGCAAGCACTAGATCTTTTTTTTGATAAGGCAATACAAGGAGGGTTGGACAGACGAGGGAATAGCATGCTACTTGAAGAAGAGGTAGCCGCTTAAAGTTTGGGGGGGGGGCATCTCTTCTTATCTTATCCACATACGGTGCTTATTTTTTCTCTCGTTCTCTCCCTATCTCTCTCACGTTTTTTTTTTGGGGGTTTTTTTCTCGTTTCTGCAGGTGTGGGGGGGCTGCTGCTGGTCGGGAGGTGTCCGGCTCTTACTCTCGAAGGGGGAGAGCTCTCGTAGAGCAAGGGGGGGACGCTTAGGAGGTACAAAAAAGGAGCGAGGAGGGCGCTGTTCGGAAGGGAAGGAGTTTTGAATAATATGGAGGACCACGTGCTCATGCGGAAAGGCATTGATCATCAACTTCTGCAAAAAGACCTCCAAGAGCTGTGATCTCTCTGATTCGCAGAGGCCAATTGACGTCTCTTCGGATAATTCTCATAAGTTTTCCACACTGCATTATGGACGAAAGGGATTGCGCAAGGTTACTCCTGTTTTCATGCTTCAGATTCATGTTCTTTGCTAAGATAGACAATAAGGCCATCAAGGATAGAAGAAGTGACGTGCCAATGAGTATCTGCCCAAATTCGAATTGGCTTGAGTATACTAAATGATTATGTATTAATAGCTCGACTATTGGAAATCGGAAACTGCACCTAACTTATGTTGCATAAAAAAAGGATGAACTTTATAGAACAAAAGTGCTGGTATGATCGCACCACAGAAAAGGGGGGATCGTCGGTTGCAATATTTTTTGGTGGTTTTCTTTTGTTTTTTTGCTGTACGCAGATGATGGTTTTCGAGCTCTCTGTGCTATGTGCTGGAGTTACTGAAGATGAAGGAAGAAAAGGACTGTTGGGTCGGTCTGGAAAATGAGAGCACTCGGAGATCAGTAAGACAAAAGGAAGAAGAGAGTGCTTCAATCGACGTGAAAGGACTCTTTGGGAACCAAATGCAGGTGTATACAAGGGGGGTGGAGCTTCCTTCGAGGGGATTCCAAGGAGAGATGGGGTAGAGTGGGGCAACTCGCTGTTGCGAGGGCCCTTGGAGACAAGATTCGGGTGACTGTGGAGGTACGGAAGCCCGATTATCAATCCTTGGATTGAGGCAAGATTTATAGTTATAGATTTTGATGCTGCTACAACTTGAAGAGCGCTCGAAGGATCTTGAGGGACATGAGAATTTTATGACATGCTAGTGAAAGAAACTATCTCTGCAAATCTTTGTGAAACTGTGATCAAAACCTTGAACAGGCATTTCAGTTCTATCGTAGTGCATTGCTGATGTGTCTTTGGTTATTTTGAGTGCTAATGATGCTATGGAGGGTTTAGAATTTTGATCGTCTGTGATATAATTCACAACTTCCAAGGGCACACTATCACAGGAGATGGCGCAATATCCGCAGCTATGTCTTGAATCATAGGGGTATGTGCAGTGGTGAAAGGAAGCAAGTGAGATAGTGTGATTGAGAGGGTTAACCTTTGGGGTTATATTGATTTTCAGATGTCTTGGGGCCTCCTTTTTCCTCTCTTCCATAGTTACATTTGAGTGTTGTGGTGGACTTAGAGTAGGCCAAACAAGTCGATTTCGATTAACTCGGGCAAACCTGAGTATACATACGCATTGTTTTCTTGGGTAAAAAGAACATAACATTTTGGTGCATCTGCCGGGAAGAGCTTGGCACGTCTCTATAAGAGAGTGCCATAGGTTCGCCTAGCGCCACACGTTGGCCGAGCTTGGGGACTCCAGATCTAGTACATGGGCGAGGGGAGCTCATCCTCAGGAGCAACACAAACGCAAAGAGAGGAACGCGCTCAGAGAAGAGCCCTTGAAAGAGAAAGGAGAAGGTGGGAACCGCCAGGTGAGTGGACCTCGATTGGCTCGAAGAAATCAGCCAAAAATGTGTACTCCCATAGGAGGGTCGCGAATCAAGTGCGAAAGTTTTAAGGAGGGATCCTGAGGCCACGTGCACTAAATTTCTGGGATCGAAGTGATATTGACATCACATCTCTGTTCGAAATGGCTCAGCGGATTTCGGTTCACTTGGGGGACTTCATCAAGTTCTCAGGTACTTGGAACGAAGATCCGGATAGTTTTATCCAGCTATTTGAGGTTACCTGTGAGGCCAATGATGTAGTTGACCAGGATCAAAGGTTGAGAATTTTTCCGGCTATTCTCCGTGATGAGGCAGCCAACTGGTATGGGAATCTGACACCACAAGAGCGTGGAACTTATGAGATGCTCAAGGAAGCCTTCTTGGCAAAGTTTCGACGACAAGGCTTCCAAGATAGATTGGCCCAACAGATGGATTACTTGCGATAAGGAGTCAATGAGAGTATCGATAACTACATTCAGAGAATGGAAACGTTGGTAAGAAAGATGGGCGCGAATGCCCCGAACGATTAGACATTGAAAAGAAGATTCATCGCGGGATTGAGAGATCCTATGGCACAGCAGCAAATCAGCCTGACAAGACCTACAACTTTAATGGATGCTAAGGAACAAGCAAGGCTTTGGGAGGAAGTACAATTATGCCAACAAAGGAAGATGGAGCTCTTATACGAGCCTATGGGAGGCCCAGGAAATATACCGATGAAAGATCCTGGCCAAGGAAGTTCCGCGTTGATGACCCCAGCTTTTGTAGCTGCCACTAGTACGCCAGGCGAGACAAAGCCTGCGCTAACTGAAGAACGAATATTGGAGTTGGTCACACAAGCTATAAAAGCAACCACAATGACTCAGGAGACATACACAATAAAACCAGGGGTCACAACAAACCCGAATCAAGTGTTTCGATCAAATACGTGGTGTGGAAAGTGCCATGGTTACGGCCAATTGGCTTCAGAATGCCCTACAGTCTCGAGGGTATTCACAGATAGATCACCGCCTAGAATGCGTTGCACTTTTTGTGGAAGAACAAATCACACAGAGGACCGATGTTACAACAAGAGAGCCTATGAAGAGAGGACCATGAAATCGGGAGATACAAGAGACAGACCTTATACGGGATTGCCCGCTCAAAGTGTCCCACCTACATCTCGTTGGGAAAACAGACCGACATATGGATATGGTGCTCAAGGTCAAGGAGGAGACTATCCAAGAGGAGTCGCACGTGATCAAAGGAGAGATGGTCCAATCCAGTGCTGGAGATGCCATGGCTTTGGCCATACTCAATCTAGAAGTACAATCGAAAAGAAACCAATTGATTATACCCCACTATGTAGGTACTGTAGTGGAGAGGGCCACTTTGATGAAGATTGTCCAAAACGAAGAGCCGCCGCCGGCAAGGAAAAAGGACCAGTAGGGTCCTCGAATTATGTTGATACTCAGATGCATTCCACATCGAGAGCTCAAGAGCACGTTCCTACGATCGGAGTAGTGTTCAAGACACCGAACCCTCAAGAAGGCTCTAGCTCGTCAATGCACTTTGTAGATGCTTATCAGGCCAAGAAACCACATAAAGAGCCAACTGTGGCAGTAGTCACAAGGACTCGAGAGTATTTAAAGAAGAATTCAGAAGACGAAAGCGAAAAAACAAGCCAAGAGAAGATAGCTGAACATGGAGAGGTAGAAAACCAAGTTGGAGGATTTGCTCAGTAGCGAGAGTTTGAGGATGGGGAATAGATAGAGATTCTTCCACCAGTGACCAAGGAGTTTGTGCAAGGCATAGCGCCATTCCCCGAAAGATTAAGGGCTCCAAAATGTAGGAAGGAAAGACAGAGTTTGGAGGAAGTGGACATTGTAAAGTTGCTTGCTGACACGGAAGTCACGCTGGACATTGGCACATTGCTGAAATGTTCACCTGCTTATAGAAAACAATTTTATAATGAATATATTAAGAAGTCAAGGAAAGCTCGAGATAAAAAGAGACAAGATAAAGATGTCCAAGGGATCATTCAAAGTATTACGACGCAAATCGATTCAAATGCTCTAGCTGTGACGGTCGAGATTAAAGGATATGCAGTCCCTGGTGCTCAGTTAGATAGTGGAGCCGCAGTCAACCTTATGACTGAGTTCATGATGAAAGCTTTGGGCCTCAACCACATGGAAGAAACTCCGATGTCCTTGAGAATGGCAGATCAAACACAAGTGAAGCCTGCGGGTCTTTTGAAGAATGTAAGTACAGTTGTGGGTGGTCTAGAGTTTAAGGTTGATTATCTGATAGTAAGACCAAGGACCTCAGAGGCTACCTTCTTGATCCTACTTGGACGGCCATGGCTGGTGCAAGCCGAATGTGTGCATGACTGGCGCACAGGTTTTATTTCAATAGGGCCAAAGTCTGATCGGATTCAAATACAAGTATCCCCACCCTCCAGCAACAAGAAGAAGACAATAATAGTCGATGAGATGGAAAATAAAGAAAAGGAGAAAGCAAGGCAAGAGATTGCACGAGCTAGGTTTTCTTTGAACACGGACACCTACAAGAATCTGCTTCAGGACGGGTTCAAGTTGCAGCTCTTTAAGAATCAAGACACGAAGATGGGAGAGTATCAAAATCCATTGCTCTATAACGACGATTCCGATCAGGAGTTGCTAGGATGGTTGACACATACAAGTGAATTTGAGTGCTACATGTTAAGTATAGATGCAAGTAAAAACAAAGCTACTCAATCCCTGGAGAAGGGAGCTTCAAAAGAAGAGCTGAAACTGGAGTTAGCTCCGACAATGGAAGTGCAACAATTGAGAGAAAGGGTTAGAATACTAGAAGAAGAGCTTCTAAGGAGAAATCGACAATCAAACAGAGAAGCGGAAAGTAAAACTAAAGTGCGGGAAGCCATTGCAAAAGCTGAACTTAAGAAATTGGGTGCGGTTGAAAAAGAACAAAACCATGATTTACTGGCCAACCATGCACGCGTGATCGGAGAGCACATTCCAATCACGTCATCAAGGAATAAGGAATATTCGCGAGAAGCTCAGGTGGAAAAATGGGAAGTTTTTCCAGAAAAGTTCTTGAGCGTGGGGTCAGAGCTACCAGACGAAATACGAGATTGCATTAAAATGACACTCAAAAATTTCGGCAAGGCCTTTGCATGGTCATACAGTGACCTGAGAGGAATTGATCCCCGAATCTGCCAACATTATATAGACTTGGAAGAAGGTACCCGACCAATATGTCAACGACTTAGGCGGACAAATCCAGTCTATTCGGAATTGATCAAACTGGAATTGACTAAGTTATTGGAGGCAGGATTTATATATCCCATCGCATCCAGCGAGTGGGTATCACCAATTGTAGTGGTTCCAAAGAAAAATAAGAAAATCCGTATTTGCATAGATTATCGAAAATTGAACGAGCGCACAAAAAAGGATCACTTTCCCTTGCCGTTTACTGATCAAATCTTGGACAGAGTGGCTCGCCATAAATTGTACTCATTTTTGGATGGTTTCAGTGGGTACAACCAGATCCAAATCCATGAAGAAGATCAATCAAAAACTACTTTCACCATAGAATGGGGTACGTACGCATATCGTGTGATGCCATTTGGATTATGCAATGCACCGGCCACATTCCAGAGAGCAATGATAGCTGCATATCAAGACTATTTGCAGGATTGGATGGAGATATTCCTCGATGATTTTGCAATCAGAGGCAATGATGAAAACATGATGGAGAGGATCGAAGCTATTTTAAGAAGAAGCATCGAAAAAGGCATCGCATTAAATCCTGAAAAGTGTACATTTGGAGTACGAAGAGGATTGCTTTTGGGACATGTTATTTCCGAAAAAGGGATCGCGGTTGACGAGGATAAAGTGGAAAAAATTGGACAACTTCCACCTCCGCAAAACTTGTGGCAACTCAGAGGATTCTTGGGGCATGCTAATTATTATCGACAATTTATATTAAATTTTGCATCCTTAGCGGCACCACTGACGAATCTTTTGAGGAAGGACCAACAATACCAATGGACTGAAGAGTGTCAAGTTGCATTCGACTCGATCAAGGAGAGATTGATAAATGCACCGATCTTGGTAGCACCTGACTGGACGAAAGAATCCCATGTGCATACCGACGCTTCTCATACTGCGGTTGGAGCAGTACTATGCCAAGCCGATGAAAAGAAGTTGGACCACCCTATTTATTATGCAAGTCGCAACTTGAATAGCACTGAGAGGAACTACACGACTATAGAGAAGGAATGCCTCTCGATGATCTTTGCGGTGAACAAGTATCGGCATTACTTGATGGGAAAGCATTTCACATTTTATGTGGATCATGAAGCCCTCAAGTATATCATTAATAAACCCAAGCTATCAGGGCGATTGATGAGGTGGATGCTACTCCTCCAAGAATTTCAGTTCACAGTGGTAACCAGACCAGGCAAAGCGCATATATTGGCCGACCATTTATCTCGAATTGTTAATGAGGAGCCAATCTCTGGTGTGCCCGATGATGCTCCTGATGGGCATCTATTCCAGGTTGATGCTAAAGTACCTTGGTATGCCGACTTGGTGAATTTCTTGTGCACTACTAAATATCCGCCAGGAGCAAACAAGAGAGAGAAGCAAAAACTGTTAGCATTGGCGAAGCACCATAGCATCATTGGTGGGCAGCTCTATCGATATTTTGTACATGAAAGCATTTATCGGAGATGTCTTGAGGAAGAAGAAGCAACCCTAGTGTTGAGAGCATTACATGATGAACCCTGCAGTGGACATTTTGCTGGTGAATTGACGACAAAAAGATTTTATTGGCTGGGTATTGGTGGCCAACATTGTTTAAAGATTCTCACACATACTGCAAGAAATGCCACAGATGCCAAAGAATGGGAAAACCAACATTAGCACATGCTGCTCCTCTTACGCCGGTGTTGGCTCTTAAGCCGTTTGAGAAATGGGGAATTGATTTTGTGGGGCCTATTGATCCTCCCTCAAGACGTAGATCCAATAGGTATATTTTGGTCTGCACAGACTATGTTACCAAGTGGGTAGAGGCTAAAGCTCTGAAGACTGACCGAGCTATTGATGTAGCGAAATTTTTGTATGAACAAATTATCACTCGATTCGGATGCCCGTTGGAAATAGTAAGTGATAGAGGAACCCATTTTGTCAACGAACTGATCGAAGAATTAATGGAATTAAATAAGATCAAACACCGGAAAAGCACTCCATATTACCCAAGAGCGAATGGACAAGTGGAGGTCACCAACAAAGTTCTTGAACAGATTCTAACAAAGATAGTAGCTGTGCATAGGAGAGACTTGGATGAGAGACTTTTGGAAGCTTTGTGGGCGTATCGAACATCCTACTGAGTGACGACAAAGAGCACTCCGTTCTCCCTAGTATATGGCGAGGAAGCCATCTTTCCCATTGAAAAAGAAGTGCCAACATTAAGAGTGGCCATCGAAGCGAGGATGGGAGAGGAAGAGTCATTGAAGGAAAGGTACATACAACTGGTCAAGCTGGAAGAAAAGAGACTCCTTGCAGAGCAAAGTCTGGAAGCTATTCAGAAGAGACGTAAGGAGAGACATGATAAGAATCTCAAGACCTATGCGATTCAAGAAGGGGATTTGGTACTATTCTATGATAGTAAATATTATGAATTCCCGGGGAAGTTACAGACAAGATGGGCAGGACCGTTTAAGGTGGTGGAACTCAATTCTAATGGCTCCCTGCAAATTCAAGATTTAGGAGAAGAATATGCTCCCGTGAAAGTTAACGCGCTTCGAGTTAAACCATATTTCAAGTGATATTAGGACGGGAGAAGCCAGACGAGATCCAAACGGAGGGACGTAGTAGACTCCTTGTACATAGACGTATAGTTATAGATAGATATATATATGCGCATATGTTAGTTATGATTTTTGTTGTCATAAATATTATCCTGTGCCAGCTCAAGAATTTTGGACTTCTAATATTTTTGTGTTATGCAGAGACTGTTAGGAGCTAAGTAACAAAATGGCAGACCAAATAACGCAACTCTATTTGTACGAGCTAAGGATATATTTCTCAGACCAAACATTCGCCCGCATGGACATAGATGTCGACGACTTTGAGACGGAATATGATGTAGAGGAAGCGCATTGCTGGTATGCTTTATAAACCAGGGTTTGGGTGTTGCATTTTACATTGAGTGTTTTGAGGAATACCTGACTCGACATGTAGGATGGGCGGGAGATCGATATTACTATTTCGATCCTTCTAGGGAAATGCCTAATGAGGAAACGATATCACTTGGGCTTGGGCAGATGTGTTAACGATAGGAAGTGATGACGGAGCTCCTGAAGTTGAGCCTGACTTGCCCTAGGGAAGTTGTCGGGATGCGAGTACGATGTGAGACTACATGAGACATCCCAGAGACTCACATTCTAGGACACCTAAGGATAGGTATATGAGGGACTAAGGCATAGCCAGCTGTAGTTACCTAGTGAAAAGTCAACTCGATGAATACATATGTAGTGTCTGTAATTGAGAGAATGGAGTGAAGAGGTGGTTGATCTGTCAAAGGCTAGAGTGTATATGTTTGCATGCATGTGTGGGAAAAGTGGGAAAGTCCCTTTCTTCCTCTCCCTAATTCTCAGGACGTGGGTGAACTAATTAACTATGAAAAAAAAACGAAGAGAAAGAAAAGAAAGAAAAAAAATATATTGTGTTGTTGTGATCGTACCAATGCGCTATGGTGGGCTAGTAGGTGGGTGGATTTATCCTAGCCGGGTGGTTAGGACCACGAGCCGCAGCTAGTTTCGCCATAGGCTTGGGATGTATATGTTTGTGTCCTAGCTACGCGCCATAACGGGTTGGTAGGTAATTGGAACCATTGTGGCCGGGCGGTCACAACCATGAGCCGCATCCAGCTTCGTTATGGGCTAGCTGATATATGTTATGTGTTATCATTGTGTGTTTGTGTGTTGTGCGCTGCATTGCATTGGTAGATGGGTGGAATCAACCTGATCAGGTGGTCAGGTCCACGAATCGCATCCAATGTCAATGTGGGCCAACGTGTGGAAATAAATAAATTTTTTTTTTTCATATGGAGTTATTCCCCACTCCTGAGGGGGAGAGAGAGAGAGGAGAGGGCGATGATCGCCTAGAAGGGAACGTTATTTTCTTGTGTGATTGGTATGTGTTGGCTTGCGACAGATTAGCTCACTTTGAATCAACATTCTTGAAGGCACGGATATTCTCTATGTACTTATGGATGAGGCTTTAGGGAGGTAATGCAACGGTCTTGCTTTATAACTTGTGTGCTCTATCCGAGGGTTTTCCAGTGTGTGTGACACTCTAGGGTTCTGATGTATCTCTTCACTTGCACTCGAGTTTCGATGGCTTTTGTAGGACGACGATGGGGATTCTTCGGAAATTTCTGGTCATGGACTATGTGTACATAGCGAATAGTAGGTGCAATAATGGGGTATGCATTTTCGGTATTTTTGCATGTCCTGTTGAATTCATTTCAGTTGTTGTTGTTTATTCCGGTATTTCCATTTTTGTTTTTTGCAATCATAATTGTATGTGTAAGACATGGAAAGGTATGCATGTGTTATTTTGGTTGAGACTATGTTCATAATGGAATGCATGAGCAAATTGATGTATGTGGAGTTGGAGTTGCATATAGGTGCATGTTCTTGGATCTTTTTGAAGTGAATGGTTTGTATGTATTCATGAGTGATTTTTTTAGCACTAATAACTTCAATGAGTGCAGGTCCACTTGGAATGATGGCTCGATGGAAAGGTATGCAAACTAGTTATACACTGACATGTTCATGGCTGTTTTGATTATATTGCAGCAAGAGTGGCTCGTCGAGGACGACTTCGCAATTAAGAAGAGGGGAGTATGTTAGCTCAAGAAATGGTTGGTTTTATGCTCTAATGTGTTGCTATTTGGAAGAAGAAGATGTTTGATTACAGGTACTTAAAGAGTCAAGCAAATGGTTGATAGGAGGTATTTGGGGGCTATATAGCACTTTCTTGGTCAAAGAGGAATGCCGTCAACATTTGGATTTCGGCTATGGAAAAAATAAGCTTCAGGATGATCTTGGAGTGGGAGATTCATGAAGACATAGTGGGAGTCTGATTGGTCTCATGGTTTGGTATTATGTTTTGGGTTGAGGGAAGCATGTGAATCATGTGGTTTTTGTTGAGTTTTGTTACAGATGATCTAGTGAGGATTGGACTTAAGATGGAGTCTCAATTTTGATTTTATGATTGGTGTTGTGAGAGATGTTGGGATGATGTGTGTTTGTTGATTTTTGGTTGGAGGATAAAATGGAATAGCAAAAGAGCGGGGCATGCGTTGACATGATCCGGTATGGATGCGTTGGAGCCATGATCTGGTGGAGGTACTCAGAGAGGAAAAGAAGTATGTTATGTGGTAAAGGAGCCCGACATTAATTGGGAAGGTGAGGATATTTACATAATGGGCAAGGGACACTGGAGACTGATCTTGTAGTTGGAAACACACTAGTGGCATGTATGGCAAATGTGTGGGGTTAGAAGAAGCATGCAGGACTTTTGACTGGATCTTAGAGAAAACCATTGTTACCTGGACCACAATGGTTGGTGTATGTGTTGACCATGGGCAGGCAGTGCGGGCACTTGATTTATATCAGCAAATTGCAGAAGGGCCTTTATCTGATAAGATCATGCTTATTAGCCTTCTTAATGCATGTGTAAGTCTGCAATCCTCACCTCGACTAAAGCAATTACATGCGCGCCTCATTGGCATGGACTTACATTCAGATTTAGAAATGCAAACATCATTAACAATCCCTTATGGGAAGCGTAATTCCTTCAAATACGCAGAGAGAATGTTTCATTTAATCCCTGATCGAAGCCTGCAGCTTTGGACTGCATCGATATGTGCACATGCTCAACATGATCGACTTGAATATGCAATTCACGTTTTCCAACAAATGATGCAAGAAGGCACTCTACCGAATGAGATTGCCTTCTTTGGTGTGCTTGAGGACATTTTTTTGTGGACCGAACTGATGTCGACATATGCACAAAATGGCAAGGTCAAGCAAGCACTGGATCTTTTTTTGATAAGGCAATACAAGGAGGGTTGGACAGACGAGGGAATAGCATGCTACTTCAAGAAGAGGCAGCCGCTTAAAGTTTGGGGGGGGGCATCTCTTCTTATCTTATCCACATACGGTGCTTATTTTTTCTCTCGTTCTCTCCCTGTCTCTCTCGCGTTTTTTTTTGGGGGTTTTTTTCTCGTTTTTGTAGGTGTGGGGGGGCTGCTGCTGGTCGGGAGGTGTCGGGCTCTTACTGTGGAAGGGGGAGAGCTCTCGTAGAGCAAGGGGGGGACGCTTAGGAGGTACAAAAAAGGAGCGAGGAGGGCGCTGTTCGGAAGGGAAGGAGTTTTGAAGAATATGGAGGACCACGTGCTGATGCGGAAAGGCATTGATCATCAACTTCTGCAAAAAGACCTCCAAGAGCTGTGATCTCTCTGATTCGAAGAGGCCGATTGACGTCTCTTCGGATAATTCTCATAAGTTTTCCACACTGCATTATGGACGAAAGGGATTGCGCAAGGTCACTCCTGTTTTCATGCTTCGAATTCATGTTCTTTGCTAAGATAGGCAATAAGGCCATCAAGGATAGAAGAAGTGACGTGCCAATGAGTATCTGCCCAAATTCGAATTGGCTTGAGTATACTAAATGATTATGTATTAATAGCTCGACTATTGGAAATCGGAAACTGCACCTAACTTATGTTGCATAAAAAATGGATGAACTTTATGTTAATAGAACAAAAGTGCTGGTATGATCGCACCACAGAAAAGGGGGGATCGTCGGCTGCAATATTTTTTGGTGGTTTTCTTTTGTTTTTTTTGTTGTACGCAGATGATGGTTTTCGGGCTCTCTGTGCTATGTGCTGGAGTTACTGAAGACGAAGGAAGAAAAGGACTGTTGGGTTGGTCTGGAAAATGAGAGCACTCGGAGATCAGTAAGACAAAAGGAAGAAGAGAGTGCTTCAATCGACGTGAAAGGACTCTTTGGGAACCAAATGTAGGTGTATACAAGGGGGGTGGAGCTTCCTTCGAGGGGATTCCAAGGAGAGATGGGGTAGAGTGGGGCAACTCGCTGTTGCGAGGGCCCTTGGAGACAAGATTCGGGTGACTGTGGAGGTACGGAAGCCCGATTATCAATCCTTGGATTGAGGCAAGATTTGCATTTATAGATTTTGATGCTGCTACAACTTGAAGAGCGCTCAAAGGATCTTGAGGGACATGAGAATTTTATGACATGCTAGTGAAAGAAACTGTCTCTGCAAACTTTTGTGAAACTGTGATCAAAACCTTGAACAGGCATTTCAGTTCTGTCGTAGTGCATTGCTGATGTGTCTTCGGTTATTTTGAGTGCTAATGATGCTATGGAGGGTTTAGAATTTTGATCGTCTGTGATATAATTCACAACTTCCAAGGGCACACTATCACAGGAGATGGCGCAATATCCGCAGCTATGTCTTGAATCATAGGGGTATGTGCAGTGGTGAAAGGAAGCAAGTGAGATAGTGTGATTGAGAGGGTTAACCTTTGGGGTTATATTGATTTTCAGATGTCTTGGGGCCTCCTTTTTCCTCTCTTCCATAGTTACATTTGAGTGTTGTGGTGGACTTAGAGTAGGCCAAACAAGTCGATTTCGATTAACTCGGGCAAACCTTAGTATACATACACATTGTTTTCTTGGGTAAAAAGAACATAACATGTATGTAGGACTGTTATCTACCCCTTCCCATCAGTTTTTAATTGTTGTAATGCATGTGTGAGACTTGAGGAGTTATGGAGCAGGTATTGGTGTTTCCCACCATTCACTATTTTGCTCAGTAAAGGCTATTGTCTGTATCATCCACATGCTAAACACATATTAGTTAGTTGTGATGTTGCTTTTGTGGAAGATGCTATTCAGCCATTGCTTTCATGTACTAAGGAGACATCTGTTAGCTCCAAAGACATGTATGATACTTTGTTTCCTCTTTCCACACAGGGACATTCTAGTGCTGGTCCTAATGAGGCAACTTCTCAACCTTTGCAGGTTTCATGTGATGATGCAAATCATTCCATTTCTGATGCAAATTTGCATGATGCACTTGTTGATGAGAGAGCTGATATTGAGCAGGCAAAAACTATGCCAAAATGGCTGTTGTAGACTTTGCGGGATAGTCAATTAGATGCACATCTATCATATTGTAATAGATTAGGCTCTTATAGTACCTCTTTTGCATCAGATTGCTATGCTATGGCTGAAATGTAGTGTCTGTGATGAGACTGTGCCTGTTTCATTTGATGAATCACAAAAATCTGAACATTGGATGGTTGCAATGCAATCTGAATATGATGCTATCATGAAAAATGGTACCTAGTCTTTATGTGACTTGCCTCCTGGCAAGAAGGCCATTGGCACTAAGTGGGTATACAAGCGGAAGTATAAGCCTGATGGAACAGTTGACAAGTATAAGGCTAGGCTTGTTGCAAAGGGTTATGCGTAGGAAAGAGGCATTGATTTTGATGAGAACTTTGCACCTACATGTCGTATGACTACTGTTCGGAGCATCTACGCACTTACAACCCATCATGGTTGGAATGTACATCAATTGGACATTAAAATAGAATTTTTGAATGGTGACTTGCATGAATAAGTGTATGTTTTTCGTGTAGAAAGGGCATGAGAACAAGGTGTGCAGGTTAAAGAAGGCATTACATGGTTTAAAGCAAGTACCACATGCTTGCTATGAGAAGATACATGCCTATCTGATTGCACATGGTTTTGAGAATAGTTCAAGTGAAAGCACCTCATATGTTCAGCATGCTAATGATGTGCTCCTGATCATCGTTGTCTACGTTGATGACATGCTGCTCACTGGTCCTTTTGAGAAGAATATTACTGATTTTAAGGATGATTTGCATGCCTCATTTGAGATGTCTAATTTGGGGCATTTGCATCATTATTTGGGCATTCAGTCTATGCGCATTGATGGTGGAATGGCTTTGTGTCAAACAAAATATATTAACACATTATTGTAGCATTTTGATCGTGAAGACTATAAACCTATTGCCACTCCTATGGAGAGAGGTTTATGATTGAGTCTTCATGATGCTGGAGATGCATTTGATGTTGTTCTCTATCAGTAGGTTGTTGGATGGCTGATTTACTTATGCATTACTCAGCCAGCTATTCAGTTTGCTATCTCACAGATGAGTAGTTTTGTGCATTGCCCAGGTGTCAAGCATTGATAGGCGGTTAAGCGCATCTTTCACTACTTTAGTGGTACCCAACTACTTGGGTTGTTTTATCCCAAGGGGGAATCACTACCGCCAGATTTGCATGCTTTTCCTGACTCTGACTAGGCTAGCTGCTATGACACTCGTGTGTCCACTAGTGGTTTTTGCTTCATGCTTGGTAGATCATGCATATCTTGGCTGAGAATGAAGCAGACTACTATGGCCACTTCTAGTTGTGAGGCTGAGTATCTTCTAGTTGTGAGGATGAGTATAGGGCAGCTTTCACAGCGATTGTTGAGTGTGTGTGGCTTAGACGCCTTATGGCTGATTGGGTGTTGGTCATTCTTCTGCCACCACTATCTTCAATGACAGTTAGAGCACATTGGCAGTTGGGAAGAACCCTATGTTCCATGCTCGCACTAAGCACATTGAGGTGCATTATCATTATGTCAGGGAGAGGTTCTCTATTGGGGAGATCAACTTGGCATATGTGCCCACATAGGAGAACTTTTTTTTTTAGAGCAACAAGAAAGATGAATTAGAGATAGAAAATGTGCATGTGCCTAGGGCACGAGACCACATCTTCACAAGCATAGGTTCAACATAGTACAAAAGAAATCAGGCTCAAACAGAGTTTACAAAAACACTCAACAGGGTGACCAGTACAAACTAGGAGCTTATATAAGAGAAGATCATATCAAGTCTAACATTAGAGTACAATTTCATGAGGGAGTCTCTCCATTGGTTAGGAGGAAGTTCTTGGAGAAATTTGTTCAGCTAAAAATCTACAACAGGAGCCTCCTTAATGGCTGAGGGACATTTAATAGCAATCTTCCTAAAACCCTGGTAGAAGGCCAGGAAGAAATAGTTGAATCTCTTGTTGATGACAACTGCATTCCTACTTTTCCAGATGAACCATAGAGTGTGGGCTCCCCAAAGATTCCAAAGAACAGGATCCATTTTATTACAGGACCCTAGCAAAATTTCTCTGTAGCTAAACTAGAGTTTGAGTTTGCTGCAGCAGGGTTGAATAGGTAACCAAAACTGCTTAGCATGTTTACAGTTGAAGAAGAGGTGGGGCAAATCCTCCATAGTTCCTTAAAATGTACATTTTCTATCAACAATGCCATCCATCTTTATTCTTGGGCCACACCAAATGCCATTGTGAATAATGAGCCACTGAAGCAATGACAGCTTGATGTTGATGGGGAAAGCCCATAAGCAAGTGAATCTATATTGCCATTGTTTTGAAGACCAATTCACCATCCATCTATTGTTTAGCTTGTTCAGAATCCGGTGCACTCAGCCTCTGGACTTCTTGAAATTTTTGAGCATGTCTCAAGCCACCATGGAGAGCTTCACTTGTCTGTTGTTCTGGCAGAGCTGGATCTTATCTTGCAAGAGATCTTTGTGCTTGATCAGGACCTGCAAGCAAGGAAGGGATAGATCAGTATTATCCATAATATACTCATTCGACATGACTTCACCCTGTAAGAAGAGGTCCTTCTAGGAAACAAATCTTTTCTTTTTGCATTTGTGTTCTTTGATACCAATTTCCATATTGCTCTAGAGGGAGAGCCAGCTAGTCCAGATGCCTTCCCACAGGTAAAAGTCAGTGCAGTGAAAAAACTTTTCATTGGAAACACAACAATTTTTTTAAACTTCCATCCATCCTTTCCACAGCCTACAAATAAGGGGACTGCCCAAGGGAGTAAAGGAGTGGGGAGAGACTATGATATCCCAAAGGGAGTGATCTCTAGAGAGAATTGGCTAGTTTTTCCTTTAATCAGATAGGTTTAGATGTCATCAGATTGAAGACACCTAGCTATCCACTTTGCAACCATATTAGTGGCCATTTTTTTAGGGAATATTATACCTAGGCCACCCTCATTTTGGGAAGATAGCAGATGTCCCAAGACACTTTGGGTATTTTGTTATGTTGAGGGCTCCTTCCCCACAAAAACCCTCTGGCAAGACCAATCACCTGACAAACATCCTTCTTGTTAGGCATCCAGCAAGACAAGAAATATGTCAGACTAGGTAAGATAAAGTGATTCAACACAAAGACTCTGTGAGATAGGGCACTTTGACAGGCATACTACTTGAAAACTTTACCCCTGAATTTGTTGAGAACCCACTCCCATCTTTGACTAAGGGAGACTTGAAATCCCATAGGAATACCTAGAAGTCTAAAGATTTCACCATCCTTAATAATATCACAGTTCAAAACTTTGATACAATCAGGAATAGAATTATTGGAGGCTCCAAAGCCCGTTTTTTTGTGATTAACGAGGGAGCAACTGGCCAAACAAAAGATGTTCAAGCAGTCTAAAAACACCTGCCAAGAGCTATTGTTGGCTTTTAGGAGAATATTGGTGTCATTAGCAAAAGCTTGGGAACGTAATGATTTGCAAGAACGAAGGATATAAATACCCTCCAAGTTCTTATGAGCAATAACATCATTGATAAGCCAACCAAGGGCATCACTAACTATGGAAAAGAGGAGGGGGGAAATAGGCATCCTTGCCTGATGGATCTCCTAAGTTTAAAAGGGGGAGAAAGGGCATCATTAACAGAAACTCAAGAATGAGCATTACCAAAAAGGGTACTAATAGCTTTAATGAAATCCTTGCCAGCACCAATGTCCTGGAGGGACTAAAGAATAAAGTCGCACTCTATTCTGTCATAATCTTTGTCAAAGTCAATTTTGAGGAAGTAGAAATTTTGGTCGGACTCATTGGCATGCTCAATACCTTCCCAAAGAGAGATAATGGCATCCAGAATGTACCTACCTTTTATGAATCTTTTCTGTTTAGGTAATATGATGTCCTTCATTAAGGGACTTAGCCTACTAGCAAGGGAGGAGGCAAAGATCTTATAGATGGTGGTCAAACAAGTGATAGGTCTCTAGTTATTCAAGTCCTCTTTAGAACCTTTTTTGTGAAGAAGTTTTATAACTTTAGTGTTAATCTCAATAGGAAGAGTGCCTCTACTAAGAGCTTCTTTCCAAATCAAGAGAAGAAACGGACTAAGGAAATCTTTAAGAACCATGAAAAACTCATTGGGAAGGCCATCAAGGCCGGGAGATTTCATGGTTTCAATTTACCAATGGTTTCTTTAACCTCACTGGTAGTGAGGGGCAGGTCTAATAGGTAAGCAAGGCATGGAGGAATAGTTTTTTTTCTTTTAAGAGCAATGAGGGCTCTGTCTCCGCGGATTTCCTCCCCACACTTGGGAGAGCTAGAGAAAACATTAGTAAACCAGCTGGAAGTCTCGTGCAAATTCTCCCCATCATTGATAGCGAATCCACCAGACTCTTTCATCAACATAGGTATGAAGTCTTTACACTTCTTTTTACCTAGCAAAGAAAACATACTTTTGTTAGGTCTATCCAGATTCCCAGCCCAGAATTCTCTTGATGCAGAGAGAACACTACTAGCTTCAATGTACTCTTCATATTTTAATATGTCTTGAAGGTATAAAATCCTTTCCAACATACCTTGGGTAGGGTCAGGAGAGGCACAGAGGAGACTGATTTCCCAGGAGATATGGGTCCTTCTGCTAGCCCTAAGTTTTTTCTTAAGGAATTTGTAATGAGTGAAAAGGGATTGGATATCTTTGATGGCTCTACCCCAATCCTAAAATGGGTTGGTCTCATGCTTAAAATGGTGACAGATGGTCTCTTTAGTCTTCTGAATCACACAAGAGATTCTCAGCAATGAGGGGCCTAGGTGAGGCCATGCAGCTCTAACATTAGGGCAGTTTCTTTTGAGAGACATAATAAGGGGAAAGTGGTCAGATATGTTTATGGAGAAATCAAGGGATGTCTTGACATTCCAAAATTGTTGAAGGAAGGGGATATTCAAGTAGCATCTGTCCAATCGAGCAGCCAGGTGATAATCACCTTTTTGTTTATTATTCCACGTGAGGCTAGTATTAGTGGAGCCTACATCCTTCTGCATCGTAGATCTTGGACAAGAACATATTTATCTACATGATTAATCCTAAAAGGAACAAGAGTTGGTGAGTTTCCTCGTTCAGTGAGTGCAAAAATTCCTATTTTCATAATGACCCTTTGATTGTTCGCCCAAACCTGATGAATTCCACTTCTTAGGTTCAAGTTGACTGCATCATTATAGATGCAGTCTTGACCCAAGATGAGAGGTTTTGTAAGATTCTCATCATGACATACTAGCACCTTAACTATCATATGAACATCTTCAATGGACATAGGAAGTTCCACCTTGCCCATGCAAGGGGTCTCAACTCCTTCTAATCCTATGAGATAAGCTTCATTAAGATTGATGATCAATCCCATATCTTAACATCAAGAAATTTAAACAGCACTAGCAGATGCCCCTAAGTCAATCAAGTACTAAATAGTCTTTACTCCCATGCCTTGTCCTACCTTTGTAGTGATAAAGGGACGTCTATTGACTATATCGTGAGGATAAGCACTCTTGGTTTGACACATTGTCATATGGTACATTGATGCCTCACGATTAACTTGCCTCAGATGATCTCTACCTTGTCTCCAGAGCTTCATAAGCTGAATAGATTCTAAGGCCTCTACTTGGGATTTTTTGCATTTTTGTTGTGTTGAATTGACTTAGCATATCTTCCATTAATGGTTCTTGCTAAAGTTTCACTATGTAACCACTAATGTTACTTGGTAGTATATCACCATCTAATGTAACTAATGTTATTGCTCCACTCATTTATATTCTCTTGATTATCATCGGTCCATAGCCATGCTTTTCTAATTTCCAAGCATATTGATTTAGTGTATATACCAAGACCAGATCTCCTTCCTTCATGATTTTATCTTTTACATGTGTATCGAAGTACACCTTTTGCCTTTTCTTAGCTACATATATCCTAACAACTCCTCTCAGTAAATTTCTCCTAATCTTTCTAAATCAAAGATCTTGAAAGATAGCTCATTGCCAGTCCATTGATGCTCTTGTGCTATCTTCACTATGTGTATCAAGAAATCTAAGTGCAAACCTACATTTTGAGTAGGCACCATGTGGAAGTGGATGCCATTGAATACCATTTTATAGGACACTCTATATGCCCAAGTAGGATGCTGTAATTGTTTGTCCCAATCCAAATGCTTGTTATTCACAAGTTTAATCAAACTAGTGCATAGGATCTTATTGGTTCTTTTTGCTTGTTCGTTTGTTTGTGGGTAATATGAGATTGACTTCGTATGAATAACCATGAATTCTTGTTAAAAGAACATTCAATGACCTCATTCAAGAAGTGGGTGCCATGATCACTTACCAACTCTATAGGCAATCCATATCTGGTAAATACATTCTCAAACAAAAGAATAGATGTGCTTTGCACATCTTTTTTTCTAGTTGCTTTTACTTTCACCCATTTGGTTAAATAATTGGTAGCCACAATGATATAATAAGCATGTGAACTCTTGCATAGAGGATTAATAGGACCAACAAATTTTATTCCCCATTTGTAGAATGCACATCCTCCAATCATGGGTCTCAGGGGCATCTCATCCTTATGTATCGAATACTGACTCCACTAACATATGTCACATCTCTTCACATAAATGTGGGCATTGATATGAAGGGTTGGCCACCAAAGTCCTGCAAATATTATAGACTTGATCACTCAATTAGGCCCAAAGCATCCTCTTGCCACACCTTGGTGTGTAGTTTCTAAGATCTTGAAATATTCACTTTCAAGGACACAAAGTCTTAAGTATCCATCTCATCCTTGTCTCTATAGATTATCTCCAATGAGAGCATATTCTTGAGCCTCCTGCTCTAGACTCTTGTTCCCTACTAAATTCCTTTCTTGAAGGAATGCATTCATCCTTAGAAAGTCAACTAATGGATGGCTCCAATCCGGTATTAAAGACAAGTGATACAAAGTAGTATTTTCCACATGGCGTCTATTAATACACGTTGGACAATCCCTACACATCATATGGATATCTTCCTTCACTATTGGCCAATCAATGCCTAATCTCTACAAAGTCTATGGGGTTAGGTATTTCCAATGGTGTTGCTTCAATGGACCTACATGTGCTTATTGCAACCATTTAGAATATTCTTCCTTTTCCACGTAGCAGGCTAAGATCCCTTGATCCATGTGCTTGTATACACTTCTTGCCAATATCTAATACTGTGGAGATCTCAACACTTCTTTACCCATTGATCCCATCATCGGGTGCGTACATCCAAAAATAAGAATATGCACTATAGTTTTAGCCTAATTAGACACTACTTCGAGGTTTAAAAAGTAAGCATCAAGAAGTTCATCTGCTAATCCTTGAGGGGATTCTCTTGATGTAATTATAGAAAGCTGATCCTCCCTAAAGTGATTCTTGTCGTTCCTGACAACCACCTCAAAATCGTATTCCATTACTAAAAGAAACCATCTTACTAACCTTCCTGTATTCCAAGGTTTATTCACAAGGTATATTAGCACTTGGTGATTTGTAAAAAAATCAAACTTATTTGCAAGAAAAATATTGTTTAAACCTCTTAACCACAGAGAGCATGCCTAATCCTTCTCTTTTTGTAGTGTGAAATTTTGTTCTGCCACTTTCAGTTGCCTTCTTGCATAAACAATGGAAAGTGAATGTTTCCTTCACTTGTAGGTTGTGCTAGTACATATGCAATAGCATGATTCGATGCATCCACATGTACATGGAATGGATTACTCCAATTTGGTCTGGTCCAAATTGGTGTTTAGCATAATCATTGCTTAAGCTCACTAAAAGAGTTCTCGCACTCTTCATTCCATTCAAAGTTAGTCAAAAGGTTGTACAAGGGCTGTTCAATTATGGCATACATGTGGATTAAGCATCAATGATATCTAGAGTGACCCATGAATGCCTATACTTCCTTGACATTCTTTGGTCTAGGGGGCTCTGCTATAAGTCTAACTTTATCTTCATTATTTGATATTCCATTCTTTGACACTATGTGTCCTAGAATCTTGCCTTGCTTGATCGTGAAAATGCACTTTTTGGGTTTCAAGTAGGCTTGTTATTACCTACATTTGACAAATATTTGCCTTAATTTAAGGATATGTATCTGTCTAAATATTTGACAAATATTTTTTAAGTGGACCTGGTATTACCTAGATTTGTCAAATATTTACTTTAATTCAGGGATATGTGTTGGAATGGGGGTGCAAATCATCAACACAGACCTCTAAATTTTTTGGCAAGAATTCCTTTACCATGTGACACATCAGCCTTTGAAATGTAGCACGAGCATTGGTGAGCCCAAAAGGCATCCCACAAAACACAAAGATTTCCATTTGATGGAAAAAGCCATCTTATGTTGGACTTTAGGGGCAATGGCCACTTCATTGTAGCCAGAGAATCCATCAAAAAAGCTATAGACTTCATTTCCTACTACAAACTCTAATAAATGTTTGGTTATAGGAAGCAGATAACTATCCCATATGGTGGTTTCTTTAACTTTTTTCAAGATAATTCACACATGTAGCTTGCCATTCTTTTCGGGCACTACCACAATGGCGGACACCCATTCGGTGTGCTCAACTTTGTAGATAAATCCTACTTCGATCAAGCGATCAATTTCTTCTCTGATTTTGGTTGCGTAATTATCGTTGTAAGTGTAAAGATTCTATTTAATAGGTTTGGCTTCTAAAGCCATGGGAATTCTATGAGGGTAGATATCTGGGTCTACTCCTTTCAAGTATTTATAGCTCCATGCAGGGACATCTCTATATTCTCTCAGTAATGGGATCAATTCTTTCTCCTCTTCTTTGATCACATCGTGCCCAATATATGTGCACCTTTCTTCACCATTTTCTATGGTCACTATGATTTTCTTGGTTTTATCTTTGTTATCGTATGCTACTTCTCTAAGTGCTTCCCTATTCAACATTTGTATCATGGCCTTTTGATCTTGTCTCTCGTACTTCATAAAGTTCTTTGGAACCTCAAATGTTACCTCTTCTTGTGCACGCAAGGCAACTCGTATTTTTCCTTTCTTATCCTTATTTTTACTATCTCTTGTCACTAAAAAATTATCTTCCCCTTTTTGTCTTCCATACTCATGAGTCCTAGCATCTATTAGGTAGAGGTACTCTTTCTCCAAAGCACAGAAAGGTTCAATGAGGATGGATTCTTTGTCTTCATCACTATCCACCTTGAGTCTACTTGTGCTAGGCTCACATTCATCTATAACCAAATCACACATGAGTGGTTCTATTTTGAAGAATGAGATTGCAAAGCCATCTTTGTTCCAATGTGGGATCCATTGCTACTCATTGACAACTATCTCCATTGTGGCTAGAATTTTTGTGCAACCATGGGGTTCCAATTCTTCATTTGGGAATGCCACAGGTATATATGCTCGGTCTTGAACTAATCTAGGGTTCTAACTAGCTCCTATGTCTCTAGCCTCTAATCTTTTCTCTTCTTCCACTACAACTTTACACATCCATAAGTGGGTGTCTTCATGCATCCATGAGGAGTCTTATCCTATGGAATGCACCAACTCCGTTTCATCTAATGTTCTATGAATTGGGTTCCATTTCAAGGGGGGTCTCTATGAGACTAGTCCTTGATATTGCCTTTGGTTGTGACACTTAAGTGTTTTAAGTACAAGGAATTGATTCCCCAATCTTGCACTATTTTCATTTGTCTCATGAAACTTGTCCGTAAAAGCATCTCATAGATATTGTTCGTTCCAAAGTCACATATGGTGAATGTGTGTTCACACTCTACACCACATGGTAAGAGTTATGCCTTCTAACAATCGTAGGGGTTTCTTGATATTTCCATCTACCATTTGTAGCTTCATTCTAGTTGGCCTGAGTGCCGACTTGCCCCAATGTTTCCATAACGAGGTGGTAGCAATCGCAACTCTTGCATTTGAGTCTAAAGTTTCCTTTGTTGTATAAGCCTGATAAGTAATAGGAAGATAGGTATTTCCTTCTTCTCCTTTGCTCATATCTCCTACCTTATATAAGGGTATCTCTAGAATTGTCTTGTGTGATCCTACCTGAGAGTGTGGTTTAGTTTATTTTGGCACTTGATTAGCTAATAGACTTAGACTCCCATGGGCCTATGAAATGAGGTAGTTCGTGTAGGGAATTAGATTTGAAGTCTAATCATTTAGTAGACTGTGCATCTTCCTCCTCTCCATAGATAGAGGGAATGTCTTGTGGAAATTGATCATGGAGATCATCCACTATCTCAAAAGGGAATTCTCACTCCCTTGGCCTATTTCTCCTCTCCAATCTCTCTCGAGAACTCTTGGGAGTAGTGGTTTATTGAGGAAGAGACCTCTTCATCAATGGAGTTAAGAGCATAAGCTTCTTTTTTTTTTGGGAGGGGGGGGAAGCTTAGCTCTTCTCTTTCACTATTATGTACCTTTGGTGTAGTGAACTTCTCAAGTTTGGATATCATTCTTTCAAATCTCTCCAATAGTCCTTCAAAATATAAATGAGTCTCTTTTGAGCTACTGTGATTAAAAAGATGGCTTGCCTCGAACACAGTGTGTGCCAGTTGTACCTTTTTCACACAAAGCTTGGTCCTCTTAATCTTTAGGTCTACTCTAGGATAAGACTTATCTAGCTCTACATCATTGGGTCCTTCTTGAATCTTGGCCTGATATGCCTTGAACATCATGTCCAAATTTTTTGGGGTAGGGTTTGCTAGCACCAATCCTCCTCTAAGTGGTGGTGGTATGGAGGGATGGTTTGGGTGTGATGAAGATAATGGGGTTTGAGAGTGTGTGTGTGTGTGTGAGATGTGATCTCTATCAATTTTTCTTTTGCTTCCTTTAAGCTCTCTTGTAATTCACTCATCTTTTTTCTTCCATTATCTATTCATCCTTTCATGACTATCCTTTGAAACTCTCATTCTCTTCTTGTTGGTGCAATTCAAGCCTTCACAATTTGGCTTGGATACTATCTTGAAGACTCTACATGAAGCAAGGATCATAGGAACACTAGCTTATGAGTTATTACCTCTTTACCCATTGTAAAAGTCTATATGACTTGGCATCTTATGTAATCACACCTACTTGATTAAGTCGTGGAAAAATTGATTGATTGATTGAGGGAATATCTCAATCAACTTTTAGGTGAAAGATTTTAGGATATTGAGTTGAATTCAAAATTCAAATTCTCACTCAACTCCTATAAAAGCTACAAGTCAAAAGTCGCGGGTGTTCTTCACTCATCCCGAGGCATTTCTGTATCAATCATTGAGTGTGTGAGGACTACTTCATAGCCTACACCTCTGAGTACCATTGAGCTATGTTTATCATGCCAATGGGAATGTACATTTACATGATCTAATACAAATACTTACATTCATCTACTCTGTGATTCTCTGAGTTGTCTACTCCAAGTCTGTCAACTTCAACAGAGCATATCTCAGTGGTTTCTCAACCAAATCAAGTAATTCAAAGCACATTGGATTTAGATCAAAGTCTTCTACACGCCTACAAATTTTGAAGTAAATTGGTTCAGCCATCTCGGAGAAATCTCGCTCGAAGTGGTCTCTGGTATCTCTCTACACATCTCCTAAAAAGTCGGGGGTGACTCTAATTTTGCTAAACTTATTTCTCAGTGCATAGTTTATCAATTTGAGTGATTCCACTTGCAAATGGTAGCTTGGTAAGCTAATTGAATAACTCTAGGAGGAATTGTTCCAATTGTAAGTGTGCTGGTCACACGGAGCAAAACTCTGAGCAGGTGTCAATACCAAAATAGCAAGTTTTCTTGGATTTTTGAAGTCTCAAGTAGTCTGTTTTGATTTGATCATTACACATATTATTTGCAAAGTACATATATGCTTTCTTGGTATCATTTGGAAGCTGAGCAAGTGTATTAATCATTCCTGGAGTCAAAGGAGGGCTGGTGTGAAGCAGGTTTAGCAGCACCTACTCAATCTCTGAGTGCATCCAACCATCCTCTCCCAACAGTGGTATCAGAGCAAATAAGGTAACATGGGAGATGGTTTTCCTTCATTCATTAACAAGTTGGACAGGAACAATTACCAAGCTTGGTCTCTAAGGATGAAGACCTATCTACAAGGAAGGAGCTTATTTGGATTCATCTTAGGAGATGAGGAATTGCCCTCATTCAAAGCTAGAGGACTACCCACCAAGGATGAACAAGAGAGGCTCAACACATGGTGTGCAAAAGATGCATTGGCAAGGTCTTATCTTCTTAACTCTATATCTGATTTCCTTTTACCTCACATAAGGAATTGCAAGACTTCCCAAGAGACTTGGGAAACCTTGTCAACATATTTTTCATCAAATACAAGGGCCAGAAAGAATCAACTATGGATTGAATTTACAACTCTTAGGAAGCAATCAAAGCAATCAGTTTCAGACTTTGTCACTAGGGTCAAAGACATTGCAGACCAGCTTGCAAGTATTGGAGAGGAGATTGAAGAGGAACAAATAGTAAGGCAGGTAATCAATGGACTAAAAGCTGATGACAAATGGGAGAGCTTTACCACAGCAATGGACCTATACATGGACATACATGCTCCTGATCTAACTACCCTGATTGGTCAACTCTTCACACATGAAGCAAAGCTTACAAGGAATGGAGAACAATCAAAAGGTAACAACCCCTCTGCTCTATACACTGATAAGAAGGTTAAAGATAAAGGTAAAAGTAAGAAGGTTGATGAAGAAGGCTCTACCTCCCAAGCAAACTATGCAGGGAGAGGTAGATCTTCAAGAAGTAGAGGCAGAGGAGGTAAGCCAGGTAGGGGGAGACCCTACAACTCATCACCATGCAACATTTGTGGATTGTCTAACCATACCACAGATGAGTGCTACAGAAATTATAAGAATCAGAGAGGAAGAGGCTATCAAAGAGGTGGATACTCTCAAGGTAGAGGTAGATTCAACCAACACCAAAGCTACAATGGATACAACAGTCAGTACAACAACAATTACAACCACAACCACAATGGTAACTACCAAGGTGGATTCAGAAATAGAAAGGACTACAACAACTACACAGAGGAGCAAGATGACTCCCTATTGATCATGAATATGACTTCTAAGACAGGTATCAATGATGATCACTTATTCTATATTGATTCAGGATGTTCTAATCATGTAGCTGGCAATGTGGCACTACTCTCTAATTTGGAAGAACCCAAGGGCAAACATCAGGTACAGACAGGTGATGATACTAAACATTCTGTTGTAAAGATTGGTAATGTAAAGACTAGTGATGGTAATCAGAACTTATTGAGCAGGGTACTTTATGTACCAACCATTACCAAGAACCTAATGAGTGTTGGTCAGATTGTGGAAAAAGGTTTACAGATCAGGTTCAATCAACCTGGAGCATATGTGGAGGACCCAAGACATGGATTCAGAAGGATAGCCAAGGGAGAAAAATCAGGTAGATTGTTTACTTTTGAGCTAGAGGACACAAAGAACATTGCTTTATACAATTACAAGGATCAAACACTTTCAGAATTAGAAATATGGCACAAGAGGTTAGGTCACATAGGTGAAAGAACCCTAAAGCAAATGTGCAGGGATCAATGTGTGCTTGGGATACCTAATGTATCCAAGCAACATATGATTTACAAGTGTGGAGCTTGTCAGTTTGGTAAGTCTCACAAGTTGCCCTACTCAAGGAAAGGTTTCATGCATAAAGACTACCTAGACTTGGTACACACAGATGTTCGGGGACCTAGCAAGGATCCCTCCATTTCAGGATCAAGGTACTATGTGTCCTTCATTGATGATTATAGCAGATGGACTGTCTTATACTTTATGAAGCATAAAGATGAAGTGTTTAATTGTTTCAAGAGGTATCTTGCACTTGTTGAAAACCAAACAGGTAGAAACTTGAAAAGGCTAAGGTCAGATGGAGGAGGTGAATACTTCTCCAATGAATTTGAAGACTTCTTGCAGGAAAGAGGCATCAAGAGGGAGATAACCACAAGGTACTCACCTGAACAAAATGGGGTAGCTGAAAGAAGGAATAGACTCATTGTTGAAACAGCTAGTCTATGCTTAATGAAAAGAAGTTGCCAAATTATCTTTGGGCAGAGAGTGTATCTACTGCCACATATCTCATTAACAGGTTGCCATCAAAGTCACTTGATGGAATGACACCCTATGAAGCTTGGCATGGTAAGAGACCATCATTGGATCATTGCAAAATCTTTGGTTGTATTGCATATGTGCATATTCCCTCACAGGTAAGGGGAAAGCTAGACCCTAAAGCTGAAAAATGTATCTTCATTGGTTATGACTTGAACCAGAAAGGGTACAGATTCTACAACCCCTCAAACAAAGGTTTCAAGGTAAGCAGAGATGTCATCTTTGATGAGAATGACTCATGGTATGAGAATGAATCCAGGAAGGTTAGTCTACCTTATGACATGGAAGAAGACTTCCCAAAGCTAGCATACATCATGTTTGAGTATTCAAGTCCCCAACTTGGTTCATTAGGGGTTTCATAAGGATAGATCTCAATATGTTTTGGTGAATCCATTTAGTAAGCTAGTGGGATATCTACATGGGTCAAGTGAAAGCTTTTTCCATTACGATGGTTTCTTGAAATCAGCAAGGGTGCAGGCACTAGTCTACTCACGTTCTAATATGTAGATGCATACTTGACTAGGATAACGTTGGCAAAGGGTGGTGTTTGTTGACCTAGCATAGGTTGAGCTCTTTTTTGAGATTGGTATGGATATGGATAAGGTTGATGGGGCCTAAAGTATGGTAGTTTTTGATATGGATTTTGGTATCTCCCTAGCTGTTGATATGGCTCTTGGTAATTTTTTATAGCCACTTGTTTGTTGCATGGGAAATCCTACATTGTATGGTTTGTGTATCTTCTCTCTATTGTGTACTATTGGCAATTAGGGTTCCCTTGAGGTTGATTAATGATTGGGCACACATTGGCCATGTGGTGTCCTCCATAATTGTAACATTGTTTCATCAAGAACATTCTAAGGGTGTGTTTTCTTGAGACTCCTAATTTTTTAGCTACCTTTTTAGCCAATTCATTGATTGAAGTTGATGGTTTTGGATGTAGAACTAGTAGAACTATTTGAATCGCTATAAATATTGGAAAGTTTTAACTCGTTGCCCAAGTTATCCTCAATGTCCATGCACATTCACACACATTGCTCTATGTTCCTAGGTTGCTTGAAGTAGACATAGGATCCTAATTTTGCACTTAGAAAGCCATCTAAGAATAATGCCACTTGCTTGACTAGTGTGGGTACTTGTAGGATGGGAAATCTCTCAAGGGATTTTCTGAATCTGTGTCCCATTATCTCGATTATTTCTTGAGGTGTTTGCTTAACACTATGAATTAGGCGATGAGGCATTTTTCCTTATGGCACTTTTAGAGAATCCAGTCATAAATTCTTCTTGTAGCTAGTCAATGTTCTAGAATTGACCTTGATGTATAGGTTGAAAGCATGTTAAAGATATATTCTTTAGAGTTAGGCCAAAAACATTCTATTGAGATAGCATCTCATCGACCTGTTCAACCCTCAAACCTTGTCTAAACACAATTACATGATCATATGGATCTTCATTGCCATAAAAGTAATTTTTCATGAACTTTACCAATTTAGTGGGTCTCAATATCCTAGGATGTTCTCTAGTTCTTGGAAAGGGAAGCTCATCCATGCCTCTCTAATGTCTTTGACCCTTGTGTCTCTCTTAATTTGTTTTATGTGTCTTGACCATTGATCTTTCTTTTCATGAGATGTTTGCAAAACTTACCTCTGGTCTTTCCCTAGTTTTTCCTTATGGCTACTACGAATTTGCGATGATGTAGCTCTATGTTGATGATGAAGAATGTTAGACCTCGTTGGGGCAAAATTTAACTCACCCTTTCAAGTGTATGCATGTCTACCATGATGCATTACTAAGAACATTCTTTCCAAAGTATTGTCTAAGTAGACACCCTTCCTTGGGGCCTGAGGGTATTTGAGCTTATATATGGTGACTCCACCTAGCTCGCTAGGTTGGTCTGGTTCAAATATCCAAAAGAATCCATCCATATCTCTATTCAAGTACAGCTTGATGCTTTTGTTATCTTGGGAAATCCATTCTGGTGTAATTATCCTAGATAGGATCGACTTGCCCTGAGGTGTTCCAGGTTCTTTTCCAATGTTCCCTTGGTCTAGCTCTCCTATCTCATAATCAAGGACAATGATTTTGAACTCATCTATCGTATCTAGTGAGCTAGTAACCTCATACATGGTTCCTTAGTTATTGATATATGAGCCCTCTTTGAATTTGAGCACAGGGTTTTTAAGTCTGAAGGGTTGATTAGGGTTTTTGAGTTGGACCACCGATCTTCTCAAATCGTTCTCATAGATGCAAGCACCTAATCCATTTCTTCAAATGCATTCTAATTGAGTCTTATAGGGACCTTTAGGGGCTTGTAAGTAGGTTAACCCTGAACTACCTATGGGCCTCTCCATGCTAACTGACATTTCTGAGTCATTAGTCTCTCAGCTCATGTATGGGTAATCCCCAAGCTACTAAGCCCACAACCTACAGGTATGATTGACACTAGCTTCAGATGACCTCATGCTTTGCCTATCCTATCATAGGTGTCTACCGAACCTAAGGTTCATATGATTTGTGGATTAGCCCAATTTTGGAAGTACATCCACGTTGCAGATTCTTTTTCCCAAGCAGTTGTTCTTTTTAGGTTTTTATGAATGGATTTTTCTTGTCCTAGTGTGAAATTATAAGGATTACTTAAGTTTTTTGTATTTGTGATTTTTTTTTATTAGGTTGTGTCCATTCCCTCTTAGAGTATCTGCGATTATCTTAGACCACCTTGGACTTGAGAAATTACAAGATCTTGAGTTCTTTCATTTCTATTGTAACCCTATGTTAATCCACTTATCTGTTCACTCTTAGCCTAGGTAGAAATTAAGTGACAGGGTTTAGTGGACTTTGAACCTTGAGTGGAAAGCCCTTATTAGTGCTGCAATGCCTAGGAAGCATGCTGCCAGGTGTACCCATATGCTAAATTGCTTTAGCCTTGCCAAGAAGCTCCAATGGCCTACAAACATTCCAAATTTTAGCTCAAAATTAAATTAATTTGAGAATCCCTAAAACTGACCAAAATTGGTTGTTCATTGTTATTGACAAAGGTTGTCTATCGTAATGGACATGGTGTCCATCATGGTTGTTCATTGCATTGGACATCCATCATCCGTGTGATGTATAGGACATTCATCATGGTTGTCCGTCATAATGGAAAGGTCTATCACAATGGATAGACTAATAATGATTTGTCTCTATCATGAAATGAATCTATCAAGATGGACTAAGTTCATGCAAAACTATTTGTCCTCAGAGCTTTGTGTCACGATAGATAGGGTACTCCTCATGATGGGCAATCATGTCCATCGTGGTCTCAATAGTCAATCGACGATAAAAAGTTCTCTATTGCGATGTGCATGTGGTCTAGTTTACTATGGTGGACTTTGTTTTACCAAAAGCTCTAATTTATTGTATGTTGCAATCGATAGAGAGGTTTGCCTTGAGGCATGTCCATAGCAATGTCATAGCTATTGAAGCTACTACTATTATGGATGCTAGCACCTACAAAAAAGCTCAAGAAACACACAAAGATGCAGCATACAAACTCTCTCTCTCTCTCTCTCTCTGTTTTTCTCTCACAAGTGAAATGAATGCAATGCAATAGAAGCGGGAATATGACCAAGGAGATGGATTTTTCATGATGGTGGAAATTGAGGTAGGGAGTGAAGAGGTGTGTAGGGATGATGATGAATGAACTAAAAAGATGGAAAATGAGACTTTACCTATGACTCCAACATCAAATGTCTATGTCTTACCATCACACACTTATCCTCAAAGCTCAATTCTTGATAATAGTGCCAAATTTGGTGTCAGTCTAGCACAATGGTAAGTACCAAAGTGAGGAGATCTGCATCATATATATCAATCTAAGGAGATCTTAGGTTGGTGTGATGACCACAAGCACGTGAAAGTACAAGTGTGTGAGTGAAAAGCACCCTAACATGCACACACATACACACACATGCACATACAAGGTAAAACAAGGAGATGGAGGAATAGAGTCTTTGATTATCCAAAATGAGTTTACAATGTTCTACAAATGCTTCATTCTCCAATAATCCAACCTCAAAAATTATCCAAGTCTTCAACTTGCTGCCTTGCACCATAAAACATCTCTTTATTGGCCTTGAGCATTGGCCATAGGTCCTCTTCTTCAATTCTCTATGTTGTACTAATATTTTCATTGAATCTCTTTAGAGCCACAATGCCCATCTTCGTAGATCTCTTAGAGGCATAGTATTTGTCTTCTTGGTTCGATATGATTTGGCTGCTTCTATCTTTGTATGTGTCTTCATCTTTAAATTAGTGGCATTACCTTGCAATTGAAGCTATATCCTCTAATAACATTCTAGAACTTTAGAGTGTTTCTTGCTGAGTTTCTTTCATGTCCTAGGTTCCCTGTAATCCAAAAATTAATCTTACCTTTGGAATGTGTCTACATGGTCCCATAATTATTTTGCTCCATGGGTTGCTCAAGTGATGATTTGGATCCTCTTCAAGATATATGGCTTGCACGAATGCTTCTTCTTTACAAAAATCTTCATTAACAAGAACATGAGTAGTAATTTTATCATGTTCTATGATTGGCTCCTTAGTCCATTGTGACAAAATTTTTATAAATAGAACATCCTTTGGTACCATTGAAATATAACATGTAGCCAGAGGTGCCTTAACATCTTCTATATATTTTAGAACACCACCCAATAAACTATTGACTTTGTTGTGTTCATGTGGAGAAAGCAGTATAGTGATGCCTTTTGTTAAATATGACCACTATGGTCAAGTGGCCTACTTGGGTCCTTTTTCCCTCCTTGGAGATGCCTGCAAAAATTGAATTGACCACCTTGCTTTAGAGAAGTACTCGGTTCTTTAGAAATAAATAGCCCATTTTGGCCGAGGGAATGTTGCTTGTCTACTTGCCCACTAGCTACTAGGTGCCTACCTAGTGGTGTCCCATCATGAAAATCATAAAAAACTAGGTACCCCAGTCCCTATGATTTGCCAAATTTTAGTCACCCATCTCCATCCTGCATGAAAATTGGTTGCCAAAAAATTTCATCTTGATCATTTGAAAATTAGGCACCTAAATTGGCCACCTTCTCGCCCACTTGGGCTACCTTGGAAGAGGTGTCCAACTTGGACTTCATGACACCAATCCTGAAAGAGGTGCTCGACTTGGGCTTCATGATGCCCAATTTTGGCTTCTACATGTACTGCCTTGTAATTATTTGATTTGCCTCTTTCTTTATTGTTCAAGTGCAAATTATCACTTCTTACCTCTTTCTGGCCTCTTTGTGCTTCTTCTAGAGAATCCTCATTTATTTCACTTATTTAAACTCTACAACATTTTGCACTGCCTATCATCCAATATAATAGATTATCATCTTCATGAGATAGAGAAGGGATTAGTTGAGTGTCCATTGTATACCAAGTTGCCTTGGCAATGTCATATCCCTCATCCAAGTGTATCATAAATTAATTACTATCCTTTGTAGAAATCCATAACCTATTGTGTCCCCAACCTTGAAATGCTTTTGCTTGCCTTGGCCAAGGCCTTCCCAAGAGTAGATTATAAGAAGTTTCCTATGGTGAGGCAATGACAACAAAATCCAAGAGAAATTGACATCATTGCACTGTCATGAGTATCTTTTCAATGATTCCCACTAGAGTAACTCGATGTTGGTGTGCTCGTGTGACAATATAAGATGCTACCTTGATGAAGTCCAAATCTAATTTCTTCATAGTATAATCATGCATCAGATTGTTGCAAGAGCCACCGTCTACAATGATACCTCTCAAAATTATGCTTTTTATGGAAATAGATAATCTAGAACTTTCATATTTTGATAGTGGCATAGGGAGAAAACCCACCATGAACCCATCTATACGAGACAATGGGTTCAGCTAAGAAGAAATTATGACTTTCAATAGATCATTTGTCATCTTTTCATCCTTTTTTATAAGTAGGAATAAACTAACCTTGTGGTGAATGCCCTTCAAAATTTCCCCCATATTTACCTCCTAAGCACTTTCTTGAGGATGAGTAGGTTGATCCTTGAGTGAAGTCCTCACTCTATCGTAGATTTCTTCAATGGCCACCCCATCCTCCAAATCAGCCCTCTTGCCTTCTTCTTTTTCCTTCACTCCATGTTGCTTATGTGCATGAATTGTCATCGCTTGCCTAGCCCTAGTCATCATAGGTGCTGCAGATGATAAAACAACATAGGATATTGGAGTCATACCTTCTTCTTTTGGAGAAACTACAATCATATGGATTGAATGGGGGCCTTTGTGAGCACAATCCCTTGTGTAATGATCTTTAATCTCAGGATAATTCTTACATGGAGGTGCGCCCTTCAAGAAAAGAGCATTTACTTTGCATGTGCCCATATTCACCGAAACAATAACACATTAAAGGTTAGTTCTGATGATTCTCCTCTTTGTTATGTATATTTGAAGTACTAGCATAAAAGCGCTCAAGAACTTGGTTATTACCTCCCTTCTAGGATCCCTTGAGGTAGTAACAGTCACGTGCCTCATGGACGCCTTTGTCGCAAAATTGACACCTTACTCTATTAGGCCAGTTTATGTCCAAGTGACCACTCTTGTTGCATGTGGTACACCAAACTTGCATTTGGATGTCTTGAGTGGTCTGCAACTCCTCCACTTCTTGACAAAGATGTCCCACTAAATAATTTTGTTGTGCACAAGTGGAAAAACAATATTCTCCTCATTTTGACTTCGTTGCATCTTTACCTCTTCTAATTAACTTCCAAGTTGCTCGATTGGTTCAAGATTCATGTCGTAGTTTTCTTGAGTCCCTCCTTCAAGATGGATTCTAGCCTCCTCTATGCAAAAGGTAGCTACCACAAAGTTGTTCAATGTGGCACCGAGTCTGAGAGAGTTCCTAACATTCTATTGGGATGACTTGGGAAGAGCCTTCTCTATCCACTTCTTTACTAGGAAATCACTTGGAGCATGAGACAACTAGGAGACAGTGCTTTAGTACGAGTATGTAATTCATGAAAAGATTCTATTGGCCTGAATTTCACGTTCTCAAGTTGATCTAGGCCTCGCTTTGAAGAGTCGCTCGGTTGGAATGTTTGTGTGGATGAAGTCTTGAATGCTTCTCAAGTGGTGAAGTTCCCATCTACATACTCATTGTACTAGTTATCTACAAGTCCTTCTAATGTAGAAGGAAAGAACATGAGCATCGCATCCTCCCAATGTTGAAGCCCATGATCATGGCTAGGAGAGTGCCAAACTATAGAAAAGGCCTTTGTGATCACAATTCCAGTACTTCTTCTACTCAAGGGGAGTTCTTCCTTAGGGAAGTATATCCTCTGACATGTCTATGTGTAGGGACACTACTTGACTGTAAAGATGCAAAGATAGAAAAGTTTCAAATAGATAGATGAGTAAGAAGCTCAATTTGATTACACTATGAATGGTTACAGTAAGTCAAAAATAGTCCAAATGAACATTAGAGTGGGCTCCTTAGACTAGAAGAAATCAATAACAAGAAGTACTAAAACAACCAAATAATCTCTATAAGAGAAATGCCACTGACTCAACTAAAAGTTACTAAGATTACTCAATCACTTTGTAATGCTAATTTCCACTTAATTGAGAACCAACACTTTGTATAGTCAAAAGAGAATGGTCTTAACACATAGTGGGAAAGTTTAAAGACAATATAGAGAGTAGCCAAGATGATGAGAATCATGATAATGATATTCCCACAACTAGATGATGAAGATGATATCAAAAAGATGATCAGAATGATGATAATGATATTCCTAGGACCAGATGATGAAGATGATATATGGTTCTCACAGATAGGATAGACAAAATGAGTGCCAATCCTTTGTTTATATAGACCCGAGGAGTGGCCTTGCTTAATATCAACCTTAACTGTCACACGTGCCAAAGTCATGGAGGAGTGGGGTAATTATTGCCCTAGTAGCCAACCACATCTAGGCCCCAATCATACCTTCTAATACCATCAGAGTTTCATGGTGGTACTGCCTACATTAATTCACACTATAACACTTTATTGACAAGTTCATAAAAATCTATGTAGTCACTTGCCGCCCACTGTAATCTTCCAAAAATAGGTAGACGAGGGCAAGGATCTGCCTTAATGGTGAGTCCTATCTCAATATTTATGTATTTGTTACCCTTATTGGAGAGGTCGTGGTTGCATAGATGATGGAAATGTCAAAAGATAAACACTTAAGTTGTGTAAAGATGCCAAAAGGTAAGAAAGACTAGTCACCCATGTGTGATAGAAGAGGTCAACTAGAGATCGATCACCTTATGTGCAGAGAGGAGGGAACTTTGGAGGTTGCCCTCATCTTGGCATGCTTCAATTAGGTGGTTGCCTATCCCTAGATGGTGGCCACCTAATATGGAAGAGGGCTCGGAAATGGTAGAAGACCAGAAATAGTAGACTCCCAAAAATGGTAGATGCCTAAAAATGGTAGACATCCTAAAAGTAGTAGAATCCCAAAAATGGTAGACGCCCAAAATCATGCCACTCCCAATTGGGTGGTTGCCAAAATATGCCATCCTTAATAGGTGTTCACCTCAAATCAAATGCATTTACAAGAAGGTGGTTGCCCCATGGAGTGGTTTTCAATACATTAGGGGAAAAGTGAGCCCTACATGGGCCTTGTAAGGATTCCTAATTTTTAGGGATTAAAATGTTTAATCTAGATAATTTAGAGGAAATATAAAACCAGTAGTGGTATTCTAAACTAAAATATTATTTGGTAGACTTTATAATTGAATTAATAAATTGGAATTTTTCTAGCCTTTGGATTCTGGATTTCAATGGCTATGATTGAAGTGCATTAAACTCTAGAGTGAGAGGATCTAACAAATTTGGGTCTTTGGAGTTTCTCATGTAGTATTTTCGAACTTCTACACAACTCTGGGCCATTACATCAACTATAGTCCGACTCTACAGAGAATTTGGGGCTGATTTCATTTGAGGCAGCTCTCTCAACCGTTAGATTTGGCCTTCATCCAATAGCATAGTGCAATTGTTATTGAGATGTGGCAGATTTTAGTCAACCATGTTCATTCTGCATGAAAATTGGTCGCCCAAACATTTCTTCTTGATCATTAAAAGGTATGCACCTAAATTGGCCATCTTCTTGTACACTTGGGCTACCCTTGAGGAGGTGTCCAAGTTGGGATTCATGATGCCCATCCTAAGAGAGGTGCCCAACTTGGGCTTCATGATGCCTAGTTTTGGCTTCTACATGTAGTCCCTTGTAAATATTTGATTTACATCTTTCTTTAATGTTCAAGTGAAAACTATCACTTCTTCCCTCTTTTTGGCCTCTTTGTGCTTCTTCTATAGACTTCTCATTTATTTTATATTTCAACTTTGCAACATTATGCACTACACATCATCCAACTTAACAAATTATCATCTTCATGAGGTAGCAAAGGCATTACCTCAGTGTACATTGTATACTAAGTTTCCTTGGCAATGTCTTATCCCTCCTCGAAGTGTATCTGCAATTGATTATTGTCCTTTGTAGAAATCCATAACCTATTGCTTCCCCAATCTTTCAAGGATTTTTCTTGCCTTGGCCAAGGCCTTCTGAAGAGTAGAGGATAAGAAGTATCCTTTGGTAGGGCAATAACAAAAGAATCCTAGAGAAGCTGACGACCTTGCACTATCATGAGTATGTTTTCAATGATTCCTAGTGGTGTAACTTGATATCAATGTGCTAGTGTGACATTAAAAGGTGTTGCCTTGGTGAGGTCCAACTTTAATTTCTTCATAGTAAAATCATGCATCAAATTGATGCTAGAGCCACCATCTACAATGAAACCTCTCAAAAATTTCTTTTTTTCTGGGAATAGACAGTCTAGAACTTTTGTAATTTGTTAGTCGTGTAAGGGGGAAATCCACCATGAACCTATCTATACTAGGTGGTGGGCTCAGGTAAGTAGATTGTATGACTTTCAATAGATAATTTCTCACCTTTGCATCAATTTTTATAAGTTGGAATAAACTGAACCTATAGTGAATTCCCTTCAAAATGTCCTCCATAGTTACCTTAGATACACTACTTGATAGTAAAGACATGGAGATAGAAAAGTTGCAAGTACACAGATGAGTAAGAAGCCCAATTTATTTAGATTGAGAATGGTTATAGTAAGTCAAAAGCGGTCCAAAAGAACATTACAGTGGGTTCATGAGACTTCAAAAAATCAATGACAAGAAGTATTGAAACAACCAGATAATCTTTGCAAGAGAAATGCCACAGACTTAACTAAAAGATACTAGGTAATACTACTAAATCACTTTGTACTGCTAGCTTCCACTTAACTCAGAACCAACACTCTGTACAGTCACCAAAGAATGGCCTCGACATACAGTGGGCAAGTTGCAATAGAATGCAGACAGCATGAAAGATGATCAGAATGACTATAATGACATCCTACCTCCACATGATGAAGAGAATATATGATGATCAGAGATAGGATAGCCAAAATGAGTGCCAAGCCTTTGTTTATATAGACCAAAGAAGTTGTCTTACGGAATCTTCTCCTTAACTACCATACACACCAAAATGGTGGATGAGTGGGTTAATGATGGCTCTAGTAGCCAACCACATTTAGGCCCCCCAATCATGCCTTCTGAAACTGTGAGAGCTTTGTAGTGGTATTCCTTGCATTAATTCACACCATAACATTTTACTGAAAAGTTAATAAAATTCTGATCTATCACTTGGCACCCAATTTGCTCTTCCAAAAATAGGTGGATGAAGGCAAGGAGCTGCCTTGAGGGTGAAGCGGAACTCAATCCTTATGTAGCATTCATCCTTATTGGAGAGGAGGTAGTCACTTAGATGATAGGAATGACAAAAGCAAGATGCAAAAATTGTGTAAAGATGACAAAATGTAAAAAGAGAAGTCACCCATATGTGATAGAAGAGGTCTATTGGAGGGCACTTTATGTGTGGAGAGGACGGAATTTTGGAGGCCGCCCTCATCTTGGCGTGCTTCAAATAGGTAATTGCCTATCTCAAGATGGTGGTTGCCTGACATGGGAGAGGGCTCCAAAATGCTAGATGCGCACAAATAGTAGACTCCCAAAAATTTTGGATGCCCAAAAAAATGGTAGACACCCAAAGCCTAGTGGACTCCCAAAAATGGTAGACACCCAAAATCATGCCATGCCCGATTGGGTGGTTGCCAAAGTAGTGTCAAGCCTTCGTAGGTGGTTGCCTCAAATCGAATGCCTTTACAAGAAGGTATTTGTTTGAAGTAGTGGTCTTCAATATAAGGACTTGCCCCATGTAGTGGGCTTTGATAAGAGGAGTCACCCCATGTAGGGAGATAAGTGGCCATTGGTGACCAACATATGGTAGTCACCATATCCCTTATATTGATGGCAAGTAGTTCCCCAATCAACCACAAAAAATGTAGGTAGTTAGAGACACCCAATGAGGCTTCAAAAGGTGAGTGTCTGTCCTTAGATAGAGTATCCTTCTCCATACCTTAAATAATGTGTTCTTCTATCGTTGAGTTGCACCTACTCTCCCTTTTCATGTTTCTCAATTTCTTACCTTTAAGAGAGTAGCTTTCTCTCTCCTTGAGGAGAGTACCTTTCTCATGCTTCTTTGCTTCATTCTATGTGTATATTCTTCTCCATATCATGCTAGGACTAGGGGTGGCCTCAAGGGATGGCCCAAGCCCACCATGGGTGAGGAGTGAGGGTTGCCTCAAGAGGTGTCCCAAGCCCCATTAGGCAAGGGTGGTCCCAAGAGGTGGCCCAAGCCCACCATGGGCAAGGCTCAACCCAAGAGGGGGCCCAAGCCCACTAAGGGTGAGAGTCACTCCAAGAGGTGACCCAAGCCCACCATGGGTGATGGTCGCTCCAAGAGGTGATCCAAGCCCACTAAGGGCCAGGGTAACCCCAAGGGATGGCACTAAGCCAAATAAGGGCAAGGGTCCTCCAATGAAGACTACACCTCACCCATAAAGTTAAAAAATTCTTCAATTAATCACCAAAGGGATACTCTAAAATGGACCCAACTAAAGGGAAAAGTCATCTTCTTAAGCACATAAAGTGGAAAGATGAGATGAGGATGGTGTCTAGCAAGATCATCCACTCTACAAATTATGATGTGGAAACTTGATAACTTAGATAACCTTGATCAACAATTGAGGGTCCCATGTTGGATATTTACCATTGCTTAATTCTTGACCCAAAAATTTTCCAAGTAATTCATGTTGTAGGATTTCACATACATGTGTATAGAAAGAGTGGGAAACCTAAAACAAATATAAAACAAAGTTTCCATGCACTTTGTAGGATGAGATATAGTTATAACGTTGATTCATAACAAACGAGAACAAAGAAATGTTCTCTTTAAAATTAGAAAAAACCATGGAATGTTGCGAACTAGCCTCACTTTCTTATCCCACCATAAAAATAGCTCCTTCTTCAATGTGTGCCTTTAGAAACATGGTCTTCTTGTCTCAGACTCTCCAAGCAGTAATCCAACTTGGTTTTCAATAATGAAAAGTGTTATTTAATGAGCAAGTAACTCCAATGAGAGCTTCACATTCCATAGAGTATGCCAAATAGCACCAAGAAAGAAAATGAAATACAACCTCTTGATATATTGTTTACTTCAAGCGCATAACTAACTCATCTCAAGTATCTTTAGCATTTTTTTTAACTCAAACGTGGAAAAATAAAATAGATTTTCCAAGGCTCTTTATAGATAATACCACATCATTTGATCTTACAAAACTACAACAAGCTTTTTTTCCATACTGCTGCTCATATTCAAAAAGCTTTTTGGAGTGCCATTTAAAGAATATCAAATCTCAACCGGTCATAAACATAAACAAAACCACACTCCTATCCTATAGAACAGAGGGTTTCAATGTCATCATACGATTTTTACCTACCTTTTGATCCTCGTCTTTGCACTCATAAAGACCATAAATTTTCATTCTAATGAAGTTGACTTGAGCTTCATCTTTCTCTAAAGCTATACAATGCCTGAACATTTTGAGACCACATGCCAATGTTGGTGATTCAAAAGAAAAGTGGCAGACCAACATAGTAAACAAAATTACTTATGCTAGAAAACGAGGCCAAAATCCAATCATC
The DNA here is from genome assembly GCA_020310875.1 of Ceratopteris richardii. Taxonomy (NCBI): domain Eukaryota; kingdom Viridiplantae; phylum Streptophyta; class Polypodiopsida; order Polypodiales; family Pteridaceae; genus Ceratopteris; species Ceratopteris richardii. The sequence goes on from CM035409.1 coordinate 10,062,784, forward strand.
TTCATGTGAAGAACAATTGGATCAACCACATTATAAGATTTTTTGGCATCTTGTAAGGATTGACCAATGTATTGTCCCCTACCACATGATGAAGCTTCTTTGTTACTGCAGGGAACATCAAACCATTTGAAATCCCATTCTCATTGCAATGTTCTCTGACCCTCCTTTTACTAACGTCATCATAGTAACCCACTCTCAAACACTCAATTGCACTAACAAACCTATGACTTGGGGTGTGGTTCATGTTTTTCTTTACCGTGCAAACATTATTGTAAGTAAAACTATACATGTGAACACAAAGCCAAAAGATGATAATAAAATGAAAGTCCAAGCAAATATCATGTAAGGCAGTCTAAAGCATGACACCTTGACTTCAATGCTAATGAAATAGAGAAGGATTTGGTCCCTGTTGTGGAAAATAACTTTCCTTCACAATTGTGACAAGGTTAGTTTAGAAAAATCTATTGCCATCTTGCGGATCTGTGGGTGCTTGAATGGCTCATTAGCATTAACTAATTCACTCATCCTAACCCTTACGGGATATTACTATTAGAAGGGAAAAATATCTCCCAGTAACTATGGTACAAATACTATTTACATCTGCATAAAATGCATTGTAATACAATGTCCAAAGAGGGTCTATTGGGTTCAAAAACATTTTAATCAGAAGACACATCATCAAACTCCATCTCCTTAGCCTTTATTATGGACTTCTCATGCCTTGCCATTTGGATATGTGTGATGAAGGTGGTAGGGTAGTCATCCATGGCCTTACCACTCTTTTGATTTCATTGTCTCTACAAAGAAGAAAAGTGTATCACTTCTACCAAGTGCAGCATTTATGAATGATTTCAACGCTTGGTTTTGAATACATGGAGAAAGACTGTGATAGCCATGGTCTCAACGCATTTATATAATAAAATTGTAGCCTGGCATCAATTTTCTATTGAAACGCGATGCTTAGCATTGGAATTCATTGTTACCTTCATGCCTAGCTCAATAAGCGAATGCCCAACATTGCACTTCAACATGACTATGCACATAGATCGATGCCTAGCATCAAATGACACCAACTATATACAGCAAGTCAATGCCCAACATCTAATATGATGTGATACCAACACTATAGACGAACTAGATGCCTAGCATCTAATATGTCACTATTTACATATAAGAGGAGAACTCACCTAATTATAGAACAATATAAAATATTCTGAGAATGCTTTATATGAGGAGGTGTCTGGTATTCTGGCTAGACTTCACTCCACGTGAAGCACCCAAGCCTCCTAATCATGAATTCTTGTATCTTCATATAAATCATATGATTGCATTGAAATTTTTTAAATTACATGGTTACTTATTGAAAAACTAATTGCAAAATTTTCTTAAGCCAACCGAACCTACTTGTTAAGCTCCACCACCATCTCCTCAAGGCTCAATTCTCATGCAATAACCCTTGATAATGTGGAAATTATCATGTCATCCTTGATGCCTTGCAGAGCTGTCTAAAGGTTGAACTTCATATCTTCAGTAACTTCTTCGATAGCGAGTTCTGACCCCTTTCCTTTTGTTGGAGTTAAACGTCTGTGGAAGCACGTGAACAGCACAAGGAAGAAGAAGAAGCTCGGAGCGCAACACACAATACTGAATGTATTACTAGAGAATGTACAAAGATAAATAGCCCATTAGGGCAATAGTCATATATACAAGCCGGGGGAAAAAAACCTCCTAAAGAGGGAAAAAGTGCCCTGGCAGTCCTAGAGTGTTCACACACATCACTACCTAAATATATCAACAAATCGCCCCTGGGAGTGATGTAGTGAACAAGTAGCTGGCACTCATGTATGAGGAAGTGCCAAGCTATGTGGAAATCACTCCACAAAAGGAAGTAAGCCCAAAGCTTTGCGGAAAGCTTCAAACTTCTCCCTAGGCAGAGCCTTCGTGAAAAGGTCTACAATGTTCTCCTGCGTGGGCACATATGCCAAGTTGATCTCCCTAGCGGAGAACCTCTCCCTGACATAATGATAATGCATCTCAATGTGCTTAGTGCGAGCATGGAACACAGGGTTCCTCACAATTGCCAATGCACTCTGACTGTCAGTGAAGATGGTGGTGGCAGAAGACTGACCAACACCCAAATCAGCCATAAGGCATCTGAGCCACAGACACTCAACAGTAGCTGTGAAAGCTACCCTATACTCAACCTCACAACTAGAAGTGGCCACAGTAGGCTGCTTCTTGCCCAACCAAGATATACCCGAGCTACCAAGCATGAAGCAAAAGCCACTAGTGGACACACGAGTGTCATAGCAACCAACCCAATCAGATTCAAAAAAAGCAAGCAAATCTGGCGGTAGTGATCCCCCTTGGGATTAAACAAACCAAGAAGTCTAGTACCACTCAAGTAATGAAAGATGCACTTAACTGCCTACCAATGCTTGACTCCTGGGCAATGCATAAACCTGCTCATTTGTGAGACAACAAACTGAATATATGGCCGAGTAAAAACAACCTACTGATAGAGAACAACATCAAACGCATCTCTAGCATCATGAAGACTCAGTCGTAAACCTATTTCCATAGGAGTGGCAATAGGTTTACAGTCTTCAAGGCCAAAATGCTACAATAATGTGTCAATATATTTTGTTTGACACAAATCCATTCCACCATCAACATGCATAAACTGAATGCCCAAATAGTGATGCAAATGGCCCAAATCAGACATCTCAAATGAGGCATGCAAATCAGCCTTAAAATCAGCAATATGCTTGTCATGAGGATCAGTGACCAGCATGTCATCAACATAAACCACAATGATCAGAAGTACATCATTAGCACGCTTAACATATAAGGTTCTTTCAGTTGGACTGTTCTCAAAACCATGTGCAATCAGATAGGCAATCTGCATCATCACATGAAACCTGCAAAGGCTGAGAAGTTGCCGTAAAAAGAGGCAGTAAAGTATCATACATGTCTTTGGAGCTAATAGAAGTCTCTTTAGTACATGAAAGCAATGGTTGAATAGCATCTTCCACAAAAACAACATCACGACTAACGAGAATGCGTTTAGTTTGTGGATGATATAGACGATAGCCTTTACTTTTGGAACTATACCCAACAAAAATACATTTTACTGCTTTATCATCCAATTTTCTGCGATGTTGTTCGCGCACTAATGCATATGCCAAACAACAAAAAACACTCAGATGAGCAACAAATGGCTTGCGGTCATGCCAAGCCTCATATGGAGTGATAGACTGAAACACTTTAGTGGGACACCTATTAAGTAGATATGTTGCACACATGATAGCCTCAAGCCAAAAACTATGTGGTAAAGCCTAACTCTTGACCATACACCTCGCCATCTCCATGAGTGACCTGTTCTTTCATTCACCAACTCCATTCTATTGAGGTGTATATGGCATTGTACACTCGTGTTTTATCCCACATTCAGCTAGAAATGCATTAAAATCCGAAGACATATATTCCCCCCCTCGATGAGAACGGAGGCCCATTTTACATGCTGACAGATTTTCAGCCAAAACCAAAAATTTTTTGAAGCACTGAGCACTTCGGACTTTGCCTTCAATGGATATACCCATGCATGCCTGAAAAATCATCGATGAAAGTCACGAAGTAAAGATAATTTCCAAAAGAAGGTGTCTGCATAGGATGTACGAGCTTCAATTTCTGAGTAGCCCGAACTGAACCATCTTTTGGAAAGGATGAACACTGCATTTTGACCAAAATATAGCCTTCACAAACATGTTAGCATGCATGCCAAAGCTTTGCATCTGACATAGCCTGAGAATCATGTACTACACATGCCGAATCATTTATAGATCTTTCATAGTCTATGAGTTTATACAACCCATGACATAAAATGCCAGAAGCAGTTATCACATCGCCATTTGATAGATCATGAACTGTACACCTATCATCAACAAATTTCACAACCAAGCCAATCTTGGCTAATGCAGAAACTGATAACAGATTTTTCTTGATCCCTGGCACAAACAAAGCACCTGACAAAGTGAAAGAACTACCATCAGCAGTAGTCAAAATGATCTTACCAACTCCCATAATAGGATGAGAGGAGTTGTTGGCGCATGTAACAGTATTCCCTGTAGGGGCAGGCTTGAGTGAAGAGAAAAAATTGCGCTGCGAGGTAATATGTTTGGTCGCCCCACTGTCAAAGTACCAAACATCTAATTCTACTGCACACATGCACTGCTCATGAGAAGATGGGTCAAAATTGCAAACAGTAGTAAACACCCATTCTTCTTCTTGCACAAGATTTGCAGACTCGGTTTTTGGTGTAGAGGCTTCTTCAACAACCATTCAAGCCTCTTTCTTCTTTGCCTCTTTAGCAGCTACTTTTGGATCGTTCTTTATGATATGATCATTCCCTTTACAGTACTTGCAAAACAATTTATGCTTTTCTGATTTTTTTCTCATCTTTATCTTGGTTCTTCAAATGTGCAACATTTGCAGATTTCTGCTTACTAATTGAAGAGCTCCATTTTCCTTTGCCCTTCTGACTAGCAGGAATATTTGATCTGCAACTCGCATAATGGACCTGTTCTGCCTAGACTGATCTTCTTGCAATAGAACAAAGACTAACTCCTCAAATGAAAAGGCATTTGGATTTCCTTTCATCATCAACCGAAACGTAGAAGCAAAACTCCGATATGAATCAAGAAGACCATTCAGAACGGTCTGCATAAGTGAGCTATCTGGTATAACCTCATCAGCAGAAATCAATTGTTCCTTCAAGTCTTTGATCTTTGTTAAGAAACTGTCCATAGGATCACCTTCATTCATGTGCTCACTCTCCAACTGTTTTCAGAGGTAAGCAACACGAGCCTCATTCCTAGCTTGGTACAATGTGGTAAGTGTATCCCAAGCATCCTTAGCTGTTTTGCAAGAGCAAATGTGAGGAATAATGGCATGTTTGATAGACAAAGCTATCAATGCATGTGCCTGAGCATCTCTTCCATCCAAGCAAATCTACTTTGCAGTAGGTGCAGCAAAAACCGCAGCACGAATGGGAATATGCAAACTATCATCATCTTTGACACCTTCTGCATCAGCTTTAGTACCTACAGTTGTAACAGTTGCAGGTATGATAGGATGTTTTTGAACACCCTGCACAATGTTGCACAGTCCTTTTGCAATCAATACATGTTGCATCATATAATCCCACAATGGGTAGTTGGTACCATCCAACTTATCCTCAACAGCCAACATATGAAAAACATCACTGCTTTCAGCCATGGCCGGTGACTAAAATACCTTGATGCAGAAAATTGACTATATCTCAAAAAGTTGAACAAAACTGCCCAGACGTGTTCTACTAAACCTGTAGCAGACTTTGAGACGCTTATATTGGAAAACCGAAACAGGTATATACCTTTGGCACAAAAAGACAAAATAGCTTGCACAAACATTGTGATAGTGCGTTCGGAGGTCGAAACGAGCTCAGATCACGATTTCGGCACCACCCTGAGTATACTCATAAATTTCGTGTGAATATGAGACTCCAACCAGAGAGGTGTCCACGACACCCTAGATGAATCAACAACCTGCTCTGATACCAATTGTTGGAGTCAAACATCTGCAGAAGCACACGAATAGCACAAGGAAGAAGAAGAAGCTTGGAGCACAACACACAATACTCAATGTATTACTAGAGAATGTACAAAGATAAATAGCCCATTAGGGCAATAGGCGTATATACAAGCCGGGGGAGAAAACCTCCTAAAGAGGGAAAAAAGTGCCCCGACGGTCCTAGAGTGTTCACACACATCACTACCTAAATATATCAACACCTTTTCCCTTTACATCCACCTGAGGGTCTAGCTTTTCCTTCTTATGCTTTTGACCTTTTACCTCATTCTTCTCCAACTTGGTGAATATCCTATCTTGAAGTTCCCAAACTTCTCCTATCATGATAGCTAATTGGAACCATGGGTCAAACTTCCTTAGTGCATCTAACTTAACATCCTCATCCATAGCTATACTAACCTCTATCAGGCATTGCTTCCTCAAGCTAAGATGGATATGTAAATCATCTACTCTAAGTGCATCACCATATTCATGATGGAAAAAATGAAAGTGCTCGACGGAAGACATCTTTTGCATGTAGTCATTGTCATTATTGTGATCCCAAGCCAGGATCTTTGCGTCCTCTTTTTTTAAACAAACATACATTTTACACTCTACATACATGAAGAAGTATGTGGTGCGGTGCTCTTTAAACATCTATCTTTGAGCCTCTACATAGTGTGATCCTCTAATGACAATAGGTGTAGTCTCATTGATTTCTTCAAGAGAATTGCACTGATTAGGATTAACCATTACTAAGAATGGCACAACATTTGCATGTTGGTAAATTATCATTTTCTTTTTTAGATTGTTCACTTGAAGGTTATGGGGCTCCCTTATCTCAAGAGGCCTCCCTCATGTGAGTGGGTCTATGGATGGTCTGTGAATGATGGTAAGTGCAAGGTGCAAGAGTTTCACCTTCCTCATAAACTTTCTTTACACAATATTCTCCCTTCTTTTATATTGATCTATAGTCGATACTCCATATGCAACTTCCCCTCCAAGGGCAATGATCACATCCTCTGAGTCTCAGGGCTTCTATGTATCTCTGCTTGCTCATCTTCCTCTAGGGGTTCTTCTAAATTGATTGCTTACCCTTTGACTTCATAGTTGTATATCTCATATGTTGCATCAGTATGATATTTCCTTGTATCTAGGGCAATAGGTTAATAATGAGGTTTTCAGAGTGCCCATAAGTCTCTACAAGATTCTCTAGCATGCAATGTTCTGGGCAAGCATTTCCATTTTGCATGTTGCATTCCTTATTCCTCTTGTTGTCTCCACAAGAAAATAAGCTTATTTAAATTCTCACCCTCATAATCAACTTTGAAAACCAAACTCTAGTGAAACACCTCCGTGGTTCTAATCTCTCCCCTTCCATAGGCACCTTAAAATAGCAACAAAGTAGCATTTTTCTCTTCGACATATTTGAGGAACCATTCAAGTCTTGTCATATCACATAAGGGATTGAAGTTTGTCATAAAATCAATGCTATGGTGTTGACAGTATACGGGAAGAAGCAAGTACGGACACACATGCAGATCTAGCACTAAGGCAACCCTTCATTTTTTTCAAAACCCTTACATCATTTTTAAGTGATTCTCATCACTAAAAACCCTTGTAAATATCATTTCACCTTTTTGTAGCTCCATTTTGTACAAGCCGAGGAGTCCTCAAGCTTGGGGAGCCTTAGAAGTAGTTGCCCGCCAATTTTCATAATTTTTAGATCTCGTCTGAGCCCTCAAATAAGCCCTGGAACTTAATTTTTAACTAGGCCGGACACTAGGTCTGGACAGGGCCAAAGCTAGTCAAAAACTATAAATAGAGCTAGAGAGCTCATTTTTGGGGGAGCTTCTTGTAGTTTGAGCTTGTATGAGAACTTGGTTGCAATAGAAGTGATTCCATTGTCTTACTCTCTTTGTTCTTGCCGTGTGTGCACGTGTGCGTGTATGTGTGTGCATGCTTGTGTGCTTCTCACTCACGCACTGGTGCTTCCACTTGCTCGTGGTCTTCATACCATCCTCACGTCTTCCCGGATTGACATTAAAGGAGGTGCTACTCATCACTGAGCTACACCAAATTTTGGCGCCATTGCCGGGGATCGAGCTTTGAGGACGAGCGTGTGATGGTAAGACGTAGAGAGGACGCATTGGAATGGTAAGTAGTAGGTAAATTTCTGATTTTTCTCCATCTCCATCTTCATCTTCACCTCCTTCTCCATCTCCACCTCCACCTCCTTCTCCACTACATATTCCCTCTTCCTTATCATTCCCTCATTTGTTGTGTGCGAGTTTGAGAGAGAGCGAGTGTGTGTGCTTGTCTTTGTGTGTTTTTTGCATGTTTCTTGCAGGTGGCAGCTCCATCATTCTCCAGCAAGCTCAGCAGGTACAGAATTTGTCTGCACAGTCCCCGAGGCGTTGAGCTCGAGCTATCGCGACACTCTGAAAATTTCACCCAATCACGATTCTGAGTGCACCACGACACTGCGCAGGCCTAGAGCTCCCAGGATCACTAGATAGAACAGAAAAATTCACCATATCCCGAGCTATCGCGACACCTCGAGGTATCGCGACACCTCACGACCTATCGCGACACCTCACGACCTATCGCGACACCTCACGACCTATCGCGACACCTCACGACCTATCGCGACACCTCACGACCTATCGCGACACCTCACGACCTATCGCGACACCTCACGACCTATCGCGACACCTCACGACCTATCGCGACACCTCACGACCTATCGCGACACCTCACGAGCTATCGCGACACCTCACGAGCTATCGCGACACTTTGACCTATCGCGACACCTCACGAGCTATCGCGACACTTCCCACCTATCGCGACACCTCGGCCCGACCTATCGCGATACACGACCTTTAACGCATGAAAAGTTAGGGTTAATTTTGAGTGAATTGAAGGGTAGTTGAGCTTAATTTTAGGCACCTTGGTGTAACTTTAGAACCTTGGAAGTGGGCAAAAGGCCTAGAAACCAGAGAGGGATCTCCTGAACCCTGAGAGCCTGTTTTGACCCTTTAGTGCCTGAATGGTCATAACTTGACCATCCGGACTCCGATTGATGAGATTTTGGTCTCGTTGGAAAGCTCGTTGAGAATCCTACGTGGACCTCGACTGGTTTTTGTAAGAATCATACGCGGAGTTTTAGAACATGCATTTTTAAGTTGACCTTTAGGTGGAATTAAGTGGTCCTCAGATTCAGGGGGTGCAGTGAGTTACTCCAGGGGGACTGAAAATATTGATGTGTGTCTTCCAATTACTTGTGGTAATAGAGCTATACTAACTGGTGAGCTTTTGCAGGAACTTTGTGTGCACTCAAGGCAATCCAAAGCAAGCTAGCAAGGGTGAGTACCAAGCTTGGGAGAAGGCTTCCTGGGCTTGTGTAGCAGTCTGGTCAACCAGCTAATTGAGGTTGGAAGATCTCTCAACCCTCCTTTGTCAATTCCTAGCCTAGGCTAAGTATGACTTAGGTGTGGTAATTAATTAGGGCAACGTTAGGCACGAATCAAGTCCAAGAGTATTAATCAACCAAGTGCAAGAAGTAAATAGGTCTTAAGTGCGAAAACCCTAAGGGACAAAAGGTAAACGGGAATCGATCACTTATCAAGTGCGGAAATTTACTTAAGTACTCCTGACGACGCGATTTCAGACAAGACCATAAATATAATATTCAACTCAAAAGAACAAAGTGATTGGTGCAAATTAACTTGCAACGAGAGTGTGCTTGAGTCCAAGGGGGTAAATAAATCAGGCATATGAACCTTAGATCAGGCAGACACTTAGGCCGAGACAGACAAAGCCTCAGATCTTCTGAAGCTAGTGTCAATCACACTGCCAGGTCTTGGGCCCAGCAGTTGAGTGATTACCCATACACTCCCAGATCAGAAACAAGTGATTCTGAGATGTCCTATCACATGGAGAGACCAGTAGGTAGTTCAGGGTTGGCTTATCTAGAAAAGCCAGAGGGACCTTACAAGACTCAATTGGAATATATCAAGACGAATCGTCTAGGTGCTCGCATCTACGAAGACGGACTGAGAAGATCGGTGGTCCAGATTAAGAACCCTGATCAACCCCATGGATTAGACCACCCGGTAGTCAAGTTTGAGAATGGAGCATACCTAGATAAAGAGGGGACTATATATGTAGTCACCACTCTTCCTGATAGAACTGATGAGTTTGGAAATGTGATTGCAGAGACCGACATGGGTGATATAGAGCAAGGGAACTTAGAGAGAGAGCCAAGAACTCCCCGTGGTAAATCTGTCTTGACCAGAATCATGACTCCAGAGTGGATTCCACAGGATAATAAAAGCATAGATCTGCTTTTAAACCGAGAAACCGATGAGGCTTTTTGGAGATATAAATCTTCTCAACCTCAGGAAGTGAGTGCCCTCACAATCTATGAGTTTAAAGACCCTGATAGCCCAGGCCAAGTAACCTACCTAGACAATGCATCAGAGAGAATCTTCGTGGTCACTGAGCATGGCAGACATGCCTACACATGGAAGGGAGAATTTGTTTTTCCCCAACCAAGGTCTAATGTGTCCTTTGGTCACCAAGGAGCTGGGACCTCCCAAGCTCATGGAGCTCAAAGAGATAGAAGTAGAGACAAACCTGAGGTAAGTTTTGCCAACTCCCTGGGAAGAGAAAGAACGGGAACAGAAAGGAATAGAGTGGAACCTGAGAGACATAGAACCCCATGGAATCAAAGGAATACTGACGATTTTCCTTTGCCGAGGCCGAGAGAACACACTAGGACCCTGCGACCAACTCAACTGGTGAAGTCCATGAAGAATTACTTCGATGGCACGGGAGACCCTTATGACCATGTGGCAGAATTTCGGCAAGTATTGAAAGCTGAACAGGTAGAGGACCTATTCACACAATATAATGCTTTCGGTCTAACCCTTAGGAACACTGCCCTTACGTGGTTTCAACCACTGAACGAGAGGCATTTCAGAAACATAGACCAGCTCTTAGAGGCATTTATTGTTGAGTTTTCTAAGAGTGGAATCAGGCATAACACCTCCTCACTAATTCACAGCTTCAAACAAACACCTCAAGAGATGGTCAGACTAGCTGGAAGAAGATTTAGACAGTACCTGGAGAGATGCCCGATGCCGGAGTTACCCACACCAGCCAAACAAGTGGCCTTGTTCCTAGATGGATTGTTGAGCACTAAGCTCAGGTCATATGTGTACCTGAAGGACCCCAGAACGATAGAAGAGTGCGTGCGCATGTGCATAGACATTGAGGACAATCTAGGTGAGGAATTAGAACTATCAAAAATCTATAAGGATTCTGATAGCTCTAGTAACCTGACATCTGGTCAATCCACATCCATCGAGGAACTTGCAGAGAAGATAGCCCAAAAACTAGGTGTCTCTAACAAGCGAATTCCGAGATTTGCCCCAGTTAAGCAGTGTTACAATTGTGGCGGTGAACATATGGCAAGTGTATGTCCCATTATGGCCCAACCCCAGGCGAATCCTAAGAGCCAGTACTGCACCATAGAGCGCAGGTACACCAACCACACTGCACAAGACTGCCCATATAACAAACAAACTGTTAGGCAAAATTATCCTCAGCCATATCCACAACATGGTAGATACCAGAATCAGTACCCACCACAACAATACAACAGACCACAGCAAACTTATCAGCCACCTTACCAAGGGCAGCAGAGACCTCAACCAGTCCTAGTACAGCAACCCCCTGCTCCCACCAATGTGATCCCAGTGAAATATGCATCTACTGAAGAAAATCCGAATAGATCCATAGTCCCAGTCACCCCATTGCTATCAGACAGTGATCCAAGTGACCATAGTTTTGACTCCACACATATGGATAGCCCACAGGCTTACTACATGCAGTCACCCGAGCATAACGAGTCATATTATTATGAGGACCCAAGTGAAAATAGCGGGGAACCTAAGTATGCTAATGTCATGTACACAAACCCCAACTCTAGACCTCAACCTAGGCAGGTACGAACCCCATTTCCTAGAGGACCATGCTTCAGATGTCAGGGAGATCACCTTGTACGTGATTGTCCACTGCCTGTCCCTACACAACCTCAACCAGTAACCATTCAAGGGTTCTGTCAAGACTGCGGCAAAGAACATCTCCTACGAGATTGCCCAAAGAACCCTAACAACATGCCTAAAATCACTCCTATCAATGTTGTTGGGTTAGTTGTAGACCCCACAGGGAGTGTGACTTCCACTGCACCTGTGCAAGTGATCACAAGAGCCCAGGCACTTCAACAACACCAAGGTGTTGGTCAGGAAAAGAGCCCCGAGGTGAGTGAAACAGAGAGCATAACCAAAAAGAGGACTAGAGCCTGGAAGGATAGTCGTGAAAGAATGAAGAGGCAATGGGCAAAAAAGATAAACGAACTTGAAGAAAGCTTGAGAGAAACCAAGGCAAAAATCATAGAGATCACATCTCAACCGCACTCTCACACATTCCCACCGCTACCATCCCCATCACCCTCCATTCCTCCACCCTCTAATACACCCGACGTAACCCACCCACCACCCCGAGTAGGATCAGTATTAGTGGATCCCACTCCTGAAGGCTTGGACATCATGTTCAAGGCCTACTAGGCTCGACTTCAAGAAGGGCCAACAGCTGCAAACCTAGACAAGAGTTACCCTAGAGCAGATTTAGAGATTGAACGGATGAAAATGTGCATGAAAATGGTAGAACAAGCTCAAGCTATACTTGAGACTAGTCAAAAGTTCAATCAGACAAACTCTGTCAAGCCGGATTTGCATTTCCAAGGCTTACTAAAAAGATTAGAGCAGTTGGTAAACAAATCACAAGATTCTTTACCTCCACAGGCTCAACCAGTTGTTGAAAGAGGAAGCTCACCACCAATGGGAGCTTATGTTCCTAATTCCACGGATGCTGGAATACCTCCTTCAATTCAACAGTACTCTCAAGAGTTCTTGCGGGAAATACAAGAAGAGAAATGGGCCAAGGAGAAGGGTGATTCCCCTCCTATTCCTGATATTGATGATCTTCATGATCAATTTCCCCAAGACATTCCGTCTATCTATGGAGATCAAACAGAGCAACAAGAGGATGAGAAATTAGATTTTGAATCTAATTCTTTACAAGAGTTGCCTCATTTCACAGGCCCATGGGAATCTGAATCTCTCCAGATCAGAGCTCCCACAATATTGGTAAGAAATGAAGACTCAGTGATTCCAAGAAACACTGATGTTGTGAAGAACACTAAGGTTCAATGTCATCTCACTGTAGAGGAGCTGCTCAAGGCAAAACCGGAGCTCTGGAATCATGTGAAGGATCATGTTCCAGAACTTGAATCCAATATACCAAAAGTAGGCTCTAAGCAAAAAGTTCCAGAGATACCTCTCGACAAGATAGGGGACATGAGCGAAGGTGAAGAAGGTAACACTTATCTTCCGATCACCTATCAAGGTTACACAACCAAAGCAATTGTGGATTCGGGTGCTGGTGTTGCTATTGCGACCACCTCCTTGTGGAAGCGATGGGGCAAACCCACCTTAAGACCAACGAGAATGAAACTTCAAATGGCAGATGGTCATTTTGAAAGACCTCTCGGATTGCTTGAAGGGATAACTCTAACCACTTGTGGTGTAGAGTTTGAACATACATTTGCTTTATGTGACTTTGAGAAAAATAATGTTTACAAGATGATCCTAGGAAGACCCTTCCTACGACAATTGCAAATAGTACAGGATTAGGGAACCAACTCCTTGTACTTACAACACTTAGGGGTCACCACCAAGGTCAATCTGAAGGATTACACCTTCAGAGATGTACCACCCCTACAGTGGAATCCTATCCACAAAGCGAAAGAAGATTCTATCTCTGTGCATTCTGGAAGTTCACCTGATCCATCATGGCTGCATGAAGATACTCACTTGTGGATGTGCAAGGTCGCAGAGGAAGAGGAAAAGCGCCTAAAAGCGAGAGAAGAAGGAACTCCCCCAGGAGATAGACCAATAAAAGACCCAGCCTATACACCAATGATATTTCCAGATGAGGAATTTGAGCCTCATGGTTGGGCAGAAATCTTAGCTACCATGGACATTGCAGTCAATGAAGAACACTGGACACCTCATTGTGATGAGGAGGGTTATGATATTTCAGTGTTCATGTGTCAGCCCCTGTTGGAAGAGTGTGATCCTAGTGAGTTCATAGAAGAAGAAGAGAATGACGATGATCTAGAATCCATTGTGATGGATACTTACTTTGACTCAGAGGAACACTATTTAGAAGATATAGGAGTGTTAACCCAAAAAGAAGAAGAACCCCTCACAAGTATTAAAACGATAAATTCAAAAGAAGGAAGTGAAGGGGGTCAAAAGAAAAAGAAAAGAAAAGCAGTGAAACAAGAAGAGGAAGAATCATTGTTTGAAGTACCAGAAAATTTCAAGAAATATGAAGTGGAAGACCGAAAAATTTTGGTGCGGATGCCTAAGAGAGAGGCCATTGTGGGAGAAGCATATGACAATAAAGAAAAGACCAAAAAAATTATAGTGACCATTGAAGGGAACGAAGAACGATGTACGTACATAGGAGATGACCTAAGTGCAAAAGAAGAAGTAGAGCTTGTAGCTCTATTAAGGGAATATAGGGATGTGTTCGCATGGCACTATAGAGACTGGAAAGGAGTAGATCCAGAGATTTTCTCTCATACGATACGATTCCGATAACCGCTGATGCCAAGCCCACCAAACAAAAGCCCTACACATATAATGACAATTATGCAGCCAAAATAAAAGAGGAAATTGACAGGCTGATTGAAGCTGGATTCATCTATGAGATTGAGCACACTGAATGGGTGTCCCCCATTGTAGTGGTGCCCAAGAAGAATGGGAAATTGCGAGTGTGCATTAACCTTAAAAAAGTTAATGCCGCTACGATCAGAGATAGTTATCCACTTCCAATCACCGAACATCTATTGGAGCGTGTTGCAGGCAAGGAAGTTTACAGCTTCCTTGATGGATTTTCAGGTTACAACCAAGTAGCCATTGCCCCCGAAGACCAACACAAAACAGCCTTTGCCACAGAATGGGGAATCTTTGCATTTCGTGTGATGCCATTTGGGCTCACCAATGCACCTGCAACATTCCAAAGGCTCATGTGTCATGTCTTCAAAGAGTTCTTGCGAAAGAGCTTAGAAGTATATGTGGATGATTTATGCGCTCATTCCCAAGAAAGAAGTTACCACATCCCTGAGCTCAGGCAAATCTTCAACAAGTGTAGAGATTATCGAGTGTGTTTGAACCCAGAGAAGTGTGTGTTCATGGTACGACAAGGTAAGATCCTAGGTCACATTGTTTCTAAGAATGGAATTTCAACAGATGAAGACAAAGTAAGAGCAATAGCAGAGCTGCCCAGGCCAAGGAATGTTAAAGAGGTACAAGCCTTTATGGGCCATTGTGGATATTACTGTAGGTTTATCCACATGTATGCCATCATAGCTAAACCTCTTTATGGGTTGTTAACAAATTTTGAGTGGAACGAGGAATGCGAGAATTCCTTCAACGAGCTGAAAAGACGTTTGTGCACAGCACCAATATTGACTACTCCGGATTGGAGCAAACCCTTTCATGTCCATGTAGATGCCTCCAATCATGCAATAGGATGTGTACTAGCACAACCCACCGGTGAAGGAAATCTAGATTTGCCGATAGCATATGCTAGTAGGCAATTAAATGCAGCTGAACGAAATTACACCACAACGGAGAGAGAAGGCTTAGGCATGGTATATGCTGTGAAGAAGTTTAGACACTATCTATTGGCCAATAAGTTCAAGTTTTTCACTGATCATCAAGCTTTACTATATTTGGTCAATAAACCTTGCAATACAGGCCGCTTAGTAAGATGGTTCCTCTTGCTAATGGAATACGACTTTGAAGTTGTTGTCAGGAAAGGTAGAACCCATCTTAGGGCAGACCATCTTTCTCGCATCACTTCAGGAGAGCCACCGCAAGGAGTGTCTGATGAATTTCCCGATGCTTATCTGTTCAATTTAGAAGTTGTTCCTAAATGGGCAAATAAGCTGGTACCAGTCCTAACCTTTGGGCCTGCAAATAAGAATGTGAAAACAAGCAAAGAGGAAATTGTAAAATCACTAAAGTATCAAATATTGGCCAGAAGTATGTACAAGCAAGACACCGAGGGCGTATTAGCTTGTTGTGTTGAGGACGATGAACATACTAGTTGGTTGCAACAAGCCCATGAGGGATTGCTAGGAAATCACTACTCTAAACAACGAACATTGCAGAATCTAAGACACTTAGGAGTGTATTGGCCTAGCATGGACAAAGAAATACAAGTGGATCCACAATTGTCCAGTGTGCCAGAAGAGACCCCCAGTGGAACATGCCACTCTTTATCAAGTGTCATTAATCCCAGATTGGAGTGCTCCATTGGTCGAGTTCATGAGATCGGGAACATTACCCAATCAGGCTAGTCATGCAAGAAGACGGAGCATGGAGCAAGAGGTTCAAGACTATGCCTTAGTAGGAGACAACCTATATCGAAGAGGCAAGGATGGTTACCTAAGACTGTGCATTCATGAATCAGACTATTTGAAAGTCTTAGAAGCTGCACACAGCGGTGCTGCAGGTGGACACTTTGGGCCTGACAGAGTAATTAAGACCATTCTATTCTCAGGACTTTGGTGGCCCACTCTTCATATGGATGCACATACTTATGTGAAGAGCTGTGACACATGCCAACGTGCCCAATATCCGATAAGAAAAGATGAAATGCCTTTAAGGCCAATGATGGGAGGACGTGCATTTTCAAAGTGGGGTATAGACTTTGTAGGTCCCATCAATCCCCCAGCTAGAAACTCCCATGCAGAATACATTATTGTAGCCACAGATTACCTTACAAAGTGGGTGGAAGTAAAAGCCACGACAAAGAATGATGCTCAAACGACAGCTAAGTTCTTATTCGAAAATGTGTTCACTAGATATGGGTTACCAATAGAGTTGGTTAGTGATAGAGGTACGCACTTCTTGAATGAGGTCATTGAAAATCTCCTTCACGAATTCATGGTGACACATAAGAAGTCTACACCCTATCACCCACAAGCTAACGGACAAGCCGAGAGCACGAATAAGATCCTCTGTAACGTATTGACGAAACTTGTAAATAATAAACGCTTTGATTGGGACAAACAACTTCATCATGCTGTTTGGGCATACTGAGTTGCCTACAAAACGGTACTCAATGCCACCCCATTTCAGATGGTCTTCGGACAGAATGCGGTGCTACCATTAGATTTCCTAATCCCAGCTTTAAGAGTAGCACAAGAGCATGAGTGGAATGGACATGAGTTGTCCTCTAGGATCTTTGATCTAGAACGTTTAGGTGAGACGAGGCTAGGAGCAGCAGCAGGCATCTATGCTGCAAAGAAACGACAAAAGGCATACTTTGATGCCCATGTGAGGGATAAGGGCTTGAAAGCAGGAGATCTAGTTTTAGTCTACACATTGAAACAACACGCAAGAAAGCTAGAAAAGAGAGGCTACGGACCTATGATCATCAATAGGATCTCCACGAGTGGAGCAGTACAACTAGCCACTTTAGAGGGGGATGTCCTCCCACACTATATTAGCGGATGCAGAGTCAAGCTGTATCAGGAACCTCTCACGGAGGAAATGCTAAGTCGACTCAATACTGCTAAGCAACGTAAAGAGGAGGAAAAACGAATTCGAGAAGAAGCACAGGCAGAGGCCTTAGAGCGTATCAGACGAATGAAGTTGAGGAGACAAGGGAGGGATCAGCCTATGACTGACACTCAACAGTCTCCAGGCTATCACATGGCCATGTGTGAGACTGCAGGTGAACGTACCCATAAGATAGTGGACCGACGACCTTTTGTGACCCTAGAAATAGGACAAAGAGACAGCACAACAAGCGTGAGAGCATTAATTGATTCAAGAGCAGCCACGAGTGCAGTTCGGCTTTCTTATTGCCAACAGTTGCAATTGGAGGTAAAACCCCTAGAAGCATACCTGATAGGATTAGGAGGTGTTGAAACCCCTTGCATGGGAGAGGTGGATCTTCCCCTCTACATACAAGAGGTCCACATGCCAGCAAAAGTGCTAGTGTGTGAAGACGAGGATCTGACCGAACCTCTTGTCTTAGGCCAAGACTGGATCTATGATCACGCAGTCAACCTCAACCTAAGAAGTGGACTTCTCCAGGCTTGGGTAGGCCAAAGCCGTCTCACGATTGAATTAGAAAATCAAGCACTCAAACCAATAGAACAGGCACCAACTCCTGGTCCCTCCAGGAATCCACATGAAGATAACAATGTTGTTCTTGTACAAACTTCTATGGTGCAGAGGATTGTCAACCTTACTGAAGGTACAGGGACCAATAAGGAGTTCCTAACTGGTCCAAAGAAGATTCTAGACGAGCAGACCGAACATCACTCGACACGAAGGAGGCTGCTGATCAAGACACAGGAGCGCCAACCCGTGCAACATGGAGCATCTCGTGGCGCGAAGCAGATCTGGATACGCAAGGATGGGAAACCCACAACTCTAATAGCAGACCCTCAAGGAGACAAGAAACGAGCCTCACCGTCAAGGAACAAAGTGAAGAAGCCCCCTAGGATAAACCCTAGGCATACCATTTCTATTTGGGTTCCTAAGCGGTCAATGAAGGCCACTCCTAATGCTAGACAGATATGGGTGCCCAAGGCTTGCTTACAAGCCCAAATTACTTCACCTTCAGGCACTAGGATGAAGCAACTTTCACAAGCACTCTTGGCCAACAACTCAGAAAATGAAAGGATACCTACACTTCTCACTGTCCCCACTCCCATCAACCCTAGGAATGTCCGGAAATGGGTACCCAAAAGGTCCCAAATACATCACACTCTCATACAGAAATCTTCACTTGTCTTTAGCTCTAAGAGCTACGACTCCTCTATCAAAGTGTGGAGAATTAAACTGTGTACTAAACCCCCTGACCCTATTCTGTAAATCCGTCCACACTAACACAGGAGCATTCCGAGCCCATTGCATAACCAAAGTATGCATCTAGGATGACACTGACCTTTAATCACCACTCACACCTATCACAAATGCTTCACCACTAACCACTGACCTCCGGGATTGTCATGTTAGTATTGTGAAGGGAACACCATTACATCTTGTTTCCTATGCAACACTAATGTGCCTTTCTTCTTCCAGCAGATAAGCAACCTACTCTCATGGCAACAGCGGCAGGCACAAGCTCTCAGGCAGGCTCTGGTGCTCCAATCAATTGGGATGCCATGCCAGTGGAGGCCCCACCAACAGCTCGGCCTGAAGAGTTCGTGAATGTGCGGAGAATTCCTATTCCAGATCCACCCAATGGCCTAACCGAAAGAGTAAAGGGGCATTCTCACTGGTTCAATGAGATGCCAGGAGATTTGGGAGACGCGGATCACATCTGGGAATCCAAGATGGAATGTGGAGGAGTGTGGTGGACCTTCCAGTTCTTCTCACGAGAATTCGAAGCATTGCAAAATGCAGCTCCACTTCAAGATATCTGGCAAAAAGCAGGATTACAAACGTATTTTAGTGCAGCTCTGCCTAAACGCGATTTCCTCAGGTGCTACTACCTAATTGCCACGCTGAAGCCGACAGGGGATAAAGATCACTCAGGCACATTCTGGGTGCCCTCCTTGTCAAATCTGGAGGAAATGAGGAAGTTCGAATTGAATGTGACTTTAATCAGGGAAGCACTTCAGATGTATGGCACGCATGTACCTTCTGACCGCGACCCCTTGATACCGGAGTCGATGAAAAGCAATAGAATCAAGAAGCTAAAAGAAATGTGCACCCTCACCCCCAACATCGCCATACCTTTGCGGATGTGCCTCCAACACTTCGCATTCCCCGCTCAGGACCGTTTCACTCAACCTCACAAGAAAATATGGTATGGGCTATATCTAGCAGAGACTGGAAGCTTGCCCATTAAGATGCCGGTATGGATCTTAGACCAAGTGTATGAGGCAGGCAAGCGGGGAGTGAGGAAGCCCACTTTACATGGCTGTTGTGC
This sequence comes from Ceratopteris richardii, assembly GCA_020310875.1. Taxonomy (NCBI): domain Eukaryota; kingdom Viridiplantae; phylum Streptophyta; class Polypodiopsida; order Polypodiales; family Pteridaceae; genus Ceratopteris; species Ceratopteris richardii. Next base: position 10,082,488 of record CM035409.1, read on the forward strand.
GCTGACAAGAATTATCTATAGATGTCTTGCATATGATGTGCCGGTTGCCCGAGCTCTAAAGTATGCACAACTGGAGCTGTTCAAAGGGCGGAAGTCAGGGAGCCAGCCTGCAAAACGAATGCGTGGATCGCTCTCCCAGGTAATGATCCCTCAAGAGGCCACGACTGAAGCCTCTCCCAGACCAGAAGCTCAGGTCGCACCTTTCACGATCCATCTTCAAGGAGTTCAAGCTGGGGGGGTGGTACAACCTGCTCCATCCGCCCCTCCACTACCTACCGAGGCAGAGTTTGCATCTATGGCCACCTTCACAGAGGATCCGAACTTTGATTTTGAAAGATTCCTGCAGACGGTTCCCCTATCAGACAGTGAAGATTCCCCTGGCAATGCTGATCCGGGAGCATCCGTACAAAGAGAACAGCCACGGGGTGAGACAAGCAGAGTACATGGGGAAGAAGTGGCACAACATCCTCATGACCCAAACACACAACTTCAGGAAGATGCACAAAGAAACGAACCAGAAGACAGTGAAGAGGAGGCCCCTCCCTACACAGCACAACTCAGACGGCTGTACAAGACAATCAAGCAGGTACAGAGAAGACATAAGATGACAGAAGAGGCGAATAGAGCTCTAGTGAACCAGATGCTTCAAACCGAGAATGTCGACTCACACTTTGTGGAATCATTGAATCTATTGGCAGAGACATGTGGGATCGAGGAAGCATTGAGGACAATGGTCTATCAGGAAAACCCTATCTATGATCAACGAAGGATTGATACACGGCCACGACGAGGGAAAATGATTCAAATGGAAGTCTCTACTGCCTTGCCTACCATAATTTCAGAGGATGTTCACATGACGAGCCCATGTCCCACTGACGAACAAAATGTAATTACTTAGGTACCATCTCCACCTTCACCTTCCATTCAACCCTCAAAACCCTTCTCCACTAGCTTTTCTGAACAACCGATATCCACCCATCATGAAACCATTGTACACACCTCTGTTTTTACATCCTTCCCTTTACCCACATCCATCACTTCCACCCAAAATTTTGAACCTCACACCGGTCATCCGGCCACCGATCAAACCATAATAGGTCACCCCTCCTATCTCCCCGCCCTTGGACAACCACTTGCCACTAGCCAGACCTCACCCCATCCTTTTCCATTCACCCACACCCAAACACTATCCACCACTTCCCTGGTAACTGCCTCATCCTCAACCCAAATCACCCAACCTTCATTCTGGACGAACCTTGTAAATATACTCCAGCAGGTGGATAATTATAATAAAAAGTCCCTTTCCCAACCCCACTCCCCCACATTCACTGCCACCACTATCACACCACCCACCATTCCTGTATTCACAGTTCACGAATCACACACCCTCACGTCCGATCCCATGGACATATCACCATCCACAGGATCACCCACCACCACTGCTATTCCAACATCACCACGTGTCATTTCACTCACGTCGCCATTTCCAAACACTGTAGGCACAACTTCCACTTTTCCCTTTCCCATCTCCCGACCCCTTGCATCTTCCACCCTCACCCCTGCACCCACCTCATTTAGTCATGCACTCAACACCATGCTCGAAGCTGCTGCCCAACTTAAACAGGAATACAGGTTATTAGAAGAAAACAATAAAGAGCTCTGTACTTTGTCAGCCCATCTCCAGGCACGTGTCACTGCCTTGGAGTTGTCTAATACGGAATTACAACAGGAGGTGACCACCCTCCAACAATATCAGGTGGAGCTCGAATCCACACATACAAAGAACAGTAGGGCAACGGAAGAACAACTTAGAGATCAGCTAGCCCGTAACGCTAGACTACAACGAAACATGGCTCTACTTCGACGCCATTTAGCGGCTGCCCAAGAAGAAAACAAAAGACTATAGCAACAAAATCAAGACAATCTCGAAGCAGCCATGGAAAATACTCCAGGGGCACCCATCGACCCTGCCAAATTTCAAGCCATCCCCTCAGAGAATATACAACAAATATTAGAAACCTATGCCACTCTCTTAGAAGCTCATGATCAGCTTGCTGACCAAGTCAAAGACCTACAGAAAGCCCAAGTGCCTGCACCACACCAACAAGAACCTAAAGAGATGGCCAACGCTGCAACCTCACCAGAGCCAGAATTATCAGTAACCAATGAGGTACTTGAGCTACGGCAACAGGTGGGAGAACTAAAAATTAAATTGTTACAGTATGAACGACCTCCCTCTCCACCTGATCAAACCATAGAAGAAGACACAGTAGTCATTCCAGTGGAGGAGGCATTTGAAGACAATTATGAGCCTCAACCCCTTCCAGGAGGCAGAATTACGGAGGAAGGCCAGGATACATATGAGGAACCCCCGTCAGCATGGATGAAGCAGGTAGAGGAAATGGGTCACACTCACGAAGAGCGTGTTGCAACTCAGATGCTAGCCATGAAAGCCATAGAGGAGACCATACTCAAATCTGAATATTTCTCGAACTTGGCTCCTAGGCGGCTGATAACTAGCTCAGAGTTACAATACAAACCTTATTTTGTATTGCTGGCAGACTACAATGCTGAGATCAAACGCATAACCAACAAGTACCCCTCCTTCGCAACACAATTCGAACCCGAGGACATCCCAGAGGCAGCCAAAAAAGGGGCCATATTCCAGCCCATATGGAGGCAAAGATTACTGGAAACATACCCGGACATGCTGAGAACATGGGATCACGCTCCCATGCATTTGAAGTATAACCCTTGTTATGGGCCAGTACAAAGAAGAAGATCATGGAAAGCCTTCGCCATCAAAGTTCAGAACAATGTAAACTGTAGAGAATGGCTTAATTACCCCGCCATTGCACCCCCAACCGGCACCCCCACAGTATCTTACATGATAGCAACCATCAGACATTGGTTGCCACGCCTCCACCCCATGCCAGATGTGGCTGCCCAGATGATGCTCAAGATATTCGATATGATGCAGGTGGTGCTCAAAACTTTCCGTAATGTACGCCATATTCAGCCTTCGATTCCCGGCTTCATCAATGGGAATTATGACCTCCTGTATGATATGAGCACAACCCCCAGCATACGAGTTGCTTATGCATGGCACGCACGCATCAGATATCTCCCTGCCTGCTATAAGCAAACTTTCGACGATATGTTTACCACGGGGTTCTGGGAGTCACACTCAGAAGTGTTCGCACCACGCCCAACCCACCTGCTACATCTATTCGCGTGTGAACAAACCATGCACTCAGAACTCTACACAACGCCACAACCGGACATACCGGGTGCAGTCAATTGGGAGACCCCCCAGAGAGACTTGGTTAGGGGACTACGCATCAAGGAACAAGAAGTGGCAACCGACCTCCTGCAAGAGTACATTGATCAAACAGTGGAGCAGAGGTCTGTCAGAGGCGACAGACCCTAGGGGGGGAGAGTGTTGACAGTATATGGGAAGAAGCAAGTACGGACACACATGCAGATCTAGCACTAAGGCAACCCTTCATTTTTTTCAAAACCCTTACATCATTTTTAAGTGATTCTCATAACTAAAAACCCTTGTAAATATCATTTCACCTTTTTGTAGCTCCATTTTGTACAAGCCGAGGAGTCCTCAAGCTTGGGGAGCCTTAGAAGTAGTTGCCTGCCAATTTTCATAATTTTTAGATATCGTCTGAGCCCTCAAATAAGCCCTGGAACCTAATTTTTAACTAGGCCGGACACTAGGTCTGGACAGGGCCAAAGCTAGTCAAAAACTATAAATAGAGCTAGAGAGCTCATTTTTGGGGGAGCTTCTTGTAGTTTGAGCTTGTATGAGAACTTGGTTGCAATAGAAGTGATTCCATTGTCTTACTCTCTTTGTTCTTGCCGTGTGTGCGTGTGTGCGTGTATGTGTGTGCATGCTTGTGTGCTTCTCACTCACGCACTGGTGCTTCCACTTGCTCGTGGTCTTCATACCATCCTCACGTCTTCCCGGATTGACATTAAAGGAGGTGCTACTCATCACTGAGCTACACCATATGGCCACTTGATGAGGGACCCATTGGATTACTAGCTTATTCAAAGGACACAAACAAGATACTCCTTTTTTACTTTAGTAGCCACTCACTAGGCACTTCTCTTGCTTCCTTATTAGAGCTAAGCTTCACCTTCAACTTTTGTAGTACCTTCTTCTTGTGCTTGCCAAAGTCCTTAGTAAATGGTCCAAAAAGGCTTAGCTAATGACATGATGTTCTATGATATTTAACCACAGTTGATACCCAACATCACTTTTGTGGGAGAGCTCTATGCTTGGCATATATTTTGCACGAGAGTTCAATGCTTAGCATTGACTTTGTGGGAGAGGTTGATGCTAGGCATTGACTTTGCAGGAGAGGTTGGTGCTTGGCATTGACTTTATGTGAAAAATTGATGCCATGCATCAACTTTATGTGAGAAGTTAACTCTAGGCATGGACTTCCTACATAAAGTCGATGCCTACCTCTTCATGGATATGCATGTTCCTGATTTCAACACCCTCATGGGACAATTGTTCACACATGAGTCAAAGCTTAGGAAGAATGAAGATAACTCAAAAGGTAATCAATCCTCTGCCCTACATATAGATAAGAACAAGAATAAAGATGGTAAAGACAATAGTAAAAAAATCTGATGATGAAGGTAGTACCTCTCAAGCAAACTTTGCAGCAAGAGGTAGAGCTTCAAGAGGAAGCGGCAGAGGAGGAAGACAAGGCAGGGGGAGATCTCAAAGATCCTCTCCATGTGCCATATGTGGCTTAGCTAATCACATTACTGAGAATTGTTTTGGGAATCCTAAAAACCAAAGATGAAGAGGCTACAATAGAGGTGGCTATGGAAGCTTAAGAGGAAGATTCAACAATAACAATGGTTACAACAACATAAAGTCATAGAACAACAATAATTATCAAGGAGGATACTCACGAAGGAGAGACAATAACAACTATGAAAATGATCAAACCGAAGAGGACTCATTACTTCTAATGAATATGACCATGAAGCAAGGTAAAGCACATGAAAATGTGTTCTATATAGACTCAGGTTGTTCAAATCATGTAGGAGGGAATTTAGCTCTACTCTTAGACTTGGATGATCCAAGAAATAGACATGAAGTCCGAATAGAAGATGACACAAGGCATCTAGTTGAGAAGATAGGAAATTTAAAGAGTTCAGATGGTAATATGAACCTATTGGGCAAGGTAGTTTATGTGCCTACCATAACCAAAAATCTCATAAGTGTTGGTCACATTGTTGAAAAATGATTGTAGGTCAGATTCACAAAGAATGATGCATTTTTTGAGGATGCACATCAGGGATTCAAGAAGATACAAAGAGGAGAAAAGTGAGGTAGATTATTTACATTTGAACCCCAAGATACTAGGAACATTGCCTTGTTGAATTATGGTAGTCAAACATTATCAAAACTGGAAATTTGGCATAAGAGGTTAGCTCATTAGGTGAAAGGGCTCTTAAAAAAATCAGAAAGGATCAAAGTGTGCTTGGCTTACCAAATATCTCAAAGCAACACATGATTTACAAATGTAGTGCTTGTCAATTTGGCACATCTCATAGACAAAAATTCACCAAGAAGGGATTTATTCATGGAGACCTATTGGAGCTAGTCCTTACTGATTTATGGGGGACAAGCAAAGAGGCTTCAATCTCTCGATCGAGGTACTATGTGGCATTCATTGATGATTGTATCAGGTGGACAATACTCTATTTTATGAAGCATAAAGATTGTATTCTCTTGTTTCAAGAAATATCTTGCATTAGTAGAAAATCAAAAAGGAAAAACTTTGAAGAGGCTAAGGTCGGATGGAGGGGGAGAATATTTCTCTCATGACTTTGATGCTTATCTCCAAGAGAGAGGAATCAAAAGAGAGATCACAACCAGGTATACTCTAGAGCAAAATGGAGTGGCAGAAAGGAGGAATAGAACCATAGTGGAGGCTGCAAGGTCAATGCTAAATGAGAAGAAGTTGCCCAATCGCCTATGGGCAGAGGTTGTCTTGATAGCCACGTATCTAATCAATAAAGTCCCATCAAAAGCATTGGATGGGATGACACCATATCAAGCATGGAATGGAAGAAGCTAGTTTTTATTATTGTAGGATCTTTGGGTGCATATTATATGCTCAGATACCTTCACAAATCAGATGCAAATTGGATCCAAAGGCAAAGAACTGTATATTCATGGGTTATGAATTTAATAAAAAAGGCTATACATTATATAATCCATGCAATAAAGGTTTAAATGTTAATAGAGATGTTGTTTTTTATGAAAATAATCTTTTCTTGAACATGATTGCAAGAAAATCAAACTTCCATATGACCTAGAGGAAGACTTTCCCACATTGTAAAAGACAAATGGACATACACATGAAGACTCAAAAGATTCTGATGATGATCAGAAGACTCCAAGAAGAGAAATGAAGTATTTTGATGGCAATACTGCATAGTGCACTCTCCTTCTCAAGAGCTCTGTGATGATATCCTCATAGTAGAAAACCGAGCTCCTAGGGCCGCACACAGTACTCCGCATAGAGGCTGCAGAATACGCAGAAAAACACAGTACACAGGGAGCACAAACACAAACTTCTTGGTTGTTACAAATGTGGTTGAACTTACAGTTTGTGATTGATGAGGCTACTATATGTTTTATTAAAGAACATATACAAAGAAGTGTCCGGTGGCCATTTGGCCTTTCACATGGACACTAACGGTATCAATCTCCCATTAAAGGCCAATATGGTCAAAGTAACTATGGGAGAAAAATAAAGAATGATAAAGAATACCTGAGTACAAGTATACAAACTATACCTCCTATGTGATGGGCATGTTACACAGTATACAAGCGACTTTGTAAGATCATGACTCAAAAAACCCCCATGAAGTGACAATAGTGTCAAAAGCTATCTTGTGGTAGAGCTTTACTCAAAGCATCTGCAATATTATCTCGAGTGTAGAACTTCTCAAGAATAATGCGCTTGTTGGCTAAGCAATTTCTAATGAAGTGATACCTCACCTCAATGTGCTTGGTCTTTGCATGATAGACCAGATTCTTATCCAAAGCAATGGCACTCTGACTATCACTAAGCAAACAAGGTACATGTTGAGCTAATCCCATATCACAAGCAAGAAGAGAAAGCCACAATGCTTCCTTACATGCCTCACTTGCTACAACATACTCTGGTTTTGTGGTGGAAATAGTTGTACATTCTTGAAGATGATATCTCCAAGAGATAGCACCTCCAGCAAAATGAAAAATGTACCCTAATGTAGACTTATGATTGTCTACACAACTAGCATAGTCAGAATCCATTTAATCAAGAATGTTTGTTTTCCCTCTACCTAAGCATAGACATTTGTCCTTACTGCCACTCAGATATATCAAAATCATCATGACAGATTCCCAATGTTCCTTGCCAGGACTAGACATATATCTGCTCACAACACCCACTCCAAATGCAATGTTTGGTCTTGTAGCTACCATAGCATACATGAGACTACCAATAGTAGACTGATAGTGAATGTTGGTCATGAATTCCTTTTCCTCGTCTGATTTGGGGCAATCATCCTTGCTCAATTTCACATATGTGGGTAAGGGTGTACTCAATGCCTTTCCACCCTGCATATTGAACCTGTGAAGTACTTTGGATATGTACTCACTTTGAGACAAGTATATGCATCTTTAACTCCTATCACGAGTAATGCGCATGCCAAGACTATGTTTGGCATCCCCCAAATCCTTCATATGATTGTAGCATCTTCTAAGAATTCAAATATCTACCAAATGGATGTTAACAATGCTTTTCTAAATGGTTGGATTTCAAAGGAGGTATACATGGCTCAACGTCATGGTTTTGAAGATCAATCATATATACAACATGTATACAGGTTGAAGAAAGCTCTATATGGCTTGAAGCAAGCTCCTAGAGCTTGGAATCATAGGCTACTTACTTACTTGGAGGACAAAGGATTTATGGTGAGCAAGGCTGATCCTTCCCTCTGCATAAAGAGGAATCACTCAGAGGTCATATACCTTTGTGTATATGTGAATGATATAATCATTACACGTAATGATGCAGATGGAATCAAGAGGATCAAAGCTCAGATGAGAGAAAAATTCAAGATTAGTGATCTTGGCTTACTCACTTATTTCCTAGGTTTGGAAGTGGTATAAGAGAAAGAGGTATGTTCCTAACTCAGCAAACATACATTGGAGATATGGTCTCCAAATTCAAGATGGAAAATAAAAAGGTTACAGGTACACCAATGGAGGTAAATCATAAGCTAAGTGCTCATGAAGGTGAGCTAATTGAAGATGTAGTAGTTGCCAAAGCTTAGTTAGAAGCTTGAACTATGCTACTATAAGTAGAGTTGATATATGCTATAGAGTTAGTATGCTAAGTCAATTTATGCACACTCCAAGGAAGCCTCACATGGAAGCAGCTAAAAGAATCTTAAAGTATTTGAAGGACACAATTAATGAAGGGTTATACTACCCTTATAAATCTGATTTAGATGTCAAATTATTTTTTGATGTAGATTGGGCAGGTTCCAAAGATGATAGAAGAAGGCGATCAGGCTATCTCACTTTCGCAAGGACCAAATTGATTTCTTGTTCATCAAAGAAGCAACCTATTGTTTCTCTCTAATCAACTGAAGCTGAATACAGAGGACTTGCAAATGCTACTCAAGACGCTATGTGGATAACAACCCTATATTCAGATTTAGGGTTGAATACCTCTACTCCACACATATTTGGAGACAACATTAGTTCATTACATCTTGCTGCTAACCTATCTATCATGCCAAGCCCAAACATATAGAGGTTCACTACCACTATGTCAAAGAAAAGATCATGAATAAGGAGATACAACTGTCATATGTATCCACACATCATCAACATGCATATATGAAGATAAAGGCATTGGATGGAAGCAAATTGAATAGGTTCAAATCAATGATTGGCTTGCAAGAAATTATGAAGAACTGAAGACTCAAGCAAAGACCAAACACATTGAGATGCAATATCACTTCGGTAGAGAGTGCTTAATCATTGAGTGCATTATTCTTGAGAATGTTCATACTTGAGATAATCTTGCAAATGCTTTAGCTAAAGCTCTGATATCTTTTGACATTTTTTTCACTTGATGGGGGTTACTTGATTCATGATCTTACATATATATTTTTATACTATGTAACATGCCCATCAGGTGGGAGGTATAGTTTGTATACCTACACTCACGTATTCTTTATCATTTTTTATTTTTCTCCCATAGTCACTTTGGCCATATTTGCCTTTAGTGGGAGATTGTTACCATTAGTGTCCATGTGAAATGCCAAATGACTGTCGGAAAATTTTGTATATGTTCTTTAATAAAACATATAGTGGCCTGGTCAACCATTAACTGTATGTTCGAGCACATTTCTATACCTAAGAAATTTGTTTTCATGGTCAATGTACTATGTGTTTTCTATGTATTATACACCCCTATTCAGAGTACTCTGTGCCACACTAGAGGTCGATTTTCCACTGCAAGGGTATTGTTCTAGATCTCTTGAGAAGGAGATTCCAACATTGTGTCATGCCAAAGGAACACTTAAATGCATATCTCTTTCATTTCTTTTATTGGAGAACCTTAATGCTATGGGATTTGCCTCATGCATAACCCTCCTTAGAGAAAATGACTTTGAATGTTTCTCATATTATTTAATTAAATTGAATTGTTAGCTACATAATCCTCATAATATCTTCTTCTCATATCTTCTACCCTATCTCCAAGAGTTTATCTAGAGGCCAATGCCAATCGCACTTTGTGATACGTAGTTCTAAAAAGCTGGTTATCCTTTTCATGAAACCCTTCTATGTGTGTTAGATTGATTTCTCTGCGCTGAGCTTATGAGGATCCTTTCTTGTACCTCTATCATAAAAATTACCTTAGAGTTGTGTAAGGGACACTATTTAAATACATATCTATCTATCTATCTATCTATCTATCTATCTCTTTAAATACATATTAATTTCCTCAATAGATATGACACCTTGTAATATGAATTTAAATAGAGGGAATGCAAATCACTCCAATATATTTTAAAGAAAGATAAAGAATACATAGATAAGAGTTATGATAGTAGATTATAAGATAGATAGATGGATCAAAATATAGATTATTATTTAACAAAATAGATAATAGATATGAAAGATAAGATGTGCTTAGAAATAGGTAGATAAGATATAGATAGATAAGACAAGTGATAGTTAGATAAAAAAAATAGATAGCTAAGAGATAAGGTAGATCGATTAACAGATACATAGACAAGATTTATGAAACCATGTAAATGATAGACCTTTATATAGGTAAGATACGAACTAATTTATTTGAATTTTATACCATCATGAAGATAGAAATGCACAAAATGATATTCATTTATGGTCTTTTTTTGTTTCTTGTACATCCATCATGGTCATGGAAATCATTAAATTCTTTTTATCATAAAATTAACTTTAGAATTATTAAGATCGAACATCATATCATATCTATAGGAAATCTTATAATTATTAATCGACAGTCAAATCTTACCTCCTAATGATTATTGAACATAATGTCAAGAAATGACTCTTCACTTGTATAACACATAACAATGAGCAAAATCCATCTTCATAATTATCTAGAGACGTTAATTGGGAGATACAATCACTTGATGTTACACTTTCATTGCTTACAATATAAAGGGAATGCTTCAACATTTCTCTTCGAGTGAATGAAGATGAGCTCCCTCTTTTCAGTAGATGCCTGGCCCTCCTCTTTCTCTAGTGAGCTTGATAGACTTTCAAATTCATTGTTCTTAGTTGATCCTTTTATGAATAATGTCCATGGATTAAAATGTGTCAATGATTTTGTGTTCTCGATTGATTCATTTAAGCTAGAATCGCAATGCAATAGTGTTCATCATAGGTACCCCAAGTAGAGGTGATTGAACAAATTTCTCCATGGTATGTGTCTTAGAAACAATGTCCCATGTACAATACCTATTGTATTCTTTGGAAGACTCTTTACAAATAACAAGCATGAGTTTCTTGGTTAGCTCAAATGCCTTTCAAAGTTGAGATGGCAGACATGCTTTTTCGAAAAAAAATTGGTAGATCATTTTTTGTTTCGTGTAGCTTTTTATGGGCATCAATCCGATTTGATGATTGTAAGGTGATATTTCATTTAGATGTGCTTTTAGAGGGACACAAAATACTATATAATTTGGGCATTGGATCATTGTTCATCATCACTCAAGGTGATCATCATCTCAAGCTTCAAGGCTCTAGCATTGGAGGTCAAGTTCTCTACAAGGAGGTCTACACTCTTGGAAGAGATCATAGAGATGATCAAGGAGGAGGTCCTCTACTTGGAGGAAGTGTTCTCACACACTTGAAGGAGGTGTTCTCTCAATCTGGAGACATCTGAAGGAGTTCATTTCAGCCAACATATTATGAGTAACAACTCTACATGTGTCCTCACTTGTTCATTCACTAGTTTCTCATTTAGGTTAATCTAAATTTGGGCTTTTTGTAAAAGAGTTCTAAATTGTTCATATTCTCCATATTCTCTCAGACACACTCTTCATACCTCTTAGACACATGATTTCTTATATCTACTTCCTATTTCTGCCTAGATTCAAATATTGTCAGTTTGTATCATACTCACGAATTATGATTTGACATTGGAATATAAGTCGGTGTAGGTGAGCCTTCTAGCTTATTGTACACTTTGAAATCTTGTCTATTCTCTCTCTATCTCTCACTCATCATCTTTTTGAGCCTTAAGGTGTGTATGTTAAGGTTTATGTGTTGTAAGATCCTCTAAACCTGTGATTATTGTTATTGAGACCCACCCCACTTCCAACATTTGGTATCAGAGCATAGTTTAAATACACCCTTGACAAGATGAGTGATTATAAACTTGAGAATGAAGACAAGTGTAGCTCAAGCATAAGCACCACCTCCTTTACTTGTCAATCCGCAGAGACGTGAGGACCTGTATGAAGACCACGAGCAAGTGAAGGCACAAGTGCATGAGCGAAAGCACACAAGCATGCACACACATACACACACACGCGCACAAGGCAAGATCAAAGAGAGGAACAATGGAAAGCTTTCTATTGCAAGGAAATCTCTTACAAAAGCTCTATTCTCTAATAAGCCAACCTCAAAAATGAGCTCTCTAGCTCTTTTTATAGTTTTTGAGTAGTTTTGGCCCTGTTCAGACCTAGTGTCCGGCCTAGTTAAAAGTTAGGTTCCATGGCTTATTTGAGGGCTCAAACGAAGTCAAAAAATTATGAAAATTGGTAGGATGATACATCCAATACTCTTCAAGCTCAAGGACTCCTTGACTTGAACAAAATGGAGTTACAAAAATAGGAAATGGTATTTACAATGGCTTTTAGTGATGAAAATCACTATTTTTATAGGGATTCCTTTTAATTTGACATGTACTTCTTGGAGCTCCCTATGTGCTCCTTCTTCTTGTGTTTCTACTTCTCTGATGTATTTAGTATGCTTGTCCTTAACCTTGAGCTTCAACACTCCCCCCCCTCTCGAGTCTGTCGTCCCCGACAGACCCTCGTTATAATGGTTGTTCCAGGTAGTGCTTTGAGAGGTAGTGTCTATTTTGTAGAATGAGAGCCGTCTATCTTCCAAATGTGGCAAGATTGATTGGCCAATTCTTCATTTGTCTTTTTGAGCCTGTGCAAGTTTTAGTCCTGTGATATATGCTTCATCCTTCGATTCCAGCATGAATGTGTCGTTGTGAGTCTCCATTGATGGCCTCCAGATCTTCCAAAGGTGATGTTCATGGGAGTCATGCCAAGTACTTGTAACCCATAATGAATGATGGGTAAGTGTGTTCGTGCATGGGTTGAGTAAAATATGTGCCTTGTGCACAGCCTTGTAAACCCTATGCATGCTTACTTAGAAAATGCATTGGAAGAAGTATGGTGCGAAAATTGGGGGTCTTGAGCTAAGTGCTCAAGGGTATGCTGACGAAAAGGTTTCCTAATCTATCATGGTTATGGTGTTGCCACATTAAAGATACTTACCATGGTGAAGGATTGATCGATGTTTATCTCTTCGTGTTGTACACCCGGCATTTGTGATGGAACATTGTCGATGAATGTCCGTGTTGATGGTCCACCGATGAAATTTTTTGAGTGCCTCGCCCTGTCTCCTCTTTTCAAAGCAACATTTTCCAAATACTCAAAATTGAATTTCTTTATATTCCTTGACAAACAACATTGGGTAACTACACCAATGTTAGTTTCGCATATTCTCTTTAGCTCACCATAAGCACGAGTCTTCTCACCCATTATACAAACAAGGATTTTCACGGTACCAAACTACCCTGAAAATCCTAGCAAATATCTCCTTGGATGCTCTCGTACATACAGTAGTTAAGCATCTCTCAAGTTGTAGACCTTTGAGATCTTCCCTCCTACCAAGGTAAGGGGAAACACTAGTTGTGGATGCCATGTTCATGCCAAGTGCTTGACATCTACCAGATAAGACAGCAATAATATCATTCTGCTAGTCGAGACATACTTCTATCAAAACTGACAAATGCCGAGTAATCAATGGTTCCACCTTCAACTAAGCAGGACTCATGCATGTTCCATGAGCCAAACCTGGGAAGAAGCTCTCTCTCTCTCTCTCTCTCTCTCTCTCTCTCTCTCTCTCTCTCTCTCTCTCTTCTCTTTTTGTTTTTTGTTGAACAATGGCACCAAACAAGAAGACAAATGTTAGTATAAAAAAAAATAATTGACATATGTCAATGTGCTCTTGTGCATGGGACTCTCAAATGTGTCTATGCACGCCATGTAATGTGGCCCTATATTAATGCATACTTTGGAAATGCATGACCTGAATGGTGCAAAAGACAGGGTTGTGCAAGGAGTGTTGCGACCATTTGATTTATGTAGGGTACAAGTTTCAAATTATGTAAATACCTTTGGGAAGTCTTCAAATACTTCAAGAAGGCTCATATTATTCATAAAATATAGCCAAAATACCATGTGAGTTCTAGAACATGGTGATTCAAATAAGTGAGTCACAAGGGAGCTATAGTGGTGACCTAGTGGAAGGTCGATGTGGCTAGTTCTCAAAGTCCATCAATACTTTGCTTATTTGAGCACTTGAGTCATGTAATATCTCCACCCAAGTGTCTACCACAAATTTAGATGTATTAGGAAGGTTTTAGATTAGTTCCCCATGCTATAAAAAGAGGGTAGAAGTCGTGATCTTGTGGGAAGTCCAAGAGACTCATATGTGTATCTCTACGCTGCTGTAGTTTTGTATGCAGAGATTGCAGAGCTTGTTTCTCCCTCATTATATATCCAAATTACATGTTTGATAGCTCATTCGAATGCTTTTACTGTCTAATGTCATACTCTCAATCTTCATAATCATTGAATTTGTGAGCTGAGAGCAGTACTCTCTGCAAGTAGTGTGTGTTCTCGGGTTTCACCCCTGCTGAAGGTCTCCATTAAACCTCAAAACTTGCAGAAGTCATATCTCCTTGTGTATTTATCCAAATTGAGTGTTCTTTGACTCATTGAAAAGCTCTTGGTCTCTAGTATATGTGGTTAAAACAGTTTTAAAAAATTCTAAGCCAGTAGAGAACAGTAAGCTCTACAAGCATGATTGGTTTTCTGTGATGAAGTTTGTGAGAAGGTCAACTTGTTCCTAGGGGGTTCCATCTACTTCCAGCAATATGTTGGAGGTCAATAAACTCCAACATTGGTATCAGAGCTTGGAATTGAAGCTTGGAGAAGTTTATAATACCTTGATGAAGAATTTGAACCTATTGGAGCAGAGGTTCATCATCGACACTACACAAAGGTAGAAGGAGATAGTAAGGAAGCATCTCAAGCAACATCCAAGAAAAGAAAGGTGCATAAACTTTATTACAAAGATAAATCTCATACTTCTTCTTATCACACATATCCAAATGGAGGGTTAAAGGAGGAAGTTTAATATTTACACAATGGGCGATCAACATGCACAAATAGAGAAGCTTGATAAGAACAACTATCAAGCATGGCGATTTAGGATCACATCATACTTGCAAGGTAGAGGCTTGTATGGTTTGATTGATGGAACATATATCAAACCTATATTACCAGAGGATCCAAATCAGCATCAATTGAGGGAGTTTAGACTTTGGAATGAAAGAGACAAAAGGGTTATATTCATTTTATCACAAAATATTCAAGATTCAATGGTAGGACGCATACAAGATCTAGACACAAGTAGACATGTTTGGCTTGCATTGGAAAGGTTGTATGCTATAGGTACAAGAGCAAGGAAGATTCAACTCAAAAATGAGTTGAATAACATAAAGAAAGATACAAGGACATCGATCAATGATTACTTGTTGAAGGTTAACTCAAGGATGATGAGAGATGGAAACCATTCATTACTTCAGTTTATGTTAGAGGAGAATTACCAGACTTTGATCAGCTTGTTGCTCTCATGGTCACGGAGGAGATGAATCTAAATGGTTCTACTTCAAATCAAAAAGGATCTCAAGGACAAGCTCTTTATGCAGGATCATCAAGAGGTGGAAACAGAGGTAGAAGAGGTTCAAATAGAGGTCGAGGAAGAAGGAGCGATGATCAAGGGACTTCAAGTGGGTTCTTCAACACAAGAGGAAGAGGAAGATCAAGTGCTAGAGGTACGAGAGGCAACTACAACTACAATCAAAGACAAAGGAGTGAAGATAACAACAATTGCTATATATGTGGAAGGTATGGACACTATGCCAAAGATTGTTATCAAAATGAAAATAATCAAGGTGGTAATCGAAGAGGAGGCTATTCAAGAAGAGGTAAACAACAAGGAAATTATGCAGTTAAAGGTAAAAGTGATGA
This sequence comes from Ceratopteris richardii, assembly GCA_020310875.1. NCBI lineage: Eukaryota > Viridiplantae > Streptophyta > Polypodiopsida > Polypodiales > Pteridaceae > Ceratopteris > Ceratopteris richardii. The sequence goes on from CM035409.1 coordinate 10,098,430, forward strand.
TTACGATTCTCTTCTTAAGATGAATGTAGAAACTAAGATGAATTGCAATAGTGATGTATGGTATGTAGATAGTGGTTGCTCTAACCATATGTCACATGATGCTTCATGGTTTTCTAATATGCATAATCCTTCATGTAAAGGTCATGTTGAAATAGGAGATGATACAACACATAATATTATGCAGGTTGGAGATGTTGTTATGCAGGATAAGAGCAAGACAAATTGCTTAAACGATGTACTTTATGTGCCAACGATTACTAAGAATTTGATGTCTATTGGTCAAATGGTAGAAAAAGGTTTGCGAATAAGATTTAATCATGTAGGTTGCTTCATTGAGGATCCAAAGCAAAGAAGGCTAATTGCTAGAGGTCAAAAACAAGGTAGATTGTTTACATTCAAGGTAAATCCAAATCGTACAAACTATTTCTCTTATGGTATGCATTGAATAGCAGAGCTTGATCTATGGCACAAAAGGATTGGACACATGAATGTACACAGGTTAAAGGAGCTATCAAAGAAGAGGATTGTTGAAGGATTACCTGATCTTACTAAGCAACATATGGTGCATCTTTTTGAAGCATGTCAAATGGGTAAGCAGAGTAGACAGCCTTTCAAGCATTCAAGTATGTAAGTAGTGGATTGCTAGACCTTATACACACGGACATATGGGGTCCTACTAAAGAGGCATCCTTGATTGGTAATAAGTACTATGTATCATTCATTGATGATCATAGTAGAATGAAATTTGTGTATTTCATTAAACATAAGAGTGAAGTCTTTGATTGTTTCAAAAATTTAAATCATTTGTCGAGAAGCAAACAGGAATATATGTTAAGAAGCTAAGATCGGATGGAGGGGGAGAGTATTTATCTCAAGCTTTTACTGATTTTTTGTATGATCAAGGTATCAAAAGAGAAGTTACATGCACGTATACTCCACAACAAAATGGAGTCGTAGAGAGAAGAAATAGAATCATAGCAGAATCATCTAGAAGCATGCTAAATGATATGTGTTTGCCTAATTCTTTTTGGGCTGAAGCTGTTAGCACAAGTGTGTACATTATGAATAGAGTACCTACTGCTGGAGTTCATCATTTGACACCATATGAGGTATGGCATGGAAGGAAACCAATTGTAAGTCATTTGAAAGTATTTGGTTGTGTATGTTATGTACATGTACCTAGTGAAGTGAGATCAAAACTTGATGAGAAATCAGAAAAGTGTATATTTATTGGTTATGCAGATACTCAAAGAGGATATAGATGTTATAATCCTCATACCAATAAGGTGGTTGTTTCAAGAGATGTAAATTTTGATGAATCACTTTCATGGTATGTAGATAAGAAAAGTTTGCAGGTCATAAATGGAGATGAAGAAGATACAGGTGAAGGAGATGAGTGCTTACCTCAGCCCACAAGAAGTTTAAGTGATGAGAAAAGTGGTTTGGATGAAGAAAAAGACCTACCTTTCATTGGAAGATTAAGGCAAGAGTCACCTCCAAGTGTTAAAAGTAAAGGTAAACTCAAACTTGTTGAAGTTAATGATGAAGGAGAGGAAATTAGTGATGTATGTGAGTATGGAGAATCATCAAAGGTTCCTAATAAGAAAGGAAGAGCATCTACATTAGAGGTAAGAAGAACTTCAAGAGTGAGTAAGCAACCTCAAAGGTATAGTCATGAATCTTTCATGAATACTCATTATGTTTTTATGACAAAAGTTGAGCAGGAAAATGAACCCACATGTTATGATGAGACAAAAGGAGATGAAAAGTGGGAAAAAGCAATGAGAAGAAATGGAAGCACTATAGGATAACAAGACTTGGAGTTTAGTTCCAAAGACACCAAAACAAAAGGTAATTGGTTGCAAGTGGGTTTTTAATATTAAAAGAAATAGTGATGGTAGTGTGTCAAGATATAAGGCTAGACTTGTAGCAAAAGGATATAATCAAACTCAAGGATTGGACTTTGAGGAAACATTTAGTTCAGTAGGAAACATGGCAACAGTGAGAACTTTGTTGGCTTTAGCTGCAAGTAAAAGGTGGAATATATATCAACTCGATATAAAGAATGCCTTTCTTAATGGTGAGTTAAATGAAGAAGTGTATATGTCAGAACCAGATGGTTATGTGGATGCAAAATATCCTAATCATGTATGCAGGTTAAAGAAGGCATTGTATGGTCTTAAACAGGCACCAAGGGCATGGAATGCAAGGTTGGTAAAGTATCTTATGCTGCAAGGATACAGAGCGAGTCATACTGATCCTTCACTTTATGTAAAACATGTAGATGACATGTGTGTCTATGTATGCATTTATGTGGATCACTTGTTGATTATAGGGAATGATGCAAATGCAATTGAAGAGATAAAAGGTAATTTGGGAAAGGAATTTAAAATTTCAGATCTTGATTTGCTTAGATACTTTCTTGGGATTGAAATTGTGTATGGCGATGAAGGTATGTGGTTGATACAGAGAAGTATATATGTGATATGCTCAAAAGGTTTGGTATGCAGGAATGTAAATTTGTTTCTACTCCAATGGAATGTAATGTAAAGTTGAGTGCAAAGGAAGGTGATGAATTGCATGATATGAATGCATATACGTATACGGTAGGATCTTTGATTTATGCAACAAAAACTAGACCTGATATATGCTATGTAGTGGGAGTATTGTCACAGTTTATGCATGAAGCTAGAGTACCTCATATGCATGCAGCAAAAAGAGTGCTTAGGTATTTGAAAGGTACCATGAACGAAGGATTATTTTATAGTCATGATGTTGATCTAACTCTTAAAGTCTTTAGTGATGCAGATTGGGCTAGAAACAAAGATGATAGAAGATCCACAAGTGGATATGTGGTAATAGCAGGAAACAAGACATTAACATGGAGTTCAAAGAAATAGCCTACAATTGCTTTATCTTCTACAGAGGCTGAGTATAGAGGTTTAGCATTGGCTACTACTGAGGTTATGTGGCTTAAAAATTTGTTTCATGACTTGAATGTGCAAGTTGACATACCACTGATATATGGGGATAACTTGAGCAGCATTCATATGACCTCAAATCCTATTTTTCATGCTAGAACAAAGCATATAGAGGTTCACTATCATTATGTTCGAGAGAAGGCCATAAACAATGAAGTACAAGTTTCTTTTGTGGGAACAAAGGATCAAGTTGCAGATATCTTCACCAAATCCTTGGATGGACCAAAGCTTTAAAGATTCAACTATATTCTTGGCATGAAGGAAATACCCTTTGAAACTTGAGGGGGAGAATGTTGCGAACATTTGTTTTATGTAGGGTACAAGTTTCAAATTATGTAAATACCTTTGGGAAGTCTTCAAATACTTCAAGAAGGCTCATATTATTCATAAAATATAGCCAAAATACCACGTGAGTTCTAGAACATGGTGAGTCAAATTAGTGAGTCACAAGGGAGCTGCAGTGGTATCCTAGTGGAAGGTCGATGTGGCTAGTTCTCAAAGTCCATCAATACTTTTCTTATTTGAGCACTTGAGTCATATAATATCTCCACCCAAGTGTCTACCACAAATTTAGATGTATAAGGAAGGTTTTAGATTAGTTCCTCATGCTATAAAAAGAGGGGAGAAGTCGTGATCTTGTGGGAAGTCCAAGAGACTCATATGTATATCTCTATGCTACTCTAGTTTTGTATGCAGAGAGTGCAGAGCTTGTATCTCCCTCATTATATCTCCAAATTACATGTTTCATAGCTCATTTGAAAGCTCTTACTGTCTACTTTCATACTGTCAATTTTCATAATCATTAGATTTGTGAGCTGAGAGCACTACTCTCTGCAAGTAGTGTGTGTTCTCGGGTTTCACCCCTGCTGAAGGTCTCCATTAAACCTCAAACTCGCAGAAGTCATATCTCCTTGTGTATTTATCCAATTGAGTGTTCTTTGGCTCATTGGAAAGCTCTTGGTCTCTAGTATATGTAGTTAAAACACTTTTAAAAAGTTCTAAGCTAGTAGAGAACAATAAGCTCTGCAAGCATGACTGGTTTTCTATGATGAAGTTTGTGAGAAGGTCAACTTGTTCCTAGGGGGTTCCATCTACTTCCAGCTATATTTTGGAGGTCAATAAACTCCAAGAAGGAGCACATGGTTGTCTATCGTCGAGGCTTTCGATGTTATTTGCGGATGTTGATGCCATCTCTCTTGGAGGTATCCATTGGATCTCGAGATGACAACTGATCCTTCCTCCGTGTAGGGATCCATTTGAGAATGGTCTTCGACTGTTTAGTGATCTCCTTTGGCTGCTCCATGTTTGGATGGTTTCTTGAGGCTTTGATCCTTTGTGGTTGGCTCTTTGGTTCGGTGGGGCCTATCGGTGCTTTTGCCTTCCATACCCATACCATTGTTGTTGGTCTTCTGATTATTGCCAAAGAGGTGAGTCTATCCTCCTATGATCTCTATGCTCGGTTCTTTTCCTTTTCTCTCCTTGGATTCTTGGTTGAGACCTTTTGCATGGTGGAGAGCATAGGCCTAGGTGCATGTAATAGTCCTTTTGGAACCCACATGTGTAATCGCCCTTGTTGAGCTGCAACTAATTTCGTAGGCACCCAAATTTATCACACACCTTCTTGTTGAGATGGTCGTGGTAGCTTGGTTCTGGTCTTCATATTGTTGGCTTGCATGGGTGGGAATTGTGTTGGCAAGGCTGGTGGTTGATCTCCTTTGCGTACCCAGATCTGGTTCATGCCAGACACTCCTTTCTTCTTGAAATCCCATTGTCTATTTGATATAGCAGTTGTCATGTATTGTTTCTCTTGCCAGTGTGGTTGAACTACTACAGATGGCTGAGACTTCATACAAGAAAGGAGTCTCAATGGGTCTCTAACTCTTTTGTTGGAGGCAACATCCTTCTGCACCATAGAGCTTTGGACACATACAACTTCTTCTTCTCTAGGATTAGTCCTTAGAGAATGTGTGACACCATAATCTGTGAGCATGCAGTTTTCTAACTCTAGTGTAATGCCTTGTTCATGTACCCAAACTTGAAGAAGTCGGCTTCTGAGGTTTAAGTTGACTGCATGGTCGAAAATCCAATCTTGACCCAAGACAAGTGGTTGGATAAGGTCTTCATCTTGACACACTAGCATTTTGACTCCCATTGGGACATCTTGAAGAGAGGTGGGGAGTTCCACCTCACCCACACAAGGGGTTTCCACCCCTCCCAATCCTATGAGATAGGCTTCTATAGGACTGATGTTCAACTGCAAGTCTTGGCAGTAGGAAAGTCTAACTGCACTAGTTGTTGCACCTGAGTCAATCAATGCTTTCACAGTCCTTGCACGCTTTCCTTGTCCTATCTCTATGGTCACAAACGGGCGTTGGTCGATTCTTTGAGAAGTAATTAAGCCCAATTTTTTCCACATGTCCATGTGATATTTTGGGGCTTTCGGGTTGACATGTAGGCCTAGTCACCTTAACTTATTTCACCTTATGCGCTCTCTAGCCTCTACCTGTGCTTCTTCCCTAACCCTTAAATCCTCTTCTTTTCACTTCTTAGCAGTGTTGAGTCTCATTAGCATATCCTCTGTAAGAGGTTCTTGGTATAACTTGACTCAACAACCACTTATATAGTTTGGCAAGATATCACCTTCTAAAGTGGCCAATTGAACAACACCGCTAGTGGAAATTCTATTAATGATCATGGGTCCATATCCTCGCTTTTCCAATTCACGGGCATGTTGCTTTAGCATATACACCAGCACTAAGTTGCCTTCTTTCAATCCTTTATCCTTGATGTGTGCATCAAAGTAAGCCTTTTGTCTTTTCTTTGCAGCATAGATGCCTACTGCCGCTCGTAGCCTTGTCTCACCTAAGCGTTCTAGATCCAAGATCCTAGAGGACAACTCATGTCCATTCCACTCATGCTCTTGTGCTACTTTTAATGTTGGGATTAGGAAATCTAATGGTAGCACAACATTCTGTCCAAAGACCATATGAAATGGGGTGGCATTCAATATCATTTTATAGGCAACTCGATAAGCCCAAACAACATGATGTAGTTGGTTGTCCCAATCAGAGCGTTTATTATTTACTAGTTTTGTCAATACATTACATAGGATCTTGTTTGTGCTCTCAGTTTGTGCTCTCAGTTTGTCTGTTAGCTTGTGGATGATAGGGGGCAGACTTCTTATGTACTACCAAGAATTCTTGGAGCAGATTTTCAATGACTTCATTCAAGAAGTGCGTACCTCTATCACATACTAACTCTATCGATAATCCATATCTTGTGAACACATTCTCGAATAAGAACTTAGCTGTCGTTTGAGCATCATTCTTTGTCGTGGCTTTCACTTCTACCCACTTGGTAAGGTAATATGTGGCTACAATAATGTACTCTGCATGTGAGTTTCTAGCTGGGGGGGTTAATAGGACTTACAAAGTCTATGCCCCACTTCGAGAATGCACGTCCTCCCAGCATTGGCCTCAAAGGATCTCATCTTTTCTAACCGAATATTGTGCACATTGGCATGTGTCACATTTCTTCACATAGGTATGTGAATCCATATGAAGAGTGGGCCACCAAAGTCCTGAGAATAGAATGGTCTTGATTACTCGATCAGGACCAAAGTGTCCACTTGCAACACCACTGTGTGTAGTTTCTAGGACTTTCAAATAGTCTGATTCATGAACGCATAGTCTTAAGTAGCCATCTTTGCCTCTTCGGTATAGGTTGTCTCCTACTAAGGCATAGTCTTGAGCCTCTTGCTCCATGCTTCGTCTTCTTGCTAGACTAGCCTCTTTGGGTAATGTTCCCGATCGCATAAATTCTACCAATGGAGCACTCCAATCTGGAATTAATGACACTTGATTAAAGGGTGGCATGCTCCACTGGGGGCCTCACTTGGCACACTGGACAATTCTTAATCCACTCATGTATTTCTTTGTCCATGCTAGGCCAATATACTCCTAAACGTTTCAGATTCTGCAATGTTCGTTGTTTAGAATAGTGATTTCCTAGCAATCCTTCATGAGCTTGTTGCAACCAACTAGTATGTTCATCGTCCTCAACACAACAAGCTAGTACACCCTCTGTATCTTATTTGTACATGCTGCCTGCCAATATGTGATATTTTTGTGATTTTACAATTCCTTCTTGTGATGTTTTCACATTCTTATTTGCGGGTCCAAAGGTTAGGACTGGTACCAACTTATTTGCCCATTTAGGAACAACTTCTAAATTGAGCAGATAAGCATCAGGTAGTTCATTAGACACTCCTTGCGGTGACACTCCTGAAGTGATGCAAGAAAGGTGATCTGCCCGGAGGTGGGTTCTACCTTTTCTAACAACAACTTCAAAGTCATATTCCATTAGCAAGAGGAACCATCTACTAGACGTCCTATATTGCAAGGTTTATTGACCAAATATAACAAAGCTTGATGATCAGTGAAAAACTTGAACTTATTGGCCAATAGTGCCTAAACTTCTTCATGGCATATACCATGTCTAAACCTTCTCTCTCTGTTGTTGTATAATTTTGCTCAGCTGTAGTGAGCTGTCTGCTAGCATCTGCTATAGGAAAATGTAGATTTCCTTCACTTGTGGGTTGTGCTAGCACACATCTGATGGCATGATTGGAGGCATCCACATGGACATGGAATGGCTTACTCCAATCTGGGGCTGTCAATATTGGTGCTGTGCACAAACGTCTTTTTAGCTCATTGAAGGAGTTCTCGCATTCATCATTCCACTTAAAATTTGTCAACAAACCATAAAGAGGTTTAGCTATGATCGCATACATGTGGATAAACCTACGGTAATATCCACAATGGACCATAAAAGCTTGTACCTCTTTAATGTTCCTTGGCCTTGGCAACTCTGCTATGGCTCTTACTTTGTCCTCATATGTTGAGATTCCATTCTTAGAAACAATATGACCTAAGATTTTACCTTGACGCACCATGAACACACACTTTTATGGGTTCAAACACACTCGATATTCTCTACACTTGTTGAAAATTTGTCTGACCTCAGGGATGTGGTATCTTCTTTCTTGGGAATGAGCACATAAATCATCCACATATACTTCTAAGCTCTTTCGCAAGGACTCTTTGAAGACATGACACATGAGCCTTTGGAATATTGCAGGTGCATTTGTGAGCCCAAATGGAATCACATAAAATGCAAAGATTCCCCACTCTGTGGCGAAAGCCGTTTTGTGTTGATCTTCTGGGGCAATGGCTACTTGGTTGTAACCTGAAAATCCATCAAGGAAGCTATAAACTTCCTTGCCTGCAACACGCTCCAATAAATGTTCAGTGATTGGAAGTGGATAGCTATCTCTGATTGTAGCGGCATTAACTTTTTTAAGGTTAATACACACTCACAACTTTCCATTCTTCTTGGGCACCACTACAATGGGGGACACCCATTCAGTATGCTCAATCTCATAGATAAATCAAGCTTCAATCAGCCTGTCAATTTCTTCTTTCATCTTAGCCGCATAAGTGTCATTATATGTGTAGGGCTTTTGTTTGGTGGGCTTGTCATGAACAGTCATGGGGATCGTATGAGAGCATATTCTTGGATCTACCCCCTTCAAGTCTCTATAGTGCCATGCAGACACATCCCTATATTCCATTAATAGAGCTACGAGTTCCATTTCTTCTCTTGCACTTAGGTCATCTCCTATATATGTGCATCTCTCTTCGTTCTCTTCAATGGTCACTACAATCTTCTTGGTCTTTTCTTTATTATCATATGATTCTCCTATGATGGCCTCTCTCTAAGGCATTCGTACCAAAATTTTTCAATCTTCCACTTCATATTTCTTGAAATTTTCTGGTACTTTGAACAATGACTCCTCCTCTTCTTGTTTCACTGCTTTTCTTTTCTTTTTCTTTTGATTACTCTCACTTCCATCCTTTGAATTTACCATTTTAATACTTGTGAGAGGTTCTTCTTCTTTCTAGGTAAACACTCCTATATCTTCTAGATAGTGCTTCTCTGAGTTAAAGCAACTATCCATCACAGTGGACTCTAGATCATCGTCATTCTCTTCTTCTTCTATGAAGTCACTAGGGTCACATTCTTCTAGCAAGGGCTGACACATGAACACTGAAATATCATAACCCTCCTCATCACAATGAGGTGTTCATTGTTCTTCGTTGACTACAATGTCCATGGTAGCTAAGATTTCTGCCCAACCATGAGGCTCAAATTCCTCATCTGAAAAGATCATCGGTGTATAGGTTGGGTCTTTAATTGGTCTATATCCTAGAGAAGTTCCTTCTTCTCTTGCCTTTAAGCATTTTTCCTCTTCCTCCGCGACCTTGCACATCCACAAATGAGTATCTTCATGCAATCAGGATGGATCAGGTGAACTTCCAGAATGCACAGAGATAGAATCTTCTTTCGCTTTGTGGATAGGATTCCACTGTAGGGGTGGTACATCTCTGAAGGTGTAATCCTTCAAATTGACCTTGGTGGTGACCCCTAAGTGCTATAAGTACAAGGAGTTGGTTCCCCAATCCTATACTATTTGCAATTGTCGTAGGAAGGGTCTTCCTAGGATCATCTCATAGACATTATTTTTCTCAAAGTCACATATAGCAAATGTATGTTCAAACTCTACACCACACGTGGTTAGAGTTATCCCTTCGAGCAATCCTAGAGGTCTTTCAAAATGACCGTCTGCCATTTGAAGCTTCATTCTAGTTGGTCTTAATGTGGGTTTGCCCCATTGCTTCCACAAGGAGCTAGTCGCAATAGCAACTCCAGCACCTAAATCTACGATCACCTTGGTTGTGTAACCTTGGTAGGTGATTGGAAGATAAGTGTTACCTTCTTCACCTTTCCCCTATTTTTTCTAGAGGTATCTCTAGTAATTTTTGCTTAGAGCCTCTTTTTGGAATATTGGAATCAAGTTTTGGGACCTAATCCTTCACATGATTCCATAGTTCAAGTTTTGCTTTGAGTAGCTCTTATACAGTGAGATGACATTGAACCTTAGTGTTCTTCACGACATCAGTGTTCCTTGGAACCACTGAGTCTTCATGTCTTACCAGTATCGTAGAAGCTCTAATCTGAAGATATTCAGATTCCCATGGGCCTGGAAATTGAGGTAGTTCTTTTAAGGTATTAGATTAAAAATCTAATCTTTCATCTTCTTGTTGCTCTGGTTGGTCTCCATAGATAGATGGAATGTCTTAGTGAAATTGATCATGAAGATCATCAATTTCAGGAATATGAGGAGGATTACCCTTCTCCTTGGCCCATTTCTCTTCTTGTATTTCCCGCAAGAACTCTTGAGAGTGATCCTAAATTGAAGGAGGTATTCGAGCATCCGTGGAATTAGGAACATAAGCTCCCATTGGTGGTGAGCTTCCTCTCTCAATAATTGGTTGAGCCTGTAGAGGTAAAGAAACTTGGGGTTTGTTTACCAACCGCTCTAATCTTTCTAGTATGCCTTGGAAATGCAAATCTGATTTGACAAAGTTTGTCTGATTGAACTTTTGACTAGTCTCTATCATAACTTGCACTTGTTCTACCATTTTCATTCACATTTTCATCCGTTCAATCTCAAAATCTGCTCTAGGGTAACTCTTGTCTAGGTTTGCAGCTATTGGCCCTTCTTGAAGTCGAGCCTGGTAGGCCTTGAACATCATGTCCAAGCCTTTTGGGGTTGGATCTACAAGAACAGACCCTGGTTGTGGTCTATTTACAATGGGTGGTGGGGCAGGATGAGGTGGAGTGGATGGAGTTTCGGCATGCAAGGGGTTTTGAGATGCAATGTCTTCTATTTTGGTTTTTGCGTCTTTCAGGCTTTCTTCTAGTTTGGATAACTTTTTGTTCCACTTGCGATTGGCTTTCTCCCTGATATCCTTCCATGTTCTTGTTTTCCTCTTAGTAGGCTCTCTCGATTCACTCAACTCCGATTTCTCTGTTAAGGTTTATCTTGTTTTAATGCTTGTGCTCTAGTGACAACTTGTATAGGAGCTTCATTACTACTACTAGCACTTGAATCCACCACTAAGCCTACCACATTTAGGGGTGTGACCTTGGGCGCACTAGAGGGGTTTCTTGGACAATCTCTGGGGAGATGGTCTCTACCACACTCAGGACAAAAGGATTATATTGTGATGTTCTGTCCTTGTCCCAGAGTTGGTGAGTGGGGACATTCACAAATGAAATGGTCGCCCTGACACCTAAAACATGGTCCTCTAGGGGCTTGTGGTCTCATTTGTCTCAATTGGGGCCTAGAGTTAGGATTTGCATACATGACATTGGAGTATTCTAGCTCCCAATTTTGCTCCATAGGTGGTGCCTCAAATTGATACGAGTATATCTCACTATTCTTAGGTGACTGTCTAATAAGCATGTGGACTACCTTCATGGGAGTAGTTTGAACTAGGAGCATGAGAGTCATTTTCTGAGACCAATGGAGTTAGTGGCACCAATGCTCTATTAAGGTTCTCTTCTGTCACTGCATACTTAACTGTAATTACATTGGCAGGTGCTGATGGTTGGTTTCCTAGGCTTGGTTGTGGCCTATATGGTGCCTGATCATGTTGTTGTGATCTATAATATGGCTATTGGTATTAGTTCTGATACCTACTTTGTTGGTAAGGTTGCTGATAATTCTGTCTAACAGCCTGTCTATTGTATGGGCAATCTTGAGCCGTGTGGTTTGTGTATTTTCTCTCAATAGTGCAATATGGAGCATTCCTTTCTCTCATGTTCTGGTTGTGCAATGGGCATACATTAGCCATATGGTCGCCTCCGCAAGTATAACACCAATTCAATGAGGTGACTCTTGGTATTTGTCTATTTTGAACTCCTAGCTTCTTGGCAACTTGCTCTGCTATCTCATCCAGCTTAGTGGAGGCTCTAGAGGTGTGACTAGTAGAACTATTAGAGTCTTTATAGAGTTTGGATAGTCCTAGCTCCTCACCCAAGTTGTCTTCTATGCCAATGCAGGTCTGCACACACTCTTCTATGCTTCTAGGTTCTTTCAAGTACACATATGATCTTAACTTGGTGCTTAGTAAGCCATCTAAAAACAAAGCCACTTGTTTGGCTGGTGTGGGTAACTCTGGAGCAGAGCATCTTTCTAAGTATTGTTTGAACCTTCTTCCTGCTAATCGCACTGTTTCTTGGGGTTTCTGCTTGAAGTTGTGGATCAAAGATGATGTGTTATGCCTGATACCACTCTTGGAAAATTCTACGATGAATTCATCTAACAATTGACCTACATCGCGATAGTTGCAACTACTCAGTGGTTGAAACCAAGCTAAGGCAGTGCCCTTAAGAGTCAAACCAAATGCCTTGTACTGGGTGAACAAATCCTCAACCTGTTCAGCTCTTAATACTTGTTTGAACTCGGCCACATGATCATAAGGATCTCCAGTCCCGTCAAAATAATTCTTCATTGCCTTGATCACTTGAGTGGGTCTAAGGGTTCTTGGGTGCTCTCGGGGTCTAAGCAATGGAAAATCCTGTTCATCTCTTTGTTGCCTATGTGCTTGATGTCTCTCTCTTTCAGGTCTTTCATTTTCAAATCCTATTTCTGCCCACATTGTAAGAAGCTAGGAATGAGGCTCCTGTTGCTTACCTCCAAAAACAGTTGGAGAGTGAGCACATGACAGAAGTTGATTCTATGGAGAGTTTTCTAACAAAGATCAAAGACTTGAAGGAACAATTGATTTCTGCTGATGAGGTTATACCAGATAGCTCACTTGTGCAGACCGTTCTGAATGGTCTTCTTGATTCATATCAGAGTTTTGCTTCTACTCTTCGGATACACTTACCACATTGTAAGAAGCTAGGAATGAGGCTCCTGTTGCTTACCTCCAAAAACAGTTGGAGAGTGAGCACATGACAGAAGTTGATTCTATGGAGAGTTTTCTAACAAAGATCAAAGACTTGAAGGAACAATTGATTTCTGCTGATGAGGTTATACCAGATAGCTCACTTGTGCAGACCGTTCTGAATGGTCTTCTTGATTCATATCAGAGTTTTGCTTCTACTCTTCGGTTGATGATGAAAGGCAATCCAAATGCCTTGTCATTTGAGGAGTTAGTCTCTGTTCTATTGCAAGAAGATCAGTCCAGGCAAAACAGGTCCATTATGCGAGTTGTAGATCAAGCATTCCTGGCTAGTCAGAAGGTCAAATGAAAATGGAGCTCTTCAACTAGTAAGCAGAAATCTACTAATTCTGCACAATCGAAGAGGGAAGACAAAGATGAAAAGAAATCAGAAAACCAAAAATTGTTATGCAAGTATTGTAAAGGAAATGATCATATCATAAAGAACTTTCCAAAACTGGCTGCTAAAGAGGCAAAGAAGAAAAAGGCTAGAATGGTTGTTGTAGAAGCCTCTACACCAAAAACAGATTTTGCTAATCTTGTGCAAGAAGAAGAATCGGCATTTACTATTGTTTGCAGTTTTGACCCATCTTCTCATGAGCAGTGCATGTCTATAGTAGACTCAGATGTCTGGTACTTTGATAGCGGGGCGACCAAACATATTACCTCGCAGCATAGTTTCTTCTCTTCACTCGAGCCTCTCCCTACAGGGAATACTGTTACATGCACCGACAACTCCTCTTATCCTGTTACGAGAGTTGGTAAGATCATTTTGACTACTACTGATGGTAGTTCTTTCACTTTCTTAGATGCTTTATTTGTGCCAGGGATCAAGAAGAACCTCTTATCAGTTTTTGCATTAGCCAAGATTAGCTTGGTTGTGACATTTGTTGATGACAGGTGTACAGTTCATGATCTGTCAAATGGCGATGTGATTATTGCTTCTGGCATTTTATGTCGTGGGCTGTATAAGCTCATAGACTATGAAAGATATATGAATGATTCAGCATGTGCAGTACATGATTCTCAGGCTATGTCAGATGCAAAGCTTTGGCATGCACGCTTTGGTCATCTATGCCTGCAAAAATCTGAAATGGTGTCATCTTTGCCCAAACTTGAGGCACCTGGAAAACATGTTTGTGAAGGTTGTATTTTGGGCAAAATGAAGCATTCCTCATTTCCAAAAGATGGTTCAACTCGGGCTACTCAAAAGTTGCAGCTTGTACATAGTGATGTTTGTGGTCCTATGCAGACACCTTCTTTTGGAAATTATCTTTACTTCGTGGCTTTCATTGATGACTTTTCCAGGCATGCATGGATATATCCATTGAAGGCAAAGTCCGAAGTGTTCATGTGCTTCAAAAAGTTTTTGGTTTGGCTGAAAATCTCTCAGCATGTAAAATGGGCACCCTCCATTCACATCAAGGGGGGGAATATATGTCTTTTGATTTTAATGCATTTCTGGTTGAACGTGAGATAAAACACCAGTTTACAATGTCGTATACACCTCAACAGAATGGATTTGCTGAATGAAAGAACAGGTCACTCATGGAGATGGCAAGGTTTATGGTCTAGAGTCAGGCCTTACCACATAGTTTCTGGCTTGAGGTTGTCATGTGTGCAGCATATGTACTTAACAGGTGTCCCACTAAAGCGCTGTAGTCTATCACTCCATATGAGGCTTGGCATGATCGCAAGCCATCTGTTCCTCATCTGCATGTTTTTGGTTGTTTGGCATATGCATTAGTGCCTAAACAACATCATAGAAAATTGGATGATAAAGCAGTAAAATGTATTTTTGTTGCGTACAATTTTGAAAGTAAAGGCTATCGTCTGTATAATCCACATACTAAACGCATTCTCGTCAGTCGTGATGTTGTTTTTGTGGAAGATGCTATTTAGCCATTGCTTTCATGTACTAAGGAGACATCTGTTAGCTCTAAAGACATGTATGATACTTTGCTGCCTCTTTTTACAGGTGGATAGTCTAGTGCTGGTCCTAATGAGGCAACTTCTCAGCCTTTGCAGGTTTCATGTCATGATGCATATCATCTCATTTCTGATGCAAATTTACATGATGCACTTGTTGATGAGAGATTTGACATTGAGGAGGCAAAAACTATGCCAAAATGGCTAGTGCAAACTTTGTGTGATAAAAAATTAGATGCACCTCTCTCATATCATACTCGATCACACTCTCATACTGCCTATTTTGCATCAGATTGTTATGCTACGGCTACATCTAGTCTCTGTGATGAGAATGAGCCTGTTTCATAAGCAAAAAATTCAGAAAATTGGATGGCTGCTATGCAATTTGAATATGATGCTATAATGAAGAATGGTACTTGGTCTTTATGTGACTTACCTCCTGGCAAGAAGGCCATGGGCACGAAGTGGGTTTACAAGCTAAAGCATAAACTTGATGGAACAATTGACAGGTATAAGGCTAGGCTTGTTGCAAAGGGTTATGCACAGGAAAGAGGCATTGATTTTTATGAGACCTTTGCACCTACATGCGGTATGAGTACTGTTCAGAGCATCTGTGCACTTGTAGCTCATCATGGTTGGAATGTACATCAATTGGACATTAAAACTGCATTTCTGAATGGTGACTTGCATGAAGAAGTGTATGTTTTTCAGCCCCGTGGCTTTGTGCAGAAAGGGCAAGAAACCTAGGTGGGTAGGTTAAAGAAGGCATTATATGGTTTAAAGCAAGCACCACGTGCTTGATATGAGAAGACACATGCCTATCTAATTACACATGGTTTTGAGTACAGTCCAACTAAAAGCACCTTATATGTTAAGCGTGCTAATGATGTTCTTCTGATCATTGCTGTCTATGTTGATGACATGCTGGTCACTGGTCCTATTGAGAAGCATATTTCTGATTTTAAGGCTGATTTGCATGCCTCATTTGAGAGGTCTGATTTGGGGCATTTGCATCACTATTTGGGCATTTAGTTTATGCAAGTTCATGGTGGAATGGCTTTATGTCAAACGAAATATATTGACACATTATTGCATCGTTTTGGCCTTCAAGACTGTAAGCATATTGCCACTCCTATGGAGGCAGGTTTAGGATTGAGTCTTCATGATGCTCGGGATGCATTTGATGCTATCCTCTATCAGCAAGCTGTTGGATGCCTCATTTACTTATGCATTACTCTACCAGATATTCAGTTTGATGTCTCACAGATGAGCAGTTGTATGCATTCCCAGGTGTCAAGCATTGGCAGGCAGTTAAGCACATCTTTTGCTACTTGAGTGGTACTCGGTTACTTGGGTTGTTTTTATCCCAAGGGGGGATCACTACCACCGGATTTGCATGCTTTTTCTGACTTAGACTAGGCTGGTTGCTATGACACGTATGTCCACTAGTGGCTTTTGCTTCATGCTTGTTAGCTCATGTATATCTTGGTTGAGCAAGAAGCAGCCTATTGTGGCCACTTCCAATTGTGAGGCTCAGTATAGGGCAGCTTGCACAGCGACTATTGAGTGTGTGTGGCTCATACGCCTTATGGCTGTTTTGGGTGTTGGTCAGTCTTCTGCCACCACCATCTTCACTGACAGTCAGAGCGCATTGGTAGTTGCGAGGAACCCTATGTTCCATGCTCGCACGAAGCATATTGAGGTGCATTATGATTATGTGAGAGATTCTCTGCTAGGGAGATCAGCTTGGCATATGTGCCCACGCAGGAGAACATTGCATACCTTTTCACAAAGGCTCTGCCTAGCAAGAGGTTTGAAGCTTTCCGCAAAGCTTTGAGCTTACTTCCTTTTGTGGAGTGATTTCCCTATAGCTTGGCACTTCCTTATACATGAGTGCTAGCTACTTGTTCACCACATAACTCCCAAGGGGGATTTGTTGATATATTTATGTAGTGATGTGTGTGAACACTCTAGGACCACCGAGGCACTTTTTCCCCTCTTTAGGAGGTTTTTTTCCCCCGGCTTTAATATATGCCTATTGCCCTAATGGGCTACTTATCTTTGTACATTCTCTAGTAATACATTCAGTATTATGTGTTGTGCTCCAAGCTTCTTCTTCTTCCTTGAGATGTTCACGTGCTTCCGCAGACATCTAACTCCAACAAAAAAACCAAAAATAGAAACTCAAACACGAATAAGGATAGGGATCAAAATCAGACAACGATAGGATGCTAAACAGATAGTGATCGAACATGAAAAACAAATATGCTGAAATCCCTCCATAGTGAAATAGATAGTGTCAGCATTAGGGGAAAAAATGAACCCTACAGGGGCCTTTTAGATTAAGGAGTGATTAGTGATGGACCAATGAGAGGAGGTTGGTGGACACAGTCTAGTCCCTTAGTCACCTAGGCTAGGCCTAGGCTTCCCTTGTTTTTTTGTGGTCAAAGGTGGTATGAATGACTAAAAACCATACGTTCTTCTCCAAAAGCGGTTTGATAGTGCTAAAGTTTCAACCATACCCCTTGGATGAACTCAAAGATCCAAAGGCTTATGTCAAACAGAAAGAGGTTGGCATACATTTTTGTCCCTTGGATGTGCACAAGATCTAACGGTGTTGATTCAAACTCATGAAGAAATGCACCTTCAAATATATTTCGTTGGGTGTAGCTAGAAACCAATCCGTGAGATTAAATGTTTTGAATTTTGGGCCACTTTCAATGCTATCCATTGGATCCTTGCTAGATCAAATGGTTGTGAGGGAATATATTTTAGAAGACCTGAGGATTCTTTTTCAGCCTTTTGCTCTTTGGCCCATCGAATGGTGACATATCTACCCCACCACGGAACTGCGCCAATTAGTTTGTCGTTTTTTGTGAGTCCACAAACTCCCATTCCTCATTTAATGCATCCTATTTTGTCATCTTTTGATAAGCACACCCTCCGTAATCGTGGCCGCTTGTGTCATTCGATCTCATGGACAGAAATACCCATGATTGCTCATCTTTTAGAAGACTTTTTCTCTTCTTGTGATAGGCATACTCACTTTCATCTTAGTCATCCATGAGATTTTATCTAAGGGATGTGAATGCCCATGATTCCATTCAGAGTGAGCATATATTTTGATACATTATTTTATTGCAAAAACCACTAGTGGTTTTTTTTGGGTCCTAATCCCTTGTTTTATTAATCTTAATCCCTAAAAATTAGGGATCCTTACAAGGCCCATTCAGGGTTCCTTTTTTCCCCTAATGGAACCCCTCTACAAAGATGTGCATATGCTTTGATATCATTGTTGTCGAATCTTACATACACCTATACATAGAGAGTACGAGATCTAAAAATGGACAAAAAAATGGATTTGCACAATAGACGAGAAATTACACAATATTGGGTGCAATCTCGCCTCACACACTCTATTGTATGAACCTAGAGAGTGTATGTATTTATAGTTTGTTTATTGTTTCTAGAATACAGATTACAATGAGAGTGACACTTCAAAAAAGAAACAAGCATGAACGTAAAAAGTTGCTCTCTTTTATGGAGAGCTTTATCTTTTATGTACAAAAGTCATGTTCTGGAGTGATCCTTATCTCTGTAAGAAAATAACAGCACAACGAAATAGACCTATAGAGAGAGTTGAGAGAAAAATGCAGACAAAGATAGATGTAGAATGAGAGATAGAGAACTCAAATTCTCATATTGCCGAGCATAATGCAGTTACAATGATGGTTTTGTCCACCCGTGCGCTCCCAATGTGGAGCTTAGATGGTGATCTAGACAGACTCTAGGTGAAGGGCTTACTAGTGTCCAATGCTATGTAAAGCTCAACCTGGGCTGTGCTTATATAGCTTTTACAAGGTAGTTCGGTATAGATAAACGTAGTCAGAAGATACGAAATAGTCGATGAATATACGATCGGACAAGATCTCCACAACCAGAAGTCGTACTGTCTCGGCCCTATGGGCCATGGGGATAGGCCCCCCAGACCCGCAGAAGGGGGCCAGCCCTGCTCTTCACTCCCCCCATTAAGGTCCTATAGGGAAACCGCACGACGCCACAGAGCCTTTTTTTTCACCTTAAATGGCAACCCAATGGCCTGGAAGTTTATGCCCTACCTAACCTGATGGCTAGGCTCACAAAGATCATCTACAACCATCAATGGTCACACATAGACCTCATCTAACTTGGAAGTTAGGGTTCCACAAATGTCCGGGCTCTCATAATGGCTTCTCCTCATAATGGGGGCCTTAGAACTTAGAGCACCGTGGATCATTTGTGATCACATGAGTGTGGAGTATTGAGCATATCTAACACCCCCCCTCAATGTCTACCCTATGGTGAACTACCTCCTTGGTCCAATCCCAAGCTTTGGAAAGTGTCGAAGAAGTTGCTCTCTCCCAAGAGCCTTGGTGAAGATCTCTACTCCATTTTCTTCAGTAGGACAATAACTTATCTCGACGACCCCATCCTCAATCAAATCATGCATATAGTGATACGGAATTTCTATGTGCTTGTATGTGCATGGAAAATAGGATTTTTGGCAATGGCCATGTGACTTTGGTTGTCACACTTCAACTTTGTAGCCTGTTGTCCTTGTATTCCTATGTGCCATAGGATCCTCCTCAACCATATTGCTTCACATGCTGCAACGCATGCAGCTTTGTAGTTAGCAGAAGATAATGCTACAGTCGGTTGCTTCTTACTAATCCAAGAGAAAATCTGTGATCCTAAAGAAAAGCAATATCCAAAAACTAATTTTCTGGTATCAATATATCCAACCCAATCTGAGTCACAGTATCCGACCAGAGATAATCCTTCTTCATAAAGAATACCATAATCAGTGGTTCCTTTCACATACCTGAGTATCCGCATGTTTGCCTTCCAATGAGTTTGGCAAGGCTTATTAGAGAACTTGCTTACTACTCCAAGAACATCAGAGATGTCTGGTCTGCTATTACACAAGTAGATGAGACTTCCAACTAATTTCCTGTATCTTCCAATCCACTGGAGGTGAAATATCTTCAATAGATAATTTTGTGTTGACCTCTATAGGTGTAGAAATTTCCTTGCAATCCTCCATGTCGAATGCCTTCAATATCTTCCTTGCATACTTTTGTTGAGAGATGAAAATTTTCCCTAGTTCTTGCCAAATTTCAAGACCTAAGCAATAATGCATTAAGACTAAGTCTGTCATTTCAAATTCAGAACTCAAGGCATCTTTTGTTTGTTGAAGAAGAGCATCATCATTTCCTGTAATCACAAGGTCATCTACATAGAGTACAAGCACAATTGTCTTCCCTCCTCTGTTTAGAACATACAAGTTAGAATTAGAAGCACATCTTTTGAAACCTAGATCCAAGAGATACTTATCCATCCGCTGGTACCATGCTCTAGGGGCTTGTTTTAGCCCATATAATGCCTTCTTCAGCTTACATACCTTGTTCTCTAAATGGGGAGCCTCAAACCCTGGTGGCTGAGACACATATACCTCCTCCTTGAGGTCTCCATTCAGGAACGCTGATTTGACATCCATATGATAGACTGGCCAACGCTTATGTGCAGCCACAACTAGTACTACTCCGATATTAGTCATTCTTGTAGTCCAGGCAAATGATTCACAAAAGTCAATGCCTTCAACTTGTGAGTAGCTGCCCTGTGCAACATGTCTTGCTTTATACTTTTCTAAAGTACCATTAGCCTTGTACTTTAGCTTCCAAACCCACTTGGTGCCAATGAATTTACGCTTAGGGGATCGATCCCCTAGCTCCCAAGTTCCATTCTTCATGATATTGTTGTATTCTGTTTGCATGACAACCCTCCAATTCGGATCATGGAGTGCCTCTTCCACATTGGTTGGTTCCTTTGCTTCTTGAATGAGATGAGCCATCAAGGCTGTGTTTACAATATGGGTGCTTGCTTGTCTTTGTTCCTCTATTCTTTGTGATTGCTTTGGTCCATTTGCAACCTGTTCTAGTGACTGTGGGATGGGGTTTTTAGAATCATAGAGCTTCCTTACCCAACATGGCGATGGCTTTTTTACTTGGGTGTCAGCAGGTTGGTGACTTTCAAATTCATCATCTGAAGATGATGCTTCCTTCTCTTGTGTAGAAGGGATAGCTCTTGGGCTAGGTTCATAGTGGATTGCCCCTTCGCCTAATGATAAAGTGGAAGCTCTCTTTTCTTCCTCCATTGCATGTGGCTGCTCCTCCTTAAACACCACAACACGACTCGCCATGATCTTCTTAGCCTCAGGGTAAGCCTTCTTATCTTCACTATACCCCAGGAAGATACATTTGATGCTTTTTGGTTGAAGCTTGTCTCTCTCCCTATTTGGAACATGTACATAACATTCACTTCCAAATACTTTGAAATGGGAAACAGAAGACTTTTTACCAATGTAGGCTTCTTTTGGAGCCTTTCCATCAAGTGCTTGATGTAGACAACAGTGTTGACAGCCTCTACCCAAAATTGATTAGGCAAACCCTTTCCTTTCAACATGCACCTTGCCATCTCCATGATGGTTTGGTTCCGACATTCTGCAACACTATTCTCTTGAGGACTATGGAGGACATCTTGCATTGTTCCCTACCTTTACTATGATGGGCTCCTTTAGAGGCTGTAAGGAACTGTAAAGGTCTTTTCTACTCGTCATCTGACGAGATGCACCACTGTCCAACACCCATGAGTCATCTCTTCCTGAATCTTCAGCTGAGGAGCACACCTCCTCTATCGTAACAAATAATTGAAGCTCTGTTTCTCCTGTGTTGGTAGAATCCTTGCCCTTGCCACCTTTTGAAGAGCCAGTCTTCTCTTCTGCCTTCTTGATGCGACAGTCTTGGATTCTGTATCCTTTCTTCTTGCAGTGGAAACACTCTTCCTTGAACTTCTTTTTTTCGTTTCTTTTTGTCTCCATCTTTTGAAGACTCTGTTTTCCCTCCTTTGGCATTTGCTGTGAATGCAGCATCTCCTTTGCTACCACCACTCCTTGCCTTGAGCTGCTCATACGAATCAAGGATAGAAGTGATTTTAAAAATCCATAGGGTGTAGTTCGTACCATCAAGTTTACCTTTTGTGAAGGCTCCTGGGCGTATCGGCAATGTTGGGATGGCCGACATCATTGCTACTCCTACTTGTGCACCACCTACTCCTGTTGATGAAGCACCTTGACTCCCAGTCATAGATGATGAGGCACCACTTGACATCTTCTCCCTTTTGTCGTTCAAACCTGTGCAACCTCTGCATTTCTGCTTCTACACCACTCAGAACCTCCTGAACTCTGTTACCATGTAAGAAAATAACAATAGAGCGGAACAGACCTGTAGACAGAGTTGAGAGAAAAACATAGATAAAGATAGACGTAGACTGAGAGATAGAGAACTCAAATTCTCACATTGTCGAGCGTAATGCAATTACAATGATTGTGTTGTCCACCCATGCGCTCCCAATGTGGACCTTAGATGGCGATCTAGACAGACTCTAGATGAAGGGCTTACTAGTGCGCAATGCTATGTAAAGCTCAACCTAGGTCGTGCTTATATAGCTTTTACAAGGTGGTTCAATATAGATAAACGTAGTTGGGAGATACGGAATAGTCGATAAATATATGATCTGACAATATCTCCATGACCAGAACTCCTACCGTCTCGGCCCTACGGCCTGGGGGGATAGGCCCCTTAGACCCTGCAGAAGGGGGCAAGCCCCCCTCTGGAGTCCCCCCATTAAGGTTCTATGGGGAAACGGCACGATGCCAGAGGGCCTTTATTTTCACCTTAAATGGAAACCCAATGGCCTGGAAGTTTATGCCCTACCTAACCTGATGGCTAGGCTCACAAAGATCATCTACAACCATCAAGGGTCACACATAGACCTTACCTAACTCAGAAGTTAGGGTTCCACAAATGTCCGGGCTCTCATAATGGCTTCTCCTCATAATGGGGGCCTTACAACTTAGAGCACCGTGGATTATTTGTGGTCAGATGAGGATGGAGTATTGAGCATATCTAACAATCTCAACCACTATTTTTATGACTTTTTAGAAAAAACCCACTATGTGGATCTTTATTTACAAAATATGTGACAAATATATTCTATCTAATTTATGTCGTCCACGCCCTCACACACCTTCAATCGTCATATCAAAAGACAAAGTAAATTAATATCTCAATAATAGAATCCAATAATTTAACATTCCGTAAGTGATAACGATTCGCGTACTTGTTTTGGAGAAAGAGGTTTCTAAATTTCTTAGTCCTTCATAAATAACCCTAAAAGCACCATTAGAGTTATTGAGAATAAAATAGAGATTTATGAACAAAACACCTTGAATGGGAAATAAAATAGGACAAACTTTTGAAGAAACATTAGGGTTTGCAGGTATGCGTGAAAGATTAGAATACACACCTTGGGGATTCCCTTAGCCCTCACTTCTCATAATGTACATGTGGAGCTTGACATTAGCTTGTTCACATAGTTTTCAAGTCATTTAAAATCTTTGTGCCCATTTGTTAACCTCTTACTTCAGTTACTAAGTTTTCCAAACAACACCCAGAGGAGAGCCGCTGAGATCATTGCTGTTGTGGCTTGATGAGCCACATGTGATATATGTACACACAAACGGTGTATAGTTAGATTCCAGCATCAAAGTATTAACAATAGTGTAAAGCTCCAGCACGTGACTCAACTATTCATGAAGAATAATACGAAATCAGAGACGAAGTGCAATATAATTATAATTGCAAGGGCAATGAAGACGAACACGGTGACATTGACTGAAGCATTGGACAACATAGCCGTATTGGGTGGCGTTTTCGTCTGATCAGTTGTTCAGCATCCTTCATGACGTCCAGCCTTCTAGCGGCGATCTGTGGCGGTGCTATGGTACTATGGGCCATTGGGTACCTACTGTTACCTGTATGGAGCCGGTTGAGCGAGTGAGAGAGGTGAATCCAGTCAGAGATGAAAAGTCAGCGCTTTCCCATTCATGTTCACACTTAAAAACGCGTGGGGATGTCGACATGTGGGAGAGGTTTCTGCTCATGAGTGACTAATGCGCTATCGTCAGGCGAGGGATTGAAAGTTGACCACCGGCAGCGTCAGGTTTGCCGCCGGTGGCCCCGCCCGACTGAGTAGGTAACGCCGTCACCCCTCCTCCTGCCGACCTCTGGAATGTTGAAATCTCTCGCCGTCGGGATGGCGCTGCTCGCTGTTGATCCCCTCCCATTTCCCTTCAATTCCTGTGCGCTGCGGTCTCAACGCCAAGCGGGGCCTCGAGTTTCTTCTCACCCGCGAGGTCTCTACAGCCAGTTATCATCATAAGCTCACTTTCTGATCACGCTTATCATACCCGGAGCGGAATAGTTGAAAAGTCATTGAAAACGCTGTGAGCTGCAATTGGCGTACTTTCTGAGTCGTACGTAATGCTGCGTATTGTCTTTCATTCCCCTCTTACGTGTCTGCGAAGGACTCTCGGGTACTAATGCCCTCCGACCTGTCTCCTGTTTGGTTAATTTAATTCCATGGGGTGATCCTAGTCGACCGGACATGGTTATTTTTATTCTGCAATTCTTCCCTTTCGCCATTTAGCTCAAGGGGTTTGAAACTTTGAATCATCGTCCTGTTATTGCAGAAGTCCTTTACATATGCGTTCTTTGTCGTTTCCATGCTTCGCATAGCTCTGTCTGAGCGGGCATTTCCTTTAGGTTTAACGAAGCTGCAAGCATACGTCCTCTCAAATTTTTTTACGCGGAGTAGCTCTGCTGCCCTAAAAGCCACCCCGCCCCCCTCTCTCGCTCTCTCTCTCTTCCCCCGTTCCTCCTGCAGAAACTCATTACGAACCCGTTGAATGCCCGAACCCGCTAGGAAAGCAGTCTTGCAAGCATAGACCGATTGATGGCAGGAGAACTTCGTCATGGAGCGCTGCCTGAGAGCTCCCAGCAGGGTTCAGAGGATGTGCTGTGGGGAGGTATGACACCTGCGAGCAATGCCACCACAACGCTTCAAAGAGATCGATCCTTTATAAAGTCAGAAGCAAAGGCCGAACATTCCCATCAGCAGATACTACATTCCACAGATCAGTTGAAATCTATGTGGACTATCCATCCTAGCAATTCACCGTACTCCTGCTCTCCTTCAACACCTATTTCTCAGTTCCTGATGCAAGATGTCCCCAGCACACCATTAGCTTTTGCTGATTCTTGGAGTGGAGTGAGCGCAAGGACATGTCTTACGGGATACGGATCCAGTGGTCTGGGTAACACGTACGAATATCCAAGAACGATGACCTACACACAGTGCTTACAGGAAGGGATGAATCTTGGCGAGACATTCTCGAGCTATTCTGACCATCATCTCCTGGCCAGACCATCTTCTGATGCTGGTGCATACGTCTCTCCGACACTTTTCACGCAAATGCCAGTGAGTATAAGCTCTTCAACGGGTTTCAAACAAGAAATTCAAGATCGACAGGAACATGAGGGGAGCCCATTGTTTGATGTTACTTCAATATCATTTGAGGAAAGGCACCTTAGATCATCGACATGCCAGGAGGCCTCTAAACAAGTTGCCTCCCCGAGGTCACCGTCGTTACTTGTATCCGGCCGGTTGGCTACCCATGTCTATACTACGGATATTGTCTGTACCAATCCAGCTGCTGTGACGTCCTCCATATCTTCTTCCTCAAGTGAAGGCATAGGACACGATCAAGATCACTCGAATGAACAACAAACAAACGCAGGCTCTACAGGAACGGTCCTGCTAGAAGCCCCGAGCGAGGAGGGCGCGAAGGATCCGATTTGTCATGACGAGGATCCTGTAACAGCGGGCAAGGAAGTAACTTCTGACTCAACTAAGGAGTAAGTGATTTTCGATGTTGTCCTGATTTACTGACATCTACAGTAATGCATCTCGTTACTTGAAGAAATTTTATTAAGGTAACTCAAATAGATATCATATCTAACAATTGAACTATCGTTTGAATAATCCGCCAACTGCATTTTACTAGGAATGCATTTTGTACTTCTAGATGAGATAACAGAGATTTTCTTACCAATGGCTTGCCCGAATTCGCCCATATTTGCAATGAGCTCCAGTACTTCTACAAAATAACCAGGTTGTCTGTTAGCTAAAATTGACTCTGACGATAGTTCGTTAGATCTACTATCTATGTCTAGAGGAAGACAGTATAGCTGTCTGACTTACTTTGGAGGCAAAATTATGTCTTGAAACTGTGCGTAGTACAATGTAGTATGTACTGATGATCTAGGCCTGCATCCCAAACAAATGTAGCTAATTAATTTTTCATCCGTGTCCTTTAAAAATGGTTCACTTCAAAGGAAAATGTAGGTCTCTCCATTGCCTTTCTAGCAAAGAACCTAGGTGGTAGTTTTCATTTCATTTTTTCCTTTTCTTGCGCCCAGACATTGCACCTGCCTAGTCTGCGGGGTAGGGATTCTCGCTTGCGCTCATCTCGAGTCTCAATCGAAGCAACTGTAACGAGGATTGCATATCTTTCCAGAGATGGAGTAGTACACGACCATAAAAATTTTGGAGTATATATGCAAGCAGTAGAGGATTTGAATATTTTTAGGTGTTATACAGCCTGCATGTTCAATCTATCGGTTAAAGTTACAATTAAGGGGAAAGACAAACCTTCAGTTTCGGCGCGTGGATCCGATCTTGTGAAGAAATATATTTTACAGCTTTTCCCGATTACTTTTTCGCACCGAATCGGTGGGATTGAATTAAATAATATAGGAAACAACTGCATTGCTGGAATCAAAATAGGAACCTGGAAGTTATCAAAAGTAAAGGTCGTCAAAGATGGAGGTTGCTAACACGAAACAAATCAAAACTGCAATTAAAAATTGTTGATGACTGCAGTCTACGCACTCAACCATCCCTGGCCAAACTCATCGATTTGGTCGCGTTTCGCCCACATGTCAACGAGAACTGGGGTAAAGGCAGAATCCATAGCTGCACGCAACCGCGTCAACGCGCTTCGCCTTTTTCGTGGACGATTGCGAAAGTTGGAACGAATTTTTAGCAGTATGATACCCAGACTGGGAGGACAAAAGACATCATTAGTGATCGGCTCCCCTTGATTGATTTGTCTGCTCAAGTTGCTAACTGCTTCTTCTGCTATCGGCCCATTCGCCAGCGCGAAATCCTGAGGAAATGGGAAGTTGGAACTCGACGAAGAAAATGATTTCATATTCTTTAGAACATTTGGATCACTTTATTTGCGCAAGTTTATTGAGGTCTACTTACAGATAGAACAGGCTACAGCCCTAAACGCGAAAGTGAAAAAGAGAACATTCTGTCTTGTAGTTCTGGTACCCTAACCAGCTGCACCCATCGTAGTTCATTTCGTCCTAATTAGAGAAACACGGTCGGTTTGAAGATTCTTTCTTTTAGAACAGTACTAAGATCTCTATTATCTAGATAAGCATGACGTTTGTGAAGGTTACTACGAAACTTTTTGGTACCTTGAAGAGCAGGTTTGTGTTCCTCTTGTACGACTCCTGTCACGTTTTCATGCAGGTCTAATGTCAAGCTTCAGTAATGCTTGCAGATTCGTCTGAATTATGCAATCAACTTCATTATCAACAACCACATGCCCAACAACCGTCCATTATATTAGTGGCGAAATTATATTGGTAAATAGGGATACATAATTCTTACCATCTGACCTATCGCCGGCGAGTTCTAAGTGAACATGTCTGCATTATATGCGTTTCGTGGCTATTGAGTTGCATTTTTTTTTGTCTTTGCAGCCTCGTTCTCTCTAATTTATTTTCGTCTCAAATGTGTTCAGAACATCAGGAAAACCTAAGAAAAAGGGGCAGAAGCGTCATAGAGAAGCAAGAGTGGCACTAGTGACCAAGAGTGAAGTCGAACATCTGGAGGATGGTTTTCGATGGCGCAAATATGGCCAGAAAGCCGTGAAGAATAGCCCCTACCCGAGGTACGTGATGCTCGAAATCGTTTCTCTTTTCAGCGCGCCTATGAATGAATTCTTACGGAATGAGATGAATCAAAGTCCAGTTGTGACGGTTCACCAAAAGCTCTCCTACTCGTTAATTAGTTTTGCACCTCACAGCAATCAGAATCATTTTGCACACACGGTTTTGAAAATGGAACAGCAGAAATAAGGATTGTCCATGAGCACACGCGATCTATCATTTTCGATGGTGTTCAGTCTTGAATGTTTTACGCAGGAGCTACTATCGCTGCACGAACATCAAATGCTCGGTGAAGAAGAGAGTAGAGAGGTCCCCAAAAGACGCCAGCATGGTGATCACCACGTATGAAGGTCAGCACAATCACCATAGTCCGGCCTTCTTAAGAGGATCCATCGACAGCCATCACAACCAACAAATACATATGCACGCATTAGTAGCAGCAGCAGTAGCTTCAGCTGCTACGGGATCATTACATATGGGGAACTTCTCGAGTACGCTATCGATGCCCTATGATCCTCTGCTTGCCGCCATGAGCCCCTCCACCGCCGCTACTCCAGTGTCGTTTACAGGATCAATGTCCCATCTTCCTTGGAGCACCTATGATCATACTCACTCCGGAGCTGCAGAGCCTTGCAGTGGAGGCTCACAAGCGATCTTTCCTCCGCCAGATATGAATTTTCCTTCTTCTCTTCCCAGGGTCAACGACCTTGCCACATCCCTGTCAACCAGCGCCACGTTTTCCTTCCCTTATTCTTCTACTTCATACTCATCCAACCATGATCTTCTAAATTTTAGACCTAACCCGGACCGGGCCACCTTTACAAACCCTGCCTCGATTCCGCATAACCCTAACGTGAGAGTTGTGAACCCTCCCTCTTTTAGTGTAGATGGGAGGCCCTCGGTCCTCAACGCTCCAGCTCAGTCCACGTTCGCTAGTCCCCTTACATTCATCGGTTCAAATTCTTCGTTCGTCGATCCTATGCATGAGCGTCTGTCTTCTGCCACAAACGTCGCTCGAAATTTCAATGTACCTGCTAACCAGGTTGTAGAAGACATTCATGAGCAACATGGATCGACTGTGCTTGCCCAAGCATTAGAGCGATTCCGTCCAGAAACCTAGTGATTGAAAGGCTAATTGCAATTCTCATCGATACACAAAACAGGGAATCTATAAATACACCCTTGAGTAGCCCTATTTGGCTGCAATATTCATTCTTATAATATATCTGCATCATGTTAACTTGTTTTGCTTTGAGAGTTCATCGCCAGCTATTCGTTCTATTCCTTTGAGTTATCAGTACAGGTTCTATCAGACCGGCATCTGTTTTTCACTTAATTATATGCTCCATAATAGCTGTACTATATTGATTTCAGAAGAGGTTGAGAGAGAGAGAGAGAGAGAGAGAGAGAGAGAGAGAGAGAGAGAGAGAGAGAGAGAGAGAACGTTTAACGAGCTTGACATTGCGTACC
Organism: Ceratopteris richardii; assembly: GCA_020310875.1. NCBI lineage: Eukaryota > Viridiplantae > Streptophyta > Polypodiopsida > Polypodiales > Pteridaceae > Ceratopteris > Ceratopteris richardii. Next base: position 10,127,629 of record CM035409.1, read on the forward strand.
TGCTAAATATTTGGAAAGTCTTTAACACATAAAAGGCCTCGAACATACAGTATATACCTTAATTGCTTGTTTTGGATGTTTGAAATCGGATGTTTTCATCCAGTTTTCTTTACATCAATACACTTGGGTTCCTGACGACTTCCCAAATCTGTGTCCGAAGGGTCGAGCTTACTCTTTGTTGAGCTCTGAGCCACCGCCATTAATTTTCGCAATGGTGATAGCTTGCACGTTTCACGATCGAAAATTAACAATGCATGATAAATATTTGCTCTATGATTACGTTAGACAGAATAAGCACTGGCTTCTGTTAAGTTTATTGATTTAGATTAGCTCATGCATAATCTCCTCCTCAATGGTACTCCTGTATGTTGCATAGTTCATAAATGAGGCACATGGTGATCCCGTCAGATGAAAAAATTAGGTTAAGGGGATTAAGAAGAATTTACGGTCAATGAGAAGCAAGAAAGATTGGAGTGGTCTGCTGCATTTGAACTTTACACTTATAGAATCTTCAATGTGAATTCAATATCGTTTTAAGATGGATCACTTCAATTTAGCATGTCAAACCACTACTACTTACAAGAAGATGGGTACTCATCACCACTTTGTTCTGTTTTCATTTTCAGCTTATAGATGACAAAACAATACAAAAATCCCTTCACGTTTGTCATGAAGTTAAAATCTATATCCGTTACGTAAGTCACTCACTTCATCGATAGTCGGTTGAAAAGAAACCCTTACGAAGTATTTTTGACATATGAGCATCACTTATATATTATTGCGCACACGAGCAAAACTCACGTTCAGGTATGCGATCCACATATTCTACAATACATGCATAGGATATGTTTCGTTTTGTGTTTTCTTTTTTAGCTTGTACTTAGTTAAAGAGACACAATGTACAAGATAATGATCAGGAGGAGATACAAAGCATTTTTTTGACGATATCATCCCTTGTAGCATTAGGGGAAAAAGTGAGCCTTGTATGGGCCTTGTAAAGATTCCTAATTTTCATCACTAAATGGGCCTTGTAAAGATTCCTAATTTTCATCACTAATCAATCCTTAAGCTAAAAGGTCCAGGTAAGATTCATTCTCTAACGAGTAGAATAAAGTGTGTAGATTTGAGTAAAATCAATGTGTCTACACTGCCTTCAAACAATGCGTAGCACATCTCGCATACTCAATAATTGCTTGTGTCGTCCATGCCTGCTCCATTTGAACTTACACTTATCGAATCTTCAATGTGAATACAATACCGTTTTAAGATGGATCACCTCAATTTAGCATGTCAGACCATTACTACTCACAAGCACTTTGTTCTGTTTTCATTTTCAGTTTATAGATGTCAAAACAATACAAAAATCGCTTCACGTTTGTCATGACGCTAAAATCTATATCCATTATGAAAGTCACTCACTTCATTGATAGCTTGTTCAAAAGAAACCCTTGCGAAGTATTTTTGGCATATGAGTATCACTTATATGTTATTGCATACACGAGCGAAACTCATGTTCAGGTATGCGATCCACATATTCTAAAATACATGCATAGGATGTGTTTCGTTTTGCTTTTTCTTTTTTAGCTTGAACTTAATTAAAGAGACACAATGTACAACATAATGATCAAGAGGAGATACAATGCAGTTTTCTAAACATATCATCCCTTGTAGCATGAGGGCAAAAAGTGAGCCCTACATAACCTTTGTAAGAATTCCTAATTTTTAGGAATTAAAAGGCCTGATCTAGGAGATTAAGGGGCACCAAAAATCACTAGTGGTACTTTGAATTAAAATATTATTTGATGAATTTGTTTTCTCATTATCAAATGCAAACTATTTCAGCGTTTGGATGCTTTATTTCAATGGCCAAGATTAATGTAGTTGGAGCTCTAAAGAGAGAAAGCATGACAACTCGTGGGACTTGGGAGATGCTCATACACTTTTTGGGCACCCTGTACACACTTTTCAGCCATTGGATCATCTCTAATCTAAGGGTAAATTGCAAATGGGGCTCATCCCAAAACCGGATGTGACATGAGCCATTCGATTTTGCATGGATTTAATGATTGAGATTGATCAAAAGCGGCTTTCTCTTTTGGGGAGTCAATTGCAGCCCTTGGATGCTTGGATGATCTAATGGACACAATTGTAGGTGCCTAATTTTAGCACCATTCAAGCTATATGGTCCAATCAAACGGTCCATCCAATGGCCCTTGTGCAAAGGCACATTTTTTAGGGCGTGTCACATCTCATCCATTGTATGTAAAGCAAATTGAAGGGCTGAAATGCAAGTATGCCTTGAATTTTGGCCTTCAATCTCATCCTTTGAAACTTTAGGCCAACCCAAGGGCTATAAATGAATTGCAAGCATTCTAAAACCATTCAAATAACCAAAACCACAAATTCTAGCTAGTTTTCTCTTCATTGACCCCACAAAAAAAAGGGAAGCCTATGGCTAGCCTATGTGATTAAGGGACTAGACTGTGGACACCACCCTTCTTGCCTGGGTCGATCACGAATCATTTCCTTTCTACCTTATGCCCACTGATTAAAAAGGTCATCCAATTTCTAAATGGAGGATCCTATTATAGATTTTGATTCTTATTTTTTTGAACATACTAGTTCACCATACATGTTTCTTTCCATACCTTCCACATGAATTCTCCTCTGACAACATCCCAAGGGACCACAAAACAACATATCAACTCAATTAAGATACCTTATTTCTAAGAGGTCTTTGTATGTGTACGTAAGAATCTTTGGCGAATAGTACAAGGCCTTTTTTCTCTAAGGACACACATAAAAAAGATTTTGATGTGTTCAACTTCTCTACCACATCTCCTGCACCAAGAAGAGAGGGGTGTTAAGTAAGCTTTGACTTATGATGCTTGTCCACATACCTTTCAGGATGAGTAAGACCTCTTTTCTTTATCTCGATCATCAAGTGCAAAATAAAATGAAACTTGAACTCAAACATGATCCAAGCGTGTTATGTCATCCATTTATGAATCAAAATATGATGGAAATTTCCTTTCATGTTAAATCTAGGGATCTCATCAATGTTGTTGATGTTGGAGTTAGACATCTGTGGAAGCATCATAAGGAAGAAGAAGAAGCTTGGAGCACAACACACAATATTAAATGTATTACCACTAGAATGTACAAAGATAAGTATTCCATTAGGGAAATAGGTAGATATACAAGCCGGGGGGGAAAAACCTCCTAAAGAGGGAAGAAAGTGCACCGACGGTCGTAGAGTATTCACACACATCACTACCTAAATATATCAACAAATCCCCCCTAGGAGTGATGCACTGAACAAGTAACTGGCACTCATGTATAAGGAAGTACCAAGCTATGTGGAAATCACTCCACAAAAGGAATTAAGCCCGAAGCTTTACAGAAAGCTTCAAACTTCTCCCAAGGCAAAGCCTTCATGAAAAGGTCTGCAATGTTCTCCTGTGTGGGCACATATGCCAAGCTGATCTCCCTAGAAGAGAACCTCTCCCTGACATAATGATAATGCACCTCAATGTGCTTAGTGCGAGCATGGAACACAGGGTTCCTCACAACTACCAATGCGCTCTGACTGTCAGTGAAGATAGTGGTGGTAGAAGACTGACCAACACGCAAATCAGCCATAAGGCGTCTGAGCCACACACTCAACAGTCGCTATGAAAGGTTCCCTATACTCAGCCTCACAACTAAAAGTGGCCACAAGAGGCTGCTTCTTGCTCAGCCAAGATATGCATGAGCTACCAAGCATGAAGCAAAAAAACACTAGTGGACACACGAGTGTCATAGCAATCAGCCCAGTCAAAGTCAAAAAAAGCATGAACATCTAGCGGTAGTGATCCGCCCTTGGGATAAAACAACCCAAGTAGCGAAAGATGCGCTTAACTGCCTGCCAATGCTTGACACCTGGGCAGTGCATAAACCTCCTCATCTATAAGACAACAAACTCAATATCTGGTTGAGTAATGCATAAGTAAATCAGGCATCCAATAGCCTGCTAATAGAGAATAGCATCAAATGCATCTGCACCATCATGAAGACTCAATCATAAACATGTCTCCATAGGAGTGGCAATAGGTTTAGAGTCTGCCAAAACACTACAATAATGTGTTAATATATTTTGTTTGACACAAAGCCATTCCACCATCAACATGCATAAACTGAATGCCCAAATAATGATGCGAATGCCCCAAATTAAACATCTCAAATGAGGCATGCAAAGCAGCCTTAAAATAAAAAATATGCTTCTCAATAGGACGAGTGAGCAGGGTGTCATCAACATAGACAACAATGATCAGAAGCACATCATTAGCATGCTTAACATATAAGCTGCTGTTGTGAAAATTCCTTCCTAGAGTATAGCATCCACCAGAGAGTGAGTGAGAGTACGTATCTACCCATCCAACTCCACCCATATATATACCAAAGGTCCAAGAGTTGCATGCTTTAATTTTTAGCCATGTGTCCTTCCAAGTGTCCTTCATGTGGATACTTTCCAAAGAGAATCACATGGCTTCTATTTCAATTGAAGTCACCTACGAGTCAAGGTGTCACTTGGGAGAAGCTTCTCCCAAGACTAAGGTTTTATTCCCTTAGGTTAATTTTCTAAGGTAACAAACCCTTCAATTTGAGACTTCTATGAAATAAAACCTCAAGGGTTAAATCCAAGAAACATAGGTTCCTTTTGGAGGGTCTAACCCATAATTTATGCAACATTCTTCCCCCCTTTAACATTTTCTTCCTCGAAAATGTGTCTTGGTATATTATGTGGAGTATTCCCCTGTGCTCCATGATTTACTTTCTCCATAAGTCTGACTAACTTTTCTTAATAAGTAAATTTTTGTTATTGCTATTTCTTGACTTTTTCCCATAACTTCTGATGTTTGAGTAGATACTATCAGTGAGAAATGAATGAAATACTCTGACAAATCATTGGCTCCTGCAAGATTTCTTTGGTGTTTATAAAAAAAAAAGATGATGTTTTTAATCAATTTGAAGTGTCAACATTGCTAAGAGTAGTAAAGACTACTTTTGCATGATTACTTCCTTAGTTTTTCATGATTACTTCCCTAGATCTTCATCTCATAAATTGTGATCCTTTGAAATCTCTACATTTTCCTATCTAATGCTCTATGATAAATGAGTTAATATATGCCATGAGCACTTAGGTAAGAAATATTTTAAGATTTTCATGGCTCTTGAAAGAAAACATATGTTCTAATACAAGATAATCCTTATATGTCATTGTTCAAGTTCATGAAGGAAATAGAATCCTACCATGCCGCTATGCAAGTAATTCATAAGGAATATGTTATTGTCCCAATGGATTCTAACACAATCCCACCCTCCTCATATTTCAGTACCAACTTGCACATTAAGTAATATGCTTTGACATGGATGTGAGGATTTTCCATGTCTCCTAGAATTTGTCTTTGGATTCTATAGTATTGCCTTATCTCATAAGTTTGAATTGCTAATGAAAACCATTGGAGTTAGACATTTGTAGAAGCACATGAACAGCACAAGGAGAAGAAGAAGCTTGGAGCACAATACACAATACTGAATGTATTACCACTCTAGAATGTACAAAGATAAGTAACACATTAGGGTTATATGCATATATACAATCTAGGGGAAAAAAACCTCCTAAAGAGGGAAAAAATTCCCTGATGGTCCTAGTGTGTTCACACACATCACTATCAAAATATATCAACAAATCCGCCCTAGGAGTGATGCATTGAACAAGGAGCTAGAACTCATGTATAAGGAAATTCCAAGCTATGTGGAATCAATCCACAAAAGGAAGTAAGCCTAAAGCTTTGCACAAAGCTTCAATCTTCTCCCTTGATAGAGCCTTTGTGAAAAGGTCTGCAATGTTCTCCTGCATGGGGACATATGTCAAGCTCATGTCTCTAGTAGAGAACCTCTCCTTCACATAATGATAATGCACCTAAATATGCTTAGTGTGAGCATGGAACACATGGTTCCTCACAGCTTCCAATGCACTTTGAGTATCAGTGAAGATGATGGTCGTAGAAGATTGACCAACACCCAAATCAACCATAAGGAATGTGAGCCACACACACTCAACAGTCGCTATGAAAGCTACCCTATACTCAAGCTCACAAGTGGAAGTGGCCACAGTAGGCTGCCTCTTGCTCAACCAAGATATATGTGAGCTACCAAGCATGAAGCAAGCACCACTAGTGGACACACGAGTGTCATGGAAATCAGCCCAATCACTATTTGAAAACGCATGAAAATCTGGCGGTAGTGATTGCCCCTTGGCATAAAACAATCCAAGTAGTCAAGTACCACTCAAGTAGCGGCGGCCTGCCAATGCTTGACAAATGGGTAATGCATAAAGCTACTCATCTATGAGATAGCAAACGGAATATTTGGCGGAGTAATGCATAAATAAATCAAGCATTCAATAGCTTGTAGATAGAGAACAACATCAAATGCATCTCTAGCATCATGAAGACTGAACCATAAACCTATCTCCATAGGAGTGACAATAGGTTTGTAGTCTTCAAGGCCAAAACACTACAATAATGTGTCAATATATTTCATTTGACACAAAGCTATTCCACCATCAACTTGCACAAATTGAATGCCCAAATAATGATGCAAATGCCCCAAATCAGACATCTCAAATGAGGCATGCAAATGAGCCTTAAAATCAACAATATGCTTCTCATGAGGACCAGTGATAGCATGTCATCAACATAGACAACAATGATCAGAAGCACATCATTGGCACGCTTAATATATAAGGTGCTCTCAGTTGGATTGTTCTCAAAACCATATGCAATCATATAGGCATGTATCTTTTCATACCAAGCACATGGTGCTTGTTTCAAACCATATAATTCGTTTTTCAACCTGTACACTTGGTTTTCATGCCCTTTTTTCACAAAGCCACAGGGCTGAAAAACATACACTTCTTCATGAAATTCACCATTCAAAAATGTAGTTTTAATGTCCAACTGATGTACATTCCAATCGAGATGAGCTGCAAGTGCACAGATGCTATGAACAATACTCATTCGACATGTAGGAGTAAAGGTATCATCAAAATCAATGCCTCTTTCTTGAGCATAACCCTTTGCAACAAGTCTAACCTTATACGTGTCAACTATTCCATCAGGCTTATGCTTCAGCTTGTATACCCACTTAGTGCCAATGGCCTTCTTGCCTGAAGGTAAGTCACATAAAGACCGGGTACCATTCTTCATTATAGCACCATATTCAGATTGCGTAGCACCCATCCAATTTTATGAATTTTGTGCTTCATCAAATGAAACAGGAGCATTCTCATCATAGATGCTAGACGCAGCCCTAGCATAGAAATATGATGCAAAAGAGGCACTATGAGAGCTGAACTAGTAGAATATGAAAAGATGCATCTAATTTGATGTCATGCAAAGTTTGCATCAACCAATTTGGCATAGTTTTTGCCTCCTCAATATCAGCTCTCTCATCAACAAGTGCATCATGTAAATCTACATCAAAAATGGAATAATTTGCATCATCACATGAAACCTATAAAGGCTAAGAAGTTGCCTCATTAGGACGAGCAATAGACTATCCGCTATAAAAAGAGGCAGCAAAGTATCATGCATATCTTTGGAGCCAACAGATGTCTCCTTAGTGCATGAAAGTAATGATGGAATAGCATCTTCCACCAAAACTATATCACAGCTAAACAGAATGTATTAGCTCTGTGGATGATAGAGATGATAGCCTTTGCTCTAAGAACTATACCCAATAAAAATACATTTCATTTCTTTATCATCCAATTTCTTGGGATGTTAGTCAGGCACTAGTGCATATGCTAGACAACAAAAAACATGTAGGTGAGCAACAAATGGCTTACGACCATGCCAAGCCTCATATGGAGTGGTAGATTGCAATGCTTTATTGGGACACCAGTTAAGTACATACGCTATACACATGACAACCTCAAGCTAGAAACTATATGGTAAAGCCTGACTCTTGACCATACACCTTACCATGTCCATGAGTGAGTTGTTGTTCCGTTCAGAAACTCCATTTTTTTGAGGTGTATATGGCATTATGCACTGATGTTTTATCCCATGTTCAGCCAAAAATGCATTAAAGTCAAAAGACATATGTTCCCCCCCTCGATCAAAACGGAGGGTGCCCATTTGACATGCTGACGTATTATTAACCAAAACCAAAAACTATTAAAAGCACATAAACAATTCATACTTTGCTTTCAATGGATATACCCATGCATGCTTGGAGAAATCATCACTGAAATTCACAAAGTAAAGATAGTTTCCAAAAGATGGTGTCTGGATAGGACCATAGACATCACTGTGAACAAGCTACAATTTCTGAGTAGCTCAAACTGTGTTGGCAGTAGCTAAAGGCACAAAAGAAGAGGACGCATGTGAAGGCAGACTACAAAGAGTCATGGGGAGCCATGCAATCTATCTTTTCCAAAGAAATATGTTTTACCTTACTTGTTCAAAACCCCAAATAGTGATTTTAATCACTTTTGTAACATATGTATCATAGAAGCACCCAATTTTGTAATTAGTAGCTCCCTTTTGTGCAAGCTCATGAGTCCTCGACATTAAGGAGCTTAGATAGAACATGCACACCAATTTTGGCTATTTTTAGATTTCTTTTAGACCTCCAAATAGTGCTTAGAACCTATTTTTTAACTATGTTGGACACTAGATGTGAAACTAGTCAAAACTAGTCTAGAATCTATAAAAAGAGCTAGAGAGCTCTTTTTTGAGGTTAGTGTGTAGAGCTAGTGTTGGATTGTATGAGTTAGTGTGAGCTTGAGCTTGTAAGAGTGTTATTGAACAATAGAGTTTACGTTCCACCTTCCATTGTGTCTTGCTTGTCTCTCACATGTGTGTGTGTGTGCATCTTCATGCTTCTCACCTTCACTCTCACTACTTCTCGTGTTCACAATCTTCATATCACTCCTATCTCTTCTGCGGATTGAGATTAAGGAGTTGGAGCTTCTTAACGTGGTGCTTACCATTGTGCTAGAGCAACACCAAATTTGGCCCCGTTGCAAGGGATCGAGTCTAGGACGAATGCATGATGGTAAAAGTATAGAAAGAATTGGCGTTGGAAGGTAAAAATTTCAGATTTTGTTATTGTTTTTGAGTATTTTTTTGTGTTTTTCATCTCTTCTACACTCCTCCTTCACCACTCGATCATCTCCTTCAACTCCGAGAAAATAAAAAATTTCACCATATCCACCCATCCTCCTGATTTCCCTCATTTGCACATGCGAGAGAGAGAGAGCTTTTGAGTGTGCATCGGTGTGTGTGTTTTTGTGTTTTCTTGCACGTACAATGCTCTAAAATAGTACGAGAGCTCCAAAAAGGTGAGAAATTCAAGTTCTTGTCAGATTTGCCGCAGGTGTCAGACCATCATGATGGTCTGACAAAGTCGACTTTTTTGTTAAGCATCTACACCGCAGCATAGTACACACTTGTGCTTGCACGAATCCACAAACAATTTCCCAAAATTCATAGTTTGGTGGACCATCATAATAGGCTCACACCATCGCGATTGTGTCACACCATCACGATTGGCTCATGCCATTGCGACGACTCAGCCGAACCATCACCACGGTCTCAGGCCATTGTGATGATTCACTTGAACCATCGCGATGGTCATTGACCATCGTGACGATCTCGCCCAGCCCACGCCATTGCGATGACCCACTTGCCACATGTCAAGTTAGACCATCAGGACGATATAGGTATGCCATTGCAAGGCTTCAAATTTCAGACCATCATGATTGGCTCAAGCCATCGCGATGCCTCATGAGCATCGTGACGGTTTCGTTGACCATTGACCATCGCGACGGGCTCACGCCATCATGATTGCTCATTAGTCAGACCATCGCGACGACTCACTTTTGGACCATCACGACATTTCGCACCCTTGGACCATCGCGACAGTTCAACTGGACCATCGCGACGGTACCAGACCATCACGATTATCTCAGACCATCGTGATTGTCTGCCTGAAATGGCAAATTTAGGGTTTTGGTTTTTTGCAAATATAAGGCCTATTTTGAGTGAATTTATGAGTGATTAGGCATATTCGAGACCCCTTAAATCATATTTGGAGAAAAGCCTGACTATCGTTTTCATCCCCAAGAGCCTAAGCATCCATAACTTTCTCATTTGAAGTCTGACTTTTTGAGCTTGAGGGCTCGTTAGAAAGCTCTTTTTGAGTTCTGCATGACCTCAACTATTTTTTTCAAGAATAATGCATGGATAGTTAGATAATATAATTTGAGGTTGACCCATCTATGGGGTAAGGAAACCAAGGGCATTTGGGAAATTTTATTGAAGGAAAAAAAGGACCCTTAAAGGTGTATATATCAAAGTGCTTGATCATTGATTTAAGGATTGGTCTAAACATTGGATTTTTATAGGTCTAACAAGAGTTATCCAAGGGCAATTAAAGCAAGGCAAGGGCAAACTAAGCAAGGCTTGGGAAGCACGACTTCTTGGGCATCAACGCTATCAAAAAAGCTGACTCGAGGTTGGAAGAATACTCAACCCCCTCAGTCAATTATTACCTTAGCCTAAACGTCTAGCATTGTGGATTGAATACGGATGGCCATAGGAATGCATCAAGTCCAAGAGACTTAATTTTTTCAAGTCCAAGAATAAGAAAAAAGTGTGTGAAACAAAAACCTAAAGGAAAAAACTTAAGTCTGACGGAATGAGAATCCAAGTACAAAACAAAAAGTTGATTCATGATGTGTACATTGAGAAAAGACAAGAATCTAAAGGAAATAAAAGCAAATCAAGTGGCTAAGAACAAAAAAACATTGGTGAGTAGAAAGCGTATTGAAGGTTTAGGGAAGACAAATTTATGAACGTTAGATCAGGAAAGCATATAGGTAAGTCATATCGACAAAGCCTTAGATCATCAGAAACAAGTGTAGGAACTACTGCATGTTCATGGGCACAACAATTGAATAGGTACCCATAGGAGTTGGGCTCAGATACCAGTAAGTCAAAAATGGATTTTAGCATGGAAAGACTAGAAGGAGGGTTAAGCGTAGCATACTTAGAAAGACCCTAAGGACCATACAGAACCCAATTAGAATACGTCCAACCAACCACCTAGGTGCTCGCATCTATCAGGATGGTTTGAGAAGTTGAGTGGTTCAATTGTATAACCCTAACCAATCCATTGGATCGGAACATCGAGTGGTGAAATTCAAGAGAGATGCCTACCTAGACAAAGAAGGAACAATGTACATCATAAGTAATCAACCTAATCATACCAATGAGTTTGGTGTTGTAAGTCCCGAGGTAGAAGCAAGATACCAAGGAAAAGAACCATTAGGGGATGAACCCAGGACACCTGGAGGGAAATTTTTACTAACAAGAGTACTAAACCCAGAATGGATCCCTCAAGATAATAAAAGCATTGAGTTGTTTCTAAACGAGGACACAGATGAAGCATTTTGGATATATAAAATGGAACAACCTAGCGAGATAGGATCCATTACGATTTACAAATTCAAGGATCTTGATACGCTTGGAAAGGTAGTATACCTGGACAATACCTCGGAACGAGTGTTCGTAGTATCAGATCATGCAAGGCATGCCTATACATGGAGAGGCAAACTAGTATTCCCCCCATCATGAGCAAATGTAAATGTTAGTCATCAAGGTGTTGGGACATCCACAACTCATGGATCTCAAAGAGAAAAGAACAAAGAAAGATCAGAAGTAATTTCTACACATCCCATAGGGAGAGATAGACCCACCATGGACACTGACAGATTGGAATGGCAAAGAGAACCAAGAATACCAGGTGGTAGAGATGATCTTCCTCTACCAAGACCACATGAACATCCAAGGATACTAAGACCCACTCAATTAGTAAAGTCGATGGAAAATTACTTTGATGGGACAGGAGATCCCTATGACCATGTCATCGAATTTAAGCACGTATTGCGAGCAGAGCAAGTAGAAGACATGTTTACAAAATACAATGCATTAGGACTCACACTAAAGAACACAACTTTAACTTGGTTCCAACCATTGCAACAAAAGCAATTTAGGGATATTCATCACTTGTTAGAGTCATTCATCTTAGAATTCTCTAAAACTGGAATTAGACATGATACTTCTTCATTGATTCACAGCTTCAAACAAACCCCTCAGGAAACAGTCAGACTTGCAAGATGTAGGTTTAGAAAATATGTCGAGAGATGCCGAATGCAAGAACTAACCTCATAGGCCAAGCAAGTGTCGTTGTTTTTAGATGGCCTCTTGAGCTCTAAACTATGACCTTATGTATACCTGAAGGAACCCAAAACACTAGAGCAATGTGTAAGGATTTGTATAGACATTGAAGAAAACCTAGGAGACGAATTGGAACTTTCAAAAGTCTATAAAGACTTAGATAGCTGATCTCAATCATCCTCAAAAATCTCTAGCTCGATAGAAGACAAAAAAAGTGGCCCTGAAATTAGGAGTCTCTAGCAAACAGATGCCTAGGTTAACAACAAACAAATGTTGTTACACCTGTGGTGGTGATCATATGGAAAATGTGTGTCCTAATGTAACACAACCTCAAGCCAACCCTAGTGGCCAATAATGCACAATTGAGAGATGATACAGCACTCACACAACACAAGACTGCCCATACAACAAACAAGTAGTACGATAGAACTATCTACAAGGATACCCCCAATCAGGTAGGTATCAAGGTCAATACAATGCTCAGCCTCATGAGTATAGCCCCCCACAGAACTATCCTTATGAGGCTGAATAGAGACCTCAATCTGTTTTAGCTCAGCAACCACCCCCACCAGCTAATGTTATCTCACTCAAGTACATTGCTACAGAAGAGAACCCTAATAGGGCTTTAGTGCGTTCATCACCCCTTACCACTAATAGTGATCCTAATTCTAACAATTTTGACTCTACCCATGTAGATAGCCCACCCGCATACTATAGAGAGTCACCAGAACATGTGGAAACATATCAATACAATAGTCCACCACTAGAACCCAGTTGGGAGCCCGACTATGCCAATGTCATGTATACGAACCCTAACCCACGACCCCAGTTAAGACAACCAAGACCATAGGGCCCTAGAGGACCATGCTTTAGGTGCCAAGGAGATCATTTCATAAAGGATTGCCCACATCCTCCGATAGCAGAGTAGTCAAAATACTATAACATACAAGGCTTTTGTGCCGAATGTGGTAAAGAGCATGTCATTAGAGATTGCCCGAAGAACCCTGTGAATGCTTCAAAAGTGACACCCATGAATGTGATAGGTATTGTGCATAACTTAGATGGATCCAACCCGACATACGTGCCTATTCAAGCTATAACAAGAGCCCATGCGCTCTTGCAAAATCAAAAGCTTAATCGTGAAAAAGTAGCTGGAACTAGCAAAGTTGGAGAGTCTACTAGCAGAAAGACTAAAACTTGGAAGGATTCCCGAGAGAGAATCAAAAGGAAGTGGAGCAAGAAAACAAATGAGTTGGAAGGAAGTTTAAAGGAATCTAGAGACAAAATCCTTGAGTTGACTTCTCCAGAATCTAATTGGGAGAACCTAGCTCAGAGATTAGAATCATTTCTAGCTGAATCCATGCTTGAAAATATAGACATGATGTTTTGTGCATATCAGGCGAGATTCAAAGAAGGACCCTAGGTAGCTCAAATGAATAAAAACTATCCAAGAGGAGACTTAGAAATTGAGAGAACTAAACTTTGCATGAAGATGGTAGAATTAGCACAAGCTATGTTCAAAGCCTCTCAATACATCAATTGGAACAACATGGCAAAACCTCATTTACACTTTCAAGGACTACTGGAGAGGTTAGAATACTTGATTACTAGCAACGAGAAGAAGAATCGGCAAAAGAACCCTATTGTCCCCGAGACACAGCAAAGAAGTGCACCATCCCTGTCTCAAGTGCCAAATACCAAAGCCAAAGACAGCCTCTCTTCCATACACAAGTATTCACAAGGTCTTATGAGAGAAATCTAAGAAGAGAAATGGAGATGAGAGCAAGAAACCCATCCTCCTATTGAGGAGATAGGCGACTTGCAGGAACAATTTCCCCAAGACATACCCTCTATCTATGACAATGAAGAGGAAGAGCAATTGAGTGAACGAACGGATTTTGAATCCAATTCTTTGCAAGAATTAGCTCAGTTCATAGGACCTTGGGAAGCCAAGTCTATGAGCATGAGAGCACCCACTATAATAGTGAGGAATGAAGAATTAGTAAGCCCTAGAAACACGGAAGTGATAAAGAACACCAAAGTATAGTGTCATCTCACTGTAGAAGATTTTTTGAAGATTAAATGAGGACTGTGGAAGCACATAGCAAACCAACTTCCTAAGATCGCCATTGCTTCCTTCGAGATAAGATCACACAAGAAGTACCAGAGATACTAGTGGAAAGAATTGGAGAAATAAGGGAGGGAGAGGAAGGTAATACATATCTTCCAATAACCCACAAATGCTACACCACTAAAGCCATCTTAGATTCACGAGGCGGAGTAGCCATCACTACTACTGCTTTATGGAAACATTGGGGCAAGCCAGTACTGAGACCCACCAGGATGAAGCTACAAATGGCTGACGGACATATAAAAAAGCCATTAGGATTACTAGAAGGCATATCTCTCACCACTTCTGTGGAGTTTGAGCACGCTTTGGCTATGTGTGATTTCGGAAAAAATCATGCTTATGAGATGATACTAGGAAGACCTTTCATGTGTCAATTGCAAATCGTACAAGATTGGGGAACTAATTCTTTGTACTTGCAACATTTAGGAGTAACCATCAAAGTCAATCTTAAAGATTATTCCGATCAAGATGTACCCCCAATACAATGGAATACCATCCAGAAGACACAAGAAAAAACTGAGTTGGTCCACTCATTGGAATCAGACCCCTCATGGTTGCATAAAGATACTCATCTCTGGATGTGTAAAGTAGCCAAACAAGAGGAAGAATGATTAAAAGCCATGACCTTAGGTTTAGAATGACATCCACGAACCCATCAAGACCTGCTTATGCACCTATAGTATTTCCATTCAAACATAGCAGAAAGAAACTATACCACTATAGAACGTGAAGGATTAGGAATGATTTACGCGGTAAAGAAATTTCGGCATTACTTATTGGCAAATAAGTTCAAGTTCTGCACGGATCATCAAGCATTATTGTACTTAGTCAATAAGCCTTGTAACACCGGATGATTGATCAGATGGTTTCTATTATTGATGGAGTATGACTTTGAAGTAGTAGTCAGGAAGGGAAAGACTGCACCTTAGAGCTGAGCAGCTTTCAAGATTAACTACAGGAGAAGATCCTCAAGGAATAGTGGATGAACAACCGGATGCATGTTTGTTTAATCTTGAAATAGTACCTGAATGGACTAAGCTTATCGTCCCTATTCTCACATTTGGACCCAAGAATCCTAGGATTAGGATTAGAGAAGGAGAGATCACCAAGTCACAAAGATAACAGATAATAGCAGGAAGCATATATAAATAGGATAATCAGAAAATTCTTGCTTGTTGTGTAGACAAATCAGAATACGAGAATTGATTGCAATTAGCACATGTAGGTGCACTAAAGCAACATCACTCAAAACATTGTACATTAGAGACTCTTCATAGACTAGGAATATATTGGCCTTCTATGGAAGCAGACGTCCATAACTTGTGTAAAGAATGCCCTATTTGTTGTGAAAGATCACTCGTAGGACATGCCACATTATATTATATGTCTCTCACACTAGAATGGAGTGAACTCTTAGTGACATATTTGAAGATGCAAACATTCCCTCAAGGAATGACTTTGGCACGACAACAAAGTCTAGAGCAGGAAGCTCAAGACTACTCACTTATTGGTGATATTTTTTACAAACAAGGAAGAGACAGTACCTATGAAAATGTGTTCATGGGAGCGATTATTTGAGCATATTAGAGACTGCACACCAACGTGTTGCAAGAGGTCATTTTGGCCCTAAAAGGATAATCAAAGCCATCCTATTTGCAAGATTATGGTGGCTCACTCTTCACATGGATGCACATACCTATGTTACGAGATGTGATATATGCCAAAGAACTCAATTTCCTACTCGGAGAGATGAAATGCCACTGAAACCCATGATGGGAGGCATGCATTTTCCAAGTGGGGCATAGACTTTGTAGGACCCATTAACCCCCTTGTAAAAGGTACTCATGCGGAGTACATCATAGTAGCAGCAGATTATCTTACCAAATGGGTAGAGGCTAAGGCCAGAAAAAAGAATGATGCACACATGACTACAAAATTCTTATTTGAAAATGTCTTTGCCCATAAAATTAGTGAGTGATTGAGGAACTCACTTTCTAAACCAGGTCATTAAATATTTGTTACAGGATTTTATGGTAATTCACAAGAAATCCACACCATATCATGCTTAGGCCAATGGTCAATCAGAAAGTACTAACAAGATCCTTTGTAATGTACTGACAAAACTCGTGAACAACAAACATTCCGATTGGGACAAACAGTTACACCACGCTGATCCATTGCCCAAACCGGACTTTTATCGGTGCTACTACTTGGTGACAAAACTCGTGAACAACAAACATTCCGATTGGGACAAACAGTTACACTTCGCTGATCCATTGCCCCGAGAACAAGCACTTGCCAGTAACATTTGTTCTTCCATCATTGGTAAATGATCCTCCATACAAGAAGTTTTACCTTTCAAAAGATATTATTCGGGGAGCACTTAAGATCCATGGAACTAACATGCTCATAGAGCAAGAAAGGCTTATTTGAGAGCCTATCAAACATGGTGATGTTTTCAAGTAGGTCGATATCTCAACCATCACACCCAAACTCCCCAAGCCATTGCACATTTCCATGCAGCACTTCGCATTCCCTGCACAAGATTGTTTTACTATTCCTCAAAAAAGTATTTGGTTTGGATTGTATCTTGCATGCATAGGGCCCTAGACTGTCAATCTTTCCAGTTGGATTACTAATAAATTGTATTTAGCTCAGCAAAGATGGGAACAAAAACACATCATCCATGGCTATTGTGCCCTTACTAAAATCGTCTATATGTGTTTGGCCTATAATTTGCCCATCAAACGTGCCATGACCAGTGAAGAATTAAAAGGATTCAAGGGAACCACCAAAAAGGCTAGGAAACCTAGCAAAGGATGGGTAGGCAAGCGCATGCGAGGTTTTCACCCCGTGCTTGCAGGTTCCAGAGTCCCGGTCACCACAACAGTCTTCTCAATAGTCTCCAACAAAACCTCCAGCAACTGTACAGCCAAAACGTATCCACCTCTTGCAACCCATTATCACAGAAGGCACTACGAGTGCGGTAACCCCCTCAAACAACCACCACTTAGGACACTACTATTGTAGTAGGAGAAATTCCCACCACTATTGGTGCGGAAGCTTTTACTTTCCCCATGCCGAACTTGGAAGTAGAGCCAACTAACACCACCTTCAATTTTGAAATGCATAATGCATTCTCCACTGAATTCCAATGTTCAGAAGGACAATTTTTCTCACAAGAGTATGAACGACCAAGTTACCCCACTATGCTGCCCAACCATCAACAGGAACAGGTTGTCTCGAGCTCAGATGAAGATAGGACAGTGACCGATGATGATGATGGTGACGATGAAGCCAGTCCGGATAGCCACGACTCTCATGAGGATATGCAAAATGGAGAGCATGAGCAACAAACCGAAGCTCAAGGTGATACAAGTACTCATGAAGAAGACACGTTCGAAGCTACCGCCTATACTTTGGCAATTCAGAAGTTATACCGCAATATGCAACATGTATGGGCGTGTAGACAATTATCATAGGAAGAGAGTCAAGAAATTTTGGAGCAAGAACTAGCTAGTGGAGGTTTTGAAGAATTGTTCATTCAAGGTTTTAAGGAGTTAATCAAATGTATGGGAACCGCTGAAGCCCTCCATTATTTGAAGAGGAAGCCACTACCAAAGTTTGACCCTCGTCGCATCCGTTTAATGACTAAGCGGGTCAGTACATTCGTGAACCCATAGATGCACAATCTCCGCATCATGCCAAGGAAGCTCGACTCATCCCTGAAACCATGACAGAAACCGAGCTAGAAGAAGAGACTGTTGTCATCAACTCCCTGCCTCATCCTTCCCTTGTAACATCCACAACCATAGTCAAAATCCCCACCATATCACCTACTCCTCTTTCACCTCCCGTACATCAAGTTTCCCCAGTACATCCCACCTCACCTTATAGCCAATACTGTTGTAGAAGCCCTTGCCACCTCAATGCCCCAAACTCTTCCTGCAGCTGTCCCACCTAACCTCCCCCCAATAGCTACCACCATCCCAATCAACCCATTCCTCACCCCATCCTTTCCTCCAATTCCCATCCCTCCAAGACCTATGTTCCCATTTCCCCCTCCAATAAGCTTCTCACCAATCTCACCTCCCCACCCAACTATATTCCTTTCCTCCTCCCCTCTTCACCAAGCAATCCACGAGACTCAATCTGTAATCTATTCGTCCACTTTTGTAAATCCTATATTCACATCCACTCATGCATCCACCATCCCACCACTCTTCACCATCATTGCACTCGACACCACATCTAGTGATATGGACATTTCAGCCCCCACCGCACCATCACTCACCTCATCTGTTTCCCCACCACATGTAAGCACACTACACTTCTCCATGGTCACCATTGCATCCACCCTCCCATCCCCCTTTCCCCTTCCCATTGCATCAACACCCACACTCACAGCATCTTCACTTACTACACCATTAATATTGTCACCCACGATCAACACTACTTTCCGACAAATGTTTTCTTGTATGACACAAGTTAGAGATGAATTTGCATCTCTCCGGAGCAGCTACCAAGCACTATAGCACACCACTACATAGTTACAGGCACAATTGAATTCTTTAACCATCGAGAATGCCTCCCTCAATGCACGACATCAAGAATTACGAGAAGCTTACCATTCTTTCGAGCTAGAAAGCGAACGAAAAACTAAATAAGCACTCACAAACATAGAGAATCTGTTACAGGCTCAGACCGTAAGAAACGCCATGCTCACTAGAAATATGGACTCTTACGACGCTACCTCGCAGATACTAAGATAGAAAATCAGAGACTAAAGGAACAGAATCAAGAGAATCTAGAAGCAACTTTGGATAGACCACATGAACCGCACGGTCCCAGTTGATTTAAAGCACTACCCTCCGAATCCATGCAAATACTATTAGAAGATCATGCAAAACTATTAGAGGACTAGGATAAGATCAATGCGGAATATCAAAAGCTTCAGAACGATCACAAATTTCTACTATTACGGACACCTGCTCAACAACCACAACCAGCTCTTGAAGTTACTCCCCGGAGATTCTAGAGGAACTCAATATTTTGCGCACGCAGGTACTTAATCTTCAAGCATAGATTGTTGCTCATTCCGAGCCTCCCAAGCCATATTCCCCACCAAAAATTCTGACTAAAGAAGAAACTATCTCTATATCAGTGGAGGAAACATATGAAGAGGCCTATGAACCACAACCAATACCAAGCGGACGTGTCACTGTAGGAGGCCAAGAAACTTTTGAACTCCCTACACCTGCATGGCTTAAGTCAGTGGAAGAACTTGGTACAACACACTCTACACGTGTCGAAGCACAACTACATGCCATGGCAATGATCAAGGAACGAATATTACAATCACCTTATTTTGCTCACCTGGCCCCTCGAAGGTACATTTCCAGCCAGGAGCTCCAATATAAACCATACTTCATGCTAATAGTAGAATATCAACTAGCAATCAAAAAAGAGACGCAAAAGAAACCAACCCGTGCAACTCAATTTGAGCCTAATGACCTGCCATCGGAAGCGCAAAAAGATAAACTTTTTCAACCGAATTGGCGACAAGAGTTGCTACAAGAACATCCAGAGATGATGCACACATGGTTCAAGGCACCATTGCATTTGAAGCACAAACCATGTTGGGGACCTATGCCACGATGCCGCTCCTGGAAGGCATTCGCCATCAAAGTTCAAAATAATAAGCAGTGCCAAGACTGGCTTAATTATCCTTATTTCACTCCACCCTATGGACCCCCTACAGTTGGATATATGATGGGCACAATTCATCACTAGCTCCCCTGATTACACCACATGAACGACATTGTAGCACACATGATTGTCAAGATATTTGATATGATGCAGATAGTTTTTAAGATATTTCGATGCGTCAAAGCACCACATGTCAACACCCCGAGCTTTGAGCATGGCAACCAAGACTTGGCATACAATATGAGCACTACACCATTGCTATAAGTGTGTTATGCTTGGCATTGTCATCTAAAGTACTTACCCACATGTTATAAGATGACCTTTGAAGAGATGTTCACAACAAGCTTCTAGGAGTGCCAGCTCAAAGTTTTTATCAATAGACCCACACATCTACTTCAATTATTTGCTTGCAAACAATTGGTATATTCAACACACTATCGACTTCCACCTCCCAATGAGCCGCCCATAGACTGGGCAAAACTTGAAGCTGATCTCACACGAGGAATTCCCATTGCAGAGCACACCCTTGCACAAGACCTCTTGCAAAACTATATCATGCAAACCTTGCAAGAAGGATCTGTCGGGGACGCTAGATGTGAGAGGGAGGGGGTGTTGGCAGTAGCCAAAGGCACAGACAAAGAGGAAGCATGTGAAGGCAGACTACAAAGAGTTGTGGGGATCCATGCTCTATTTTCTCCAAAGAAATATGTTACATTACTTGTCCAAACAATGATTTTTATCACTTTTGTAACATATGTATCATAGAAACACCCAATTTTGTAATTATTAGCTCCCTTTTGTGCAAGCCGAGGAGTCCTCAAGCTTGAGGAGCTTAGGTAGAACAAGCATACCAATTTTGGCTATATTTAGATTTCGTTTAGACCTCCAAATATTGCCCAGAACCTATTTTTTAACTATGTCAGACACTAGATGTGAAACTAGTCAAACTAGTCTAGAATCTAGAAAAGGAGCTAGAGAGCTCATTTTTGAGGTTAGCTTGTAGAGCTAGTGTTGGATTGTATGAGTTAGTGTGAGCTTGAGCTTGTAAAATTGTTATTGAGCAATAGAGTTTGCTTTCAACCTTCCACTGTGTCTTGCTTGTCTATTACATGTGTGTGCATATGTGTGTGTGTGTGTGCATCTTCATGCTTCTCACCTTCACTCTCGCTACTTCTCGTGTTCACAATCTTCATATCACTCCTATCTCTTCCATGGATTGACATTAAGGATGTGGAGCTTCTTAACATGGTGCTTATCATTGTGCTAGAGCAACAAACTGAACCATCCTTTGGAAAGGAAGAATGCTAAATTTTGCTCAAAATACAGCCTTCACAAACATGTTTATCGGGTGCCTCGAGTTTGGGCAAAGAGGGCCCCATATATTTTTGTAGGTGTAGCAAACTAATAAAATTTAGATGACCAAAGCGTGCATGCCAAAGCTTTGCATCTGACGTAGCCTAAGAATCATGTAGTCCACATGTTGAATCATTCACAAATTTTTCATGATCTATGAGCTTATATAACCATGACATAAAATGCCAAAAGCAATAATCATGTTGCCATTTAAGAGATCATGAACTGTACCTTTGTCATCAACAAATTTCACAACCAAGCCAATTTTGGCTAATGCAAAAATTGATAACAAATTTTTCTTGATCCCTAGCACAAATAAAGCATCTGACAATGTAAAAGAACTACCATCAACAGTAGTCAAAATGATCTTACTAACTCCCATAATAGGATAAGAGGAGTAGTTCCCTTTTGACTAGCCAAGAAAGCTTGATCTGTAACATGCATAATGGACTTGTTCTACCTAGACTAATCTTCCTGCAACAAAACAGAGACTAACTCCTCAAATGATAAGGCATTTGGATTGGCTATCATCATCAAACGAAGAGTAGAAACAAAACTCTAGTATGAATCGAGAAGACCATTCAGAAAACTCTGGAAAAGTGAATTTTTATGCAAGAATTCATCAGCAAAAATTAACTTTTCCTTGAGATCTTTGATCTTTATTAGAAAAGTGTCCATAGAATCACTTTCATTCAAATGCTCACTCTCCAATTGCTTTTGGAGGTAAGCAACACGAGCCTCATTCCTAGCCTAGTACAATGTGGAAAGTGTATCCCAAGCATCCTTAGCTGTTCTGCAAGAACAAATTTGAGGAATAATGGCACATTTGACAGACAAGGCTATCAATGCATGTGCATAAGCATCTTTGCCATCACAAAAAATTTGCTATGTAGTAGGTGCAATAGGAACCGCAGCATGAACAGGAATCTACAGAATATCACCATCTTCGACACCATTTGCATTAGCTTTAGTACCTATATCTGTAGGTGTGATAGGATGTTTTTCAATATCCTGCACAATATTCCCCAATCCTTTTCTTACCAATACATGGCACATCAAATAAGTCCACAATGGGTAATTCGTACCATCCAACTTATCCTAAATAGCCAACATACAAAATACATCACTGCTTTCAGCCATGGCCATTGACTAAAATGCCCTAATGCAAAAAAATTATTGTATCTAAAAAATTTCAATAAAACTACCCTGAGGAGTTTTGCTAAAATCTATAGTATTCTTCGATATTATTATACTCGTAAACCGAAACCAGCAATTGATCTCAAGCTCCTCTAGAGTTGGTACATGTTGATCTCTACGGTAAAATGTCTACACGTGCTTTAGGAGGATCTTTCTACTTTTTGCTGTTAGTCGACGATTATAGTAGAAAGATGTGGGTTTATTTCAGTCGAGAGAAGGCTGATGCTTATGAAAAATTTAAAATGTGGCATAAGTATGTGGAAAATGAATCAGGAAGGAAACTGAAGAAATTTAGAACAGATAGAGGAGGTGAATTCTTATCAACAGAATTCAATAATTACTATAAGGAGCATGGTGTGAAAAGGCAACTTACCACAGCTCATACACCTCAACAAAATGGCGTTGTTGAGCGCAAGAACAGGACAGTAGTTGAAATGGCTCGTTATATGTTAAAGGCTCAAGACATGCATGATTCATTCTGGGCAGAAGTAGTCAATACAGCAGTCTACATCCTCAATGGAAGCTACACAAAAGCACTGAAGGGGATGACTCCTCAAGAAACATATTATGGAAAAAAGCCTTTAGTTTTGCATTTCAGAATTTTTGGTTGTTTCTGTTATGCACATATTCCTGATTCAACAAGATCAAAGTTGGATTCAGAAAGCAAAAAGTGTGTCTTCCTAGGATATAGTGAAGAGTCTAAAGCATACAGGTTGTGGGATCCTGAGGCAAGGAAGATTTTTGTCAGCCGAGATGTGGTGTTTGATGAATGACCACACTTAGTAGAAGATAGAGGTAAATCTACTATCTCATGAAACGGAGAAATATCTCACCTTGTGCCTATCAAAAGACAGGTTAAAGTTGAGGAGGAGGAAACATCTAATGGAGAAATTTCCTCAATAAAAAGCCAACCAGTTGTAGCTGCACAACATAAGCCACTACCGAAGTGGGCACAACAGCTCTTTGATAATCACAATCCACATGTAGATGTGATGGATTACGAAGATCAAAGAGAATAGAGGAGCAAAGAAGAGCCTCAGAACACATTGTTAACATGGATTTAATGGCAGATATCATGGGCTCAATAAAGGAACCTACCACCATTGAAGAAGCCCTTGATGATCCAGGTTGGAGAGCGGCAATGCAGTCAGAGTATCATAGTATACTCAAAAATGATACATGGGATCTAGTCGTCTTGCCACCAAAGAAGAAGGTAATAGGTACTAAATGGATTTAGAAAGCTAAGTATAAAGCGGATGGAACATTAGAAACGTATAAGGAAAGATTAGTTGCACAGGGTTTTTCACAAATCGAAGGATTTGATGTTCAAGAAACTTTTGCGCTAACAACACGCATGACAACTATTTCGACGGTACTTGTAGTCGCTCCACAAAAGGCTTGGCCTATTTTCCAGATGGATGTCAAATCTGCATTTTAGAATGGTCACCTCAAGGAGGAGGTATATGTATCTCAACCACCAGGTTTTGAGGTGCCCAATTCAGAAATTAAAGTTTGCAGGTTGAAGAAAGCTTTGTATGGACTTAAGCAAGCTCCACGGGCTTGGTACCAATGAATAGATCATTTTTTCAAAAATATGGGTTTTGAAAGAAGTACTTCTGATGCTAACTTGTATGTAATGAAAAGGGATAGCAAGCTTTGTTGTCATTGTATATGTAGATGATTTGATCATTATAGGAGATCATCAGGAACTCATCAATCAAACTCCGATCAGCTTGGGAACTGAGTTTGAACTGACAAACTTAGGTCTACTCCATTTTTGTCAGGAGATGCTCAAGCTAGGAGCATTATCTATATGGTAGTCAATGACTACTTGCTACCTCACATTAGAGGTCTTGAAAGTGCAAGTGATATATGGAATGCTTTGGAGGATCATTTTCAAAACACCACAAAGTCAAGGAAGGCATCTTTGTGGGCAGAATTTACCACTTTCAAGAAGAAGGCTTCTCAATCCATCTGAGACTATGTAACAAGGATGAAGGATATTGCAGATGCATTAGGAGCAGTTGATGAAGACATTGAGGATGATAAATTGGTAAGGCAAATCCTCATAGGTTTGAGAGGTGATGACAAATGGAAGCCATTCATTTTATCTATTGAATTATCTCTTGATCATTTTACTCCTGACTTAAATCAGTTGCTAGGACATATGTTAACCTTTGAGCAGGATCTCAAAGGTGAAGGTGACAAGAGTACAGGTCATGCAATGTATTCAAAGGATAAGAAGAAAAATAGCAAAGGGAAGCAACAAGCAAATGAAGATGAAGGTACAACTAGTCAAGCCAACTTCCTAAGAGGAAGAGGAGGTTGCAAAGGTAGAGGAAGAGGCAAGAGTAATAAAGATGGAGTCAACATTACTCTGAGTATTATGCCAACAATCATTAGCCAACTTAGCTAATGATTGTTGGCATAATACTCAGAGTAATGTTGGATATAATCAAAACTTTAATTCAAGAGGAAGAGGTGGCAGAAATCAAAGAGGTAATTTCAGAGGTATAGGTAGTAGAGGTTACTTTGGAAGAAATGCAAGTAGAGGATTCCAAAGTCAACAATACAACAATACCTACTACAATTATGCTTCAGATCAGAAGGAGGATTCAACATTGATAATGAATGCAACTTGTGAAAGACAAAGTGAGGACCAAAGAGTCTTCTACATTGACTCAGGGTGTAGCAATCATCTGAGTGGCAACATAGCTTTGATGAATAATTTGGAAAATAAAGTAACTAATCATGTAGTTCAAACAGGTGACAATACAAAGCACAATGTGAAGTCAATTGGATCAGTGAAGGCCAAGGATGGTAGCACTCTCTTGAGTAAAGTCTTGTATGTTCCTACAATTCCTAAGAATCTGATAAGTGTATGACAAATTGTTGAAAAGGGTTATGAAGTTAGATTCACTAATGAAGGAGTGTTTGTGGAAGACCCTAGCAATGGATATAAACAGATTGTTTCAGGGAAAAAAGAAGGAAGATTGTTCACATTGAAGATTCAAGGTAATGTTGGTCATGCCTTGTTCACTTATGGAGGGCATAAGATCTCTGAGTTAGATCTTTGGCACAAGAGGCTTGTACATTTCAATGAAAGAGGTATCAAAGATATGATTAACAATGGTTTAGTGCTTGGATTGCCTAATGTTGCAGGTCAACATATGACATACAGATGTGAGGCATGTCAATTAGGTAAGGCTCATAAGCAATCTTATTCCAAGCATGGTTTTATGTATTTAGAAAAGCTTGAATTGGTACACACAGATGTGTGGGGGCCATCAAAGGATTTTAGTATTAATGGTTCAAGGTATTATGTGATTTATGTTGATGATGCTACCAGATGGATCACTATTTATGTGATCAAAGATAAGTCAGAGGTATTCAATACATTTAAACACTATCATGTGTATGCAGAGAGAATTACAGGTCATAAGTTGAAGAGACTAAGGTCAGATGGAGGGGGAGAGTATTTCTCTAATGAGTTCAATGATTACTTGTGGAATGCAGGTATAAAAAGGGAAATTACTTGTGGGTACTCTCCTCAACAAAATGGTGTAGCAAAAAGGAGAAATAGAACTCTTGTTGAGTTTGCAAGATCCATGATGAAGGAGAAAAATTGCCCAAATTACTTGTGGGTTGAGGCTGTAAACACAGCTACTTATTTGGTTAATAGGTTGTCATGTAAAGCTTTGCAGGGTATGACACCATATGAGGCATGGTGGGGTAAGAGACCTACATTAGACCATTGCAAGGTATTTGGATGTGTGGCATATGCATATATGCCATCACAATTAAGGCACAAATTGGAACCTAAAGTTGAAAAGTATGTATTGATTGGTTATGATGATAAACAGATGGGATATAGGTTGTGGATTCCATTCACAAAACAATTCCTTGTATCAAAGGATGTTACATTTGATGAGCAAGGTACTTGGTATGCAAGTACAATCAATATTAATGCAGGTGATGAAGAAGTTGTGAATCAAAAGAAAGGTAAATCAAAGGTTCAGATATTTGATGAAGAGGAGAATAATGAAGTGCAGGTTGAAGTTGAAGAAATGCCGAGATTTGATCCTGAGTGTGATGAACCAGAAACCTCAAGGAGTGGAGAACTCAGAAGGTCATCAAGGCACAAGTGGAAACCTACAAGGTATAGCTATGACACTTCTTTTTTGGCTACCAAAGATTATGCTTATATGATGGAGGCAGATGAAGACCCTTTTACATATGAAGAGACAAAAGGTAAGGAGAATTGGGAGAAAGCTATGCAAGAGGAGTATGATGCATTGATGGAGAATCACACATGGGAGTGGTTCCTAAACCAAATAGCTAGAAGATAATTGGATGCAAATGGGTCTACAAGACAAAGAGCTATGCAGATGGAAGTGTGTCTAGATATAAAGCTAGACTTGTTGTGAAGGGTTTTGCTCAGACTTATGGTATAGATTATGATGAGACCTATAGTCCTGTGGCAAAGATGACAACCATCAAGACACTCATAGCTATTGCTGCATGTAAAGGTTGGAAATTATGTCAATTAGATGTGAAGAATGCTTTTTTAAATGGTTATATTACAGATGATGTTTTCATGGAGCAACCACAAAGATTCAGAGATGGAAGGTATCCAGATCATTTGTGCAAGCTTAAGAGAGCTTTGTATGGTTTGAAGCAGGCCCCAAGGGCATGGAATTATAGACTTGTGAAATTCTTGAAGGAACTTGGATTTCAAGTATCTAAAGCACATAGTAGCTTACTTGTTAAAGCAAGTGAAGATGGGTTCATATACATGTGCATATATGTTGATGATATAATTCTTACAGGTACAGATGAGAAAGCCATTCAAAACCTAAAGAAGCAAATGGAGAAAGAGTTCAAGATCAGTGATTTGGGAGACTTGTCATATTTCTTGGGCATGGCGATGTCATACACTCAACATGGAGTGTATGTGACACAAGAAAGGTATTTAAGACACTTGTTAATCAAGTTTAAGATGAATGATTGCAGGGTAGCACCTACTCCAATGGAGGTGAATCACAAATTGAGTAGATATGGAGGTGAAGAGTTCAAGGATATGAAACTATATCAGAGTCTGGTTGGTAGTCTGATTTATGCTACTTTAACTAGGCCTGACTTATCATATGCAGTGGGAGTATTGTCCCAATTCATGCATTGTCCTAAGAAAGAACATTGGATTGCAGGTCAAAGAGTGTTGAGGTATATTAAGGGTACACTCAAAGAAGGTTTCTATTATGGTTTTACATCAGATACAAACATCAAGATATATAGTGATGCAGATTGGGCAGGTAATCCTGATGATAGGAGATCAACATATGGATACTTCTGTTATGTGGGAGATAAGTTAATTTCTTGGTGTTCAAAGAAGCAAGATATAGTTGCTTTGTCATCTACAGAGGCTGAGTACAAAGGTATGGTTGAAGCTGCAAAGGAATTGATATGACTTAAAACTCTCATGAAGAGTTTTGACATCATTCAGAGTACTCCTACTATTCATGGGGATAACATGAGTTCATTGTATTTAGCTGCTAATCTTTTTTTTCATGCCAAGACCAAACACATTGAGATTCACTATCACTTTCTAGGAGAGAAGGTGATGGATAAAGAGATTGAAGTCATACATACTTCAACAAAAGATCAGATAGCTGATATGCCAACCAAAAGCTTCGATGGACTAAAGCTACAGAGATTCAAAGACATGGCAGGTATAAAGAAGATAGAGAAAACCTCAATTGATGATTGAGGGGGAGCTATTGATGCAAGGCAATCAACAATTGAAGCTTTAATGAAGATTTGGAAGCCAAAAGATTGAAGGAAAGTTCAAATTATGAAGCATGTAGGAAGTGCATATTCAGAGGATGAAGATGTGTACACATATGTACATTAATTCAGAGATAGTTCACTTATACTTTTGTATAGTCATGATATTGTAAATATTTGCCTATATATACAAGGAAAAAGTCGGGGCAAAAGAGAGAGAGCATGAGAATAGAGTAATTAGTGATTGTATGAGACATTAGACATCTTAGAAGTGAGTTGAGACTCTCTCATCACTCAATTGTAAATTTCTTCAGGAATGGAAGAAAAATTGCACCCGAT
Source organism: Ceratopteris richardii (assembly GCA_020310875.1). Lineage (NCBI taxonomy): Eukaryota > Viridiplantae > Streptophyta > Polypodiopsida > Polypodiales > Pteridaceae > Ceratopteris > Ceratopteris richardii. The sequence goes on from CM035409.1 coordinate 10,156,435, forward strand.
GTTTCTGAGTATTCTCCTTCTGTGCTTGATCATTTCAAGAAATCTTTTATAGATGTCTAAGTCCATAGTTAATGAGTCTATGGTTAACGTTTGAGAGCCTAATTGTAAACAGGCTGTGAGAATTATGTGTAGGAACATTCATATGTGAAGAAGTGTTCACTGGTTCCTGAAACACGCACAAAATTTGATGTTAATGTTTTGGTCAGTTATCCTTCCACAGTGTAAAGTTTTGAGCAAGCAAGCACTCAATCTTTAAGTTGGAAGTTCTAGATTGAGAGAACCAAGTGTTAAAAGTTATAGGTGTCTAAATCGACTTCTCAGAAGAGCAGTTTTAGACATAGGCAACTTGTTGAGATTAGTTCTCAAGATATACTGAATCTTTTGGAGTGATTCAACTTGGAGAAGGTGCGCAAACTGTAGCCGACACCTTGTGCAAAGTTTTATCAAAAATTTTACACAATTGATAAGGTAATCAAACAGATATGTGGAGCATACTTTCTGTGTAGTCATCTCCTTCACAGATTTTTCAAAATCTTTATATTTGATCATTGATCCTTTAAATTTGGAGAAGGTTTGAGTTATTCTTGTTGTAGAGGTGCTCTAATTACAAGAGTAACCTGTTCTTTTGGAGATTAACACTCTCCATCACTGATGTAGATGCTAAGAAGTATAGGAAGCTCGTTGGAAGTCTTATTTTTCTATGCAACAATAGACCAGACATTTGCTATGCTATTGGAGTATTATGTTGGTTTTACAACAAACCTAAGGAGATTCACTGAAATGCTAGAATGCGAATTCTAAGGTACACTGTAGGAACCTTGGATTTTGGTATTTTCTATACCACAGGTGATACACTCCAAGGATATTGTGATTCAGATTGGGCTTGAGATTGTGATTCTAGAAAATCAGTTTTTGGATATTGTTTCTCACTTGGTTCAAGAATATTTTCTTAGGTAAGTGGAAAGCAAAACTCTCGCACTCTCCTCCACTGAAGCAGAGTACAAAGCAGCTTGTTTTGCTTCTTGTGAGGCAGTTTGGTTAAGGAGAATTCTTGCAAATCTAGGCTTTCCATCAAATATGGCAACTGTACTCAAGTGTGATAATCAAAGTTGTATGGCTATTGCAAAGAACCCAATATTTCATGCTCGCACCAAGCACATAGAAGTACAGTACCATTACATTCGTGAGCTAATTGAAGATGAAACTGTGGAGCTAGAATATTGCCCAACAGAGGCAAACTGTGCTGACATATTCACTAAAGCACTTGGAAGAGAGCAGATCAACAGACATCTTCAACAGATGGGCATAGGACCAAAACCTACTTGATTTGTCATCGGTAAACATTGAGGGGGGTGTTAGTATATGATCAATGTCTACCCCTCATGATTGTATGCACATTTTGCAAGGCCCCCGTTATGAGGAGAAGCCAAGCATGCATTACCCAATTGATGGGAATCCCAACTTGCATGTTGGATGAAGGTCATATTGGACCATGCAAGGTATTGTAAGGAAAGGGAGTTACCAGGGTCCCCAATTGGGGGGTCCTGTCGGAGTCAGAAATCATTTATATTTGTTAGGTCGGTTCAACCCCTCTAAGCCGTGTATGACAATTATGGGGGCGGTGGCCAACCATGATCCTATATATACATGAGTTCTGCACTACCTGAGATATCACGTTGAGCTAGCACACCTCTACCTTGTATCTCCCTATCTAGAGTTGTCTAGATCACCATTTAAGCTCTACCTTGAGAGCGCACGGGTGGACAACGCCATCATCTTTGTACTTACTGTTAGTAGAAAATTGTTGAGATTCTCCTATATCTGTTATCTTCTCTGCTACTGCTACTGTGTTATATTGCGTAACTATTGTCTTAAAATACATACATACACATATATACAAGAGGAAAAAAGGAAACTGAAATAATAACATCTCACCAATACAAAATCAGAAGCCACTTGAGCTTGTCATCTTCAATCACCCTTTCTTTAAACATCTCTAACTTGGTCATCTTGCATAAAGCAGAAGATTATTTCACAAGAATTTATATACAAATAGTCACACAGAAAGAAAATATTACCTTGTTTTATTTATACACTGGTAATTGTCTCCTTGCTAATTTCCGAAGATCTTTCCTGGTTTTATTCTTCATAAGAAAAAAAAACTAACTTGATTTTCAAAAGAAATGGTATTTACACATAGTTTTAACACAACTTTTTAATTTATCTCTAAGATGGCTCCCCCCTTCACGTTTCCTATGGAACAAAGCAAGTTGTTGTAAAATTTCTGCATATTCCGCTAAGTTACGACTATAAACAAAGAGTTTTGTTGGGTCCACTGTCATGTAGTATGGTTCACGGTTCAGTGAAGTGTCATTTTCTCCATATGGCAGTGCCGCTTGATACCTAAATACACTCCCTTCATTTGATGATGAGATCAAAGTCTCACTAGTAATGCGATCTTTAACAAACTCCTCAACAAGAACTCTTTCATTATTTTCGGGTGTAGGGAGCAAGTAAGTCGATATGAATAACTCTCTAAGATTCTTCCTTCAGATACACTCCTTGATGTCTCTCTAAATCTATCAGGAATACTACGCTCTGGAATGGATGTATCATTGGAATCTTCACTATCCATTCTAGAACCTAAGATAGTCAAATAGTCCAATCAAGCCTAAAAGATTTCATACTAACAACCTGATCACAAATCTCTGTCAGTACCCTGCAAGAAACAAAATTTAAAATTAATAGAAGGCCATGAATAAGTAAAACACATACATTTATTCCATTTATTACTTTATTTATTTATTACAACCAGTCCAATTCATTTCTTGTTATTTATTTACATGTTTTTAATATATACATTTATATATATGTATATTTATATAGGTACGTTATCTTATGATATAATTCATTTTAATCATTTTCTTTACTAATATCTTCATTTTTCTCTTCTCCACTTCCTTCTTCTTCGTCTTCATTTATCACCGTCTCATAATCCTCATTCTCTCTTCTTTTAAAGAGCTTAGCTCTCTTCCCAACGATTAGTTCCTTTAACTTAGTCCCATCCAATTCCCTGAGCGAGTATGTTCCATTGTCAAATACTTTACATATCACATAGGGACCATACCATCTTTTTACCTGTTTTCTTCGAGCTTCATATTGTGTATCATATGAGCTATCATAGACGAGTACCCAGTCTCCTTCATTCAACTTTTTAGGTCTTAACCTATGGGACTTGTCAAATGCAACCTTATTTCTCTCTCTAGATGCTCTAAGCGTAAGTGCAGCCTCTTCTACTAGATTTCTTCCTCTCTCTAATTGAAGAATCTGCACTGCTAGAAGATCTTCTCTTGACATCTCATCTTCCCAAGGCAAGGAAGTCCACTCTAAAGCATGTGAATCCATCGGCAAAATAGGTTTCTGACAATACATTAGTTATGCTGGCATATATCCAGTAGTCCTAGTGCATGTCATCCTGTCTACCCAAAGCGCAAAGGGAAGGTAATTTGGCCAGTTCTTTATCTTTCCCTCACAAGCCTTAGCCAAAGCTTTAATAATCGGAGGATGTCCACGCTCAATTTTCCCATTGCCTTCACGATTGTAAGCAGTGGTGAGCGATAATCGAATTCCATATTTTTCAAAGAAGTCTTTGGCTTCCTGAGCATCAAGCTCACCTCTGTTGGCAACTATTTTCTCAACATAGCCAAATCTACTAAACATGACTTCTAGTAGAAACTTGCATACATTGCTTGTAGTTTTCGTCCTCAGAGCTCTTCCTTCAACATGATTCATTAGATCCTCTCTTGCTAGCACAATATACCTCATTTGTTGCACCCCTAATGGCATTGTAACCAGATCGACAACCCACTTATAGTGGATATTAAGAGGATATGTCAGATGCAATTCATCTCTATGTCTAACATTGGAGTACATCTGGCAAGGTTTAAAAGTGGCTACATATTTTTGGACATCTACATACATCCCAAGCCACTAGTATCTTTCCCTTATCTTTTCATAAGTTCCTTGAAAGCCGTTATGTCCCGGCCATAGTGAGCTATGCATTTCACGCATAATCTTACCTCTCGTTTCAATGCTGCCTACAACGCGTTGGGGTATCTTACCTATTCCAATCTTTTGCTTCCAAAGTAATCCATCTTTTAGGAAGTAATTGCTTGACTTCCTCTGAATGGTACGAAATTTTTCTTTGCTCCAACTAGGATCAGGAGACTTCATGCTTAAATATCTTCCAACTTCCTTCCACTCATTTTCATATTCGTCTTCATTGAATCTTTCTATTATCCCTATTTGAACATCATAAGGTCTCTTTTTTGTCCTTCTATTTTTTTTCCCACTTCCTAAGCTCGTTTGAATTCCTTCTCTTGAAGATTCAATACCAGTCCCAAGCTTTGCAATCTGATAAGTAGGTTCTTCCCTATTTAGTCCAATAAATGCTTCATCTAGGCTTGAAGTATGTACATATGAAGCATAAAAGTCAAGACCTATCTCTTCATCATTAGAAATCATCGAGTCTTCATTTTCATATATAGCTCGTGATAGCATATCAGCTACCACATTATTCCTCCCAGCTATATGAACAAACTCAAGATTTAGCGACTTAATATACGCTATCCATCTTAACATGGCAATGTCTACAATGGAACAGTTCACGATCATTCCCAACAATGGTAAGCAGTCTATTTCCACTACCACATTTGCCCCAATCAAGTATTCTTTATCATTCTTTAGTGCAGTCACTATTCCCCAAAGCTCTCGCTTGATTTGAGGGTAACCTCTCTGGCGAACATTTAGAACTTTAGCTCCAAAACAAATTGCATACCTTTTTCCCTCATCATCCTCTTGGCCAATCGCCCAGCCTATACCCGTCCGACTCGTATCCATGGTGATATAAATTTTTTTATCATCACTGTAATCAACCTTTCTAAGCAGTGGTGCTTCTGCAATTGAGCTTGAGTATGGATGTCTTTCCATTGAAATATTTGCCCCTTTCTAAGCAATTGATAGAGTGGGTCTACAACATGGGCATAATGAGGAGTCCATACAACATAGAAAACACATGCCCCAAGAAATTTCCTCACCTCAGTGATCGAGGAGCAGACCTCTTTCATGTGTTGAATGGCGTCTACTTTTTCGGACATGGCTTTCTTCCTTAAGGACCACACAGACTTCCTACAATTAATACCTCTTGCACCCCAAATACTGATTTTTCTGCAGACAATGTCAAATGAACTTCTTCCAGCCGAGTGAGAATGGATTCGCAATCGTTTATGTGCTTTTTAACAAATTTCCTACATCCATCCTCATCAAGAGTCTCATTTTTATCTCTTTCCTCATAGCCTTTAATAGGGATGTCGTCAATGAATGTCATGGTCAGATGCGGAATAAAATCCATAAGCACCTTATGCATACCATTCATCATATGTGCCACCGAATTCGTGGTGCCTTGTGGTAAAGTGCACATATGCATGAGCCCAAGTGGTGTCCTCATAGTTGTCAAGTCCCGGCTTTCGAGAGCTAGCTGGAATCGATCATACCAAGAGTGTAAATCTCCCATTGAGTACATAGATCTTCCTGCAAAGGCTTCTGCATACTCATCTATGATAGGCCCAGTTCCCATATTTCTAATTGTCACTTTATTCACCTGTTGTAGATCCTGAATAAATATCAATGATCCGTTTTTCTTCGGTACGGTAAACCAACAGTTAGAATAGGGAGCACTTGATGGCTCAAGAATCCCCATTCTAATCTTTTCATTCAACAGGTCAACTAGCTTTGAAATTTGAGCTTTTGGTATTGGAATCGGTCAAAGATTCCAAGGTACATGTGGTATCGTGAAAATTATCATAGGTGTCACCACAAATGAATCTACACATCCAATTTCCTGGGCATTCAAAGAGAAAGCCTTTCCATGCTTGAATATCTTCTGAGAGAAAACATTCTTCTCTTTTTCACTGAGGAAACCATCTTTTCCTAATTGAATTTGCCCAAGAGTCTCTTTAGTGAACTTGTGACCTATTTTTCTTTTTTCTCTGAGAGGTGGCTGGGTTTTTGCACCGTCCATAAGTTTGTTACTATCCTCAGGAAGCGGAGCTGCAACTGGCTGTATCTTTTTATCAACGGTTTTGTATTTTGTTTTGACAAAGGCTTCTTTCCCTATTTCATCTTGCTCAAAGTTTGCTATTTCCTTGTACATGGAAATAGAGTGCATTTGAATCACATAATCACTCCTTCTTCCTTGAATCAACTCTTGCTGATCAAACAATTTGTCTACAAAGGATATCTCATCAAAGACTCTAAAAATTTCCTCATCGAAGTCAAGCACTCTACACCCATAAAAGTTTCTTTGAAGATTTGTTATGTATTGTTTTTCCCACGTTGTTAACTCAGAAAAAACACGAAACTGAAATGCATTTGTCGAAGAAAGTGCTATGAAACTTGATATGAACATATTTACATTCGGGATCTTTTCGCTTTCCAAGCTTCCATAGTCCCGATTCATGAAAGCTTCATTTAAAAGCTCTGGTCCTCAAATTCTTCAGGAATAGGTCTTGTCCGAAGAGAAGTTCTATTCCTGACATGGTCTACACAAACCGTCATAAACTAGACCGCCTTCTTTACATCCTTACTTCAGATTCGCACATAGGCCGATCCATCCTCCAAGACTCTTGTTTCCATTCTAAGGCAGTAATGTATGGCTGCCCTAAAATGAACGAGTAGCTAGAATGATCTTGTATGAAGAAATTCTGATAATCACTAACATCCCCAATTGTAACTAGTACCTACGGGCATGCACCAAACAACTCACCTGGCATTGAATTCGCAGCCCTCATTCTCCAACCTAGATGCATATCTATTGGCTATTTCCCCTTCATGTAGAGATCCTTGGACATTAAGTTAACTTCAGATCCGTGATCGATAAGAGCGACGACTCGTGTACTGATTTTATCTAATTGCACCAATGTCTCAGTCGTGGCTAGAGCCCAATGATCTCTAGTATAATGACTGGAAGGAGTTACTTCTGAAGAATTTTGCTCCAAGAACATTTCCTCATGTGTGCATGGTTGTGCATTAGTTTCAGTTGGTTCAAGTACATTTTTTTAGCTCTTGTACTTGTGCTTGCACGGCATGAACAGGAGTCTCTTCATCCGTTGTGGTCGATATGTCAAAACCAAGCAAATCCAATTAAATGCAATTAAAAAGATCAATGGAAGGTATTCATAACTCAATTGAATTCAATGAGCGTGTCAATCATGCAGGTAAAGTAAGAAAACAACAATCGATTGAGATGGTTGATTTCAACTCCTAACAAATTGCTTTCGTCATGTATTATTGTTGGAGATGATTGTTTCCTAAATTGCATCTCTTATATATACCCTTTTTGTGTGCGTCATGGTATTTATATGTATGTATATCGGAGCATAACTTACCAAATTTCTATTCTGCATCCATGTGAATGCATTATGAGAATGTGTGTTTATACATGTTCATGTGTTTATGCATATGCGCTTCGTATTTATGATTAAATGTTAAAATGCATAAGTATTGATTTTCATACATGTGTATGCGTTAATATATGTGAATGTAAGTATGTGTGCAAGTGAATATAGGTGCACTTCCATGGGCATTAGTGTGGGCACGATGTGTTCGTAAGTGATGTTCTTTCTAGTTTTTTTTCTTAGAGTGAGGAGAAGAATAGAAATGAAAGGAGAAATTTCTGGAGGAAGAGATTTCTGGGAAGCGGTACAGGAAGCAAGGCACAAAAAAGGAAGGGGATCTGAGATGGGACAATGATTGCTAGGAAGCCGGCATGCAAAATGTCTACAAAAGTTACTAGATTGAGGAGATTAAGGCATCGAGAAAAAGGCTTTCTTGTTTTTTGGGGAAGGAGTTTTTTTTTCTACTCCTTCGTGGAATCTCGTCTTTACCAATATTCTGAGTCCGGCGCTACGTTACCAACACTTGTCTATTGGTATATAATATACATGGTAGCCCTTTATTAACACAGAGAAGTTTCCTTTGTAAAAGGTCTCTGGGTCCTTTGGGATACTGTATGCTACTCTTTTGCTATGCTAAGCTGAAATTCCAAATGCTTATCATCTTCGATTACTTGAGAGCTGGAGAGGTGGAGAGAACTGTAATTTTTCTGTGGGATTTAATTTAGCTTATGCAAGGGCAGAACGAAAAGAGGGGTCTGTTAGCGGATTTCTAATCTGGATGGGAAGACCGATTCGACTGTAGTTACTGACTCGTTCTCCTTCATCAAGCAATTACTACTGTTCAGTATCGTTGGACTTATCTGTGCACATTGAGAAGGGATGCGCTTCTAATAGACACTGAACGTGATTAAGTATGGAGTTATTATTGGCAATAGTAAGGGAATGTTCATGCAATCGACCGCTCTCTTAGGAATCAAACACACAATCAAATGCATTCCTCGCAGAAAAGGAAAGGAGTTAATAATATGTTCAGTTGAATAGAGGAAGATAAGTGACAATAAGGGCACATGGTGTAGCTCAATGATGAGTAGCACCTCCTTTAATGTCAATCCGGGAAGATGTGAGGATGGTATGAAGACCTCGAGCAAGTGGCGGCACAAGTGCGTGAGTGAGAAGCACACAAGCATGCACACACATACACACACACACGCACACAAGGCAAGACAAAGAGAGAGGATCAATGGAGTTCTTTAGATTACTTTCAAAAGCTCTTACAAGTTCGTTTCAATTACAATCTAACCTCAAAAATGAGCTCTCTAGCTCCTTTTATAGTTTTTTACTAGCTTTGGCCCTGTTCAGACCTAGTGTCCGGCCTAGTTAAAAATTAGGTTCCAGGGCTTATTTGAGGGCTCAAACGAGATCTAAAAAATATGAAAATTGGTACGATGGTACTTCTAATACTCCTCAAGCTCGAGGACTCCTCGGCTTGAACAAAATGGAGTTACTAAAAATAGATAATGGTATTTACAATGGTTTTTAGTGATGAAAATCACTATTTTTGTAGGGGATTCTTCTGAAAATTTGACATACACTTCTTGGAGCTCCCTACTTGCTCCCTTTCCTTGTGTGTCCACCTTTTGATGTGCTTCCATGCTTTGTCCTTGACTTTGAGCTTCAACACTCCCCCCCCTCTCGAGTCTGTCGTCCCTGACAGACCCTTGTTGGAAGAGCTGTTCTATGTAGTGCTTTGAGAGGTGGTGTCCATCCGTTGTATGAGCTGGTTCCTTGGATTCCAGCAAGAATGTGTCATTGTGAGCTTTCAAAACTGCAAGTTGCTCAAAAGAGGTTGTCAAGAGTGATTTGGAGCAACTACTGGCTTCAATTTGCTTCCGAGATATGGATGTTGTTCCCAAGACGTCCGCTAACTCTTCCAAAGATGATGTTGAGAGCAGTCATGCCAACTACTCATAACCCATAATGAATGATGGGTAAGTGTGTTCGTGCCTGGGTTGAAAAAAGTATGTGCCTTGTGCAAGGCCTGGTAATGTATCCCTACGCATGCTTACTTGGAAAATGCATTGGAAGAAGTATGGTGCAAAAATTGCGGGTCTTGAGCTAAGTGCTCAAGGGTATGCTGACGAAGAGGTTTCCTAAACTATCATGGTTATGGTGTTTCCAGAGTAAAGATACTTACCATGGAGAAGGTTGATGGATGTTTGTCTCTTCGTGTTGTACACTTGGCCTTTGGGATGGAACATTGTTGATGAATGTCCATGTTGATTGTCCACTGATGAGATCTTTTGAGTGGTGGATCCTCTCTCCTCATATGCAGGAGTCTTCTCCTCCAGAACTACCTTTAGCAGATATCTCCTTGGATGCTCTAGTACATGAAGTAGTTAAGCATCAATCAAGTTGCGGACCTTCAAGCTCTTCATTCCAGATAAGGCAGCAATAATCTCACTGCTGGCCGAGACACACTTCTATCCAAATTGATAAATGCCTAGTAATCAACAGTTCCACCTTCAACTAAGCATGACTCATTCATGTTTCATAAGCCAAACCTGGGAACAAGCTCTCTCCCGCTTTTCTTTCTCCCCCTCTTTTTTTTTTTTTTTTTTTTTTTTTTGAGGGAAAGGATATCACAAAACAAGAACACAAAAATTAGTATCAATAGAAATATTTGACATATGTCACTGTGCTCTTTGTGCGTGGGATTCTCAAGTGTGTCTATGCACGGCCGTGTAATGTGGCCCTATATTAATGCATACTTTGGAAATGCATGACCTAAATGGTGGAAAGGACAGGGTTGTGCAAGGAGCACATGGTTGTTGCTCGTTCGAGGCTTTTGATGTCATTTGTGGAGGTTGATGCCGACCTTGGTGGAGGTATCCATTGAGTCTCGAACTGATGTGATCCTCCTTATTGGAGTCCATTTTAGAACATCATTTGGCACTGTAGAGGTCACTTCAGGCGTCTTTCTCTTTGGATGCTTTCTGAACTGTGGTATCCAGTGTGGTTGACGCTTTGGTTCGGTGGAGACTACTTGCACTTTTGGCTTCCAAACCCATATCCTTTTTGCATGTCTTCTTACTAATGTTGAAGAGCTGATTTGATCTTCCTTTGGTCTCTGTACGTGGTTCTTACCCTTTTCTCTTTTTGGCTTCTTTGTTGAAACCTTTTGCATGTGGGAGAACAAAGGTTGTTGTGGATGTAGGAGCTTCTTAGGTACCCACATCTGTAATTGCCCTTGTTGAGCTACAGCTAACTTCTTAGGCACCCAAACTTGTTGGATACCTTGTGATTGAGCTTGTCTGAGCTGCTTCCTTCGTCTTCTGGCCTGGTTGGTTTGCATGGATGGAATTTGTGGGGGCAAGGTTGGTGGTTGCTCTCCTTTGCGTGCCCATATCTGCTTCATCGGTTGAGTTGTTCTGCTTCGCGCGTTCTTTTGGTCTCTCGTCCTGGGAGTCTTTAGTGATTGATCTGCCCTTAGTTGCTGCCTCCTTCTGGCCCTTGGAAAAGAAGGGAGTTCCTTTGCATCTCTGACTCCTTTTTTGCGAATATCATTCCTCTGCAACACATAGTTTTGGACAAGAACAACATGGTCATCTTCATGTGTATTCCTGGAAGGACCAGGAGTCTGTGCCTTTCCTAGTTCCTTGAGTGCTCCATTATCTAACTCTACTGTAATTCGACTATGATTGGCCCAAATCTGAAGAAGCCCACTTCTTAAGTTTAAGTTGACTGCTTGGTCATAGATCCAATCTTGACCCAAGACAAGAGGTTCAGTGAGATCCTCGTCTTGACACACTAGTACTTTAACTGTTATAGCCTCATCATGAATATAGAGGGGAAGTTCCACCTCGCCCATGCAAGGGGTTTCCACGCCTCCCAATCCTATGAGATACGCTTCCACAGGATTGACAGTTAACTGCAACTCTTGACAGTAAGACAATTTAACAGCACTAGTGGCTGCACCTGAGTCAATCAAGGCTCTTACAGTCCTTGCACTCTTTCCTTGTCCTATATCTAGGGTTATGAAAGGTCGTCGATCAATTATCCTATGCGAGCTTGTTCCTGCAACTTCACACATGGCCATAGGATATCCTTGATCTGCACAGTCATTTGTTCTAGGCTGATCTCTACCTTGCCTTCGTAATTTCATCCTTCTGATACGTTCTAAAGCTTCTGCTTGAGCTTCTTCTCGAATTCGCTTTTCTTCCTCTTTGCGTTTTTTAGCAGTGTTGAGTCGGCTGAGCATTTCCTCCGTGAGGGGTTCCTGATACAACTTGACTCTGCAACCGCTAATATAGTTTGGGAGAACATCACCCTCTAACGTGGCTAATTGTACTGCTCCACTCGTGGAGATCCTATTGATGATCATAGGTTCGTAGCCTCTCTTTTCTAGCTTCCTCGCGTGTTGTTTCAGTGTATAGACTAAGACTAGATCTCCTGCTTTCAAGCCTTTATCCTTCACATGGGCATCAAAGTATGCCTTCTGTCTCTTCTTAGCTGCATATATTCCTGCAGCGGCTCTCAGTCTTGTTTCCCCTAATCGTTCAAGGTCAAAGATCCTAGAGGAGAGCTCATGACCTGTCCATTCATACTCTTGTGCTACTCTCAATGTAGGGATCAAGAAGTCCAAGGGTAGCACAGCGTTTTGGCCAAATACCATCTGAAATGGGGTGGCTTGGAGTACCGTTTTGTAGGCAACTCGATATGCCCAAACAGCGTGGTGTAGCTGTTTGTCCCAGTCAGAGCGTTTAGTGTTCACTAATTTCGTTAGTACATTGCATAAGATCTTATTAGTGCTCTCAGCTTGCCCATTAGCTTGAGGGTGATAGGGGGCAGACTTCTTGTGTATTACCAAGAATTCTTGGAGTAGATTTTCAATCACTTCGTTCAAGAAGTGAGTGCCTCTATCACTTACAAGCTCTATAGGTAGCCCATATCTTGTGAATACATTCTCAAACAAGAATTTAGCAGTTGTTTGAGCATCGTTCTTTGTCGTAGCCTTTACCTCTACCCACTTAGTTAGATAGTCTGTTGCAACAATGATGTATTCCGCATGAGAACCCTTAGCTGGGGGATTAATAGGACCTACGAAGTCTATTCCCCACTTAGAGAATGCACGTCCACCCATCATAGGTTTCAGTGGCATCTCATCTTTGCGTATAGGATACTGAGTCCTCTGACAGACATCACACCGTTTCACATAGGTATGTGCATCCATGTGAAGGGTGGGCCACCAGAAGCCCGCAAATAGGATTGCCTTGATCACCCGATCCGGTCCAAAGTGTCCTCCTGCTGTGGAGTTGTCACTTGAACACACTAATGAACTAAAACTTTTAACGTAAGCCGTTTGTTTCTGACACAATTCCTTAACGTACTTTCGTCCTAAAAAGAAAATCATTGCACTGGTAGATTACTTTTAACCGAAGCAAAAATTGTATTCAGAATTGTTTTGGTCCTTGTCTGGTGTCTTTGGCACATTGGAAAAATGTGCAACTTAAGTTTGTCTTCCTGAACAACCGTGTGGAACTATAGCACAATCAAATACTTCCTTTGTTTAATTGCACAAACTTTTGAATTAGGTGCAAGGTGTTAGGCGCAGTTGATTCACTGTTGTGCACACGTAATGTAATCGAATGTCATTCATATGCGTATTTCTGAGAATGTTAGCTTTACATTGATGTGAGTGCTTCATGTTGCAATCTGAACTTATGTCTTCATTTTTGTTGCGCGCATACAGGGTTCAATTGAAAAACAAGAAAGGTTTCTTAATTACTTTCTTAAGAGCTTGTTGACGTTTCCTTGAATTCTCTTTACGAATAAGCTAAAGTTAGATTATGAGATCCAAGAGTGTTTGTAAATGAAAGGAAACTTTGGGATCATTTTTGATATTGCATCGCTCTCTCAAGCATCCGAACAATCGTTCCTTTTTAGAGTTTAGAGTTATTCAATTTATGATCCTTTATACGTATCTCCCTACTTGCACAAATACACTTTGTTGGCAATTAAAAGTTAGCTTTACACTTTTTCCTCCTTGTCAAGAAGAACTTTCGTGACATATCTGGTGAACCCGACATGAAAGGAGGAGAGTGTAGAGATTCTGGTTCTAGTTTAGCTAGTAGTGCGGTTGAAAGAGCTCATTGTGCTTGATCATTTATGGGCGACACTACCATGGATGTTATAACCCAACTCCCGCGCTTCCAACAGGATGAAAAAAGACGGAGTGCCATCCAGGCATTCCATGAACGAGTAATCAGAAGGAGCTCGTATTTCAATGGCAAAAATGTTACTTGTTTTTGTAAGGAATACGAATTAGAGGCGTGATATCTTGGCACGGGTCTTATACCATTAAGTGACCAAGAACTTATAGATAATTTTGTATATGTTTCAGAATAGCATCTCCGTGACCGATTAGTTATGGATGCCTCTTGACTAGTTGTAGAAGGGCAAACAAGATGGTCACAATATAAGATAATACGCACAAGGATGTTTGCACTTGATGACGATGATAAAGTGACTAGGTCAACATTTCTAAAATGGATACATAAACCTAAAGATCAATCCATTTTAGACATAAAAAGGGAATTTGATTAGCAATTTGGGGACTTATCTGAATATGATAGGAGGGCTTTAGTTCAAGAAAAGGGATCCTTGTTTCTCCGGGCTATAGATACGAAAGCCCGAGAAGACCTTTTTCCACAATTACAACATGTAGGAACTGAGTCTGATCTTACGGAAGACTGGGATAATGTGGACGAAGCTGTTAGAGGATACGTTGAAAAGCAAAGAACTTTGTCTAAGTTTATGCAGAGCTGGCATGACGATATGCAAGAAGAACAAGCCCAGACTATTCAGCAACCTGTACAGAACCCTCAGGCAAACCCACGAGTACCAAAGGATGTTGCACCCGCTAATACAATGCAAGATATGTTTAAGAAATTTAGTGATCTTACGATCCAAAGTATGAAATAAATGATTGACTCCCAATCTTTACAAGGACCAACAACTAAAAACCCAAAAGCTCTTGAAATTAAAAGATATATCTAGTGTGACTCTTTGGAGCACAACAGATACTCGTGTGAGAGCTTTAAGAAGCTTGGCAAAGAATCTGGTATTCATCACGGAAAAGATGATTTATGACTCAAAGATTGGAGAAAAAGTAAACATTAACTTTGGTCTGGGAGGCATGAGAGTGTTCTTCCCTGACACATCTGAAAATGTTGCTTCAACATCGTATACGTATGCATGTCAGGTAATTGATGAAACTAATGATATAGAACCGTGGTCTAAAGTGATAAAGTCCCTAGATCGGGGAAAGATGCATCATGAAATCTTAAAGTCAGCAAGCAATGAGATCCAAGGGATAAGTGGATGGAATGATCCTATAGATACTCTCTCAGTTGTTACTTATCTATGCTCTTCGGTAGAGCATGAGGCAATAGTGGAAGAGAAACGGAGGAGAACCAATGAGGGTGAAGAAGAGAAAAGAAGAACTAGGCGTCAAGTAGAAGCTTCACAAGAACAATCTCAAATACCAAATCAAAATCAACCAGTACAAAAAAACCAACCCACTCAAGTTATACCACCATCGCAACCGACAATAATCCAACCAAATCGAATTCCGACTCAAGTTCAAAACCCTACTTCTGCTGAGATGCCAATTCCTACCCAATTTAATATACCTCCTCAAGATCAAGAGATGAAACTTATAAGGAAAGGTCAAGGAAGAGTGAAAAATCCTTCATACATGCTAAAATCGCACATTGAGCAAGCCACAGATTTAAAACAAGTTCTCGAGAAAAGAGTGCTTGATAGTGTAATCGAATTTACACTAGGTGAGTTATTTGGGATAGCAAAAAGAGAATTTCTAGAAGTAATAATTGATCTCTTAAGAAGAAAACGACAACCAATAGCTGACATGCAAGAGACTGAGAAGATGGATGAAGAAACTCCTGTTCAAGCCGTGCAAGCACAAGTACAAGAGCTAAAAAATTTACTTGAACCAATTGAAACTAATACTCAACCATGTGCACATGAGGAAATGTTTTTGGAATGGAATTCTTCAGAAATAACTCCTTCGAGTCATTATACTAGAGGTCATTGGGCTCGAGCCATGACTGAGATATTGGTATGATTAGATAAAATCAGTACACCAGTCGTCGCTCTTATCGATCACGGATCTGAAGTTAATTTAATGTCCAAAGATCTCTACATGAAGGGGAAATGGCCAATAGATATGTAGCCAGGTTGGAGAATCAGAGCTGCGAATTAAATGCCTGGCAAGTTGTTTGGTGCATGCGCGCAGGTACTAGTTACAATTGGGGATGTTAGTGATTATCAAAATTTCTTCGTGCAAGATCATCTAGCTACTCGTTGATTCTAGGGCAGCCATATATTACTGCCTTAAGGATGGAAACAAGAGTCTTGGAGGATGGATCGGCCTATGCGTGAATCCAAAGTAAGGATGGAAAGAAGGCATTCCAATTTATGACAGTTTGTGTAGACCATATCAGGAATAGAACTTCTCTTCAGACAAGTCCTATTCCTGAAGAATTCGAGGATCAAAGTTTTTAAATGAAGTTTTATAAATCGGGACTATGAAATCTTGAAAAGTGAAAGGATCCCGAATGTAAATATGTTCATATCGAGTTTCATAGCACTTTCTTCAACAAATTCATTTCAGTTTCGTGTTTTTTCCGAGTTAAAAAAGTGGGAAAAACAATACATTCTAGATCTTCAAAGGAACTTTTATGGGTGTAGAGTGCTTGAATTTGATGAGGAAATTTTTGGAGTCTTTGATGAGATATCTTTTGCAGACATGTTGTTTGATCTGCAAGAGCTGATTCAAGGAAGAAGGAGTGATTATGTGATTCAAACACAGACTATTTCCATGTACAAGGAAATAGCAAAGTTTGAGCAAGATGAAATAGGGAAAGAAGTCTTCGTTGAAACAAAATACAAAACAATTGATAAAAAGATAAAGCCAGTTGCAGTTCCACTTCCTGAAGATAGTAATAAACTTATGGATGGTGCAAAGTCTCAGCCACCTCTCCGAGGTAAAAGAAAAATAGGCCATGAGTTCACTAAAGAGACTCTTGAGCAAATTCAATTAGGAAAAGATGGGTTCCTCAGTGAAAAAGAGAAGAATGTATTCTCTCGGATGATATTCAAGCATGGAAAGGCTTTCTCTTTCAATGCCCAGGAAATTGGATGTGTAGATCCATCTGTGGTGACACCTATGATAATTTTCATGATACCAATGTACCTTGGAATCTGAGAGCGATTCCGGTACCAAAAGCTCATATTTCAAAGCTAATTGACCTATTGAATGAGAAGATTAGAATGGGG
Organism: Ceratopteris richardii; assembly: GCA_020310875.1. Lineage (NCBI taxonomy): Eukaryota > Viridiplantae > Streptophyta > Polypodiopsida > Polypodiales > Pteridaceae > Ceratopteris > Ceratopteris richardii. The sequence continues at coordinate 10,173,246 of CM035409.1, forward strand.
ATTCTTGAGCCATCAAGTGCTCCCTATTCTAACTGATGGTTTACAGTACCAAAGAAAAATTGGTCATTGAGATTTATCCAGCATCTACAGCCAGTGAATAAAGTGACAATTAGAAATATGGGAACTGGGCCTATCATAGATGAGTATGCAGAAGCCTTTGCAGGAAGATTTATTTACTCAATGGGAGATTTACACTCTGGGCATGATCAATTCCAGCTAGCTCTTGAAGGCCGCGACTTGATGACTATGAGGACTCTACTTAGGCCTGTGCGCATGTGCACTTTGCCAAAAGGCGCCACGAACTCGTTGGCACATATGATGAATGGTATGCATAAGGTGCTTAGGGATTTTATTCCGCATCTGACTATGCCGTTCATTGACAATGTCCCTATTAAAGGTTGTGAAGAAAGAGATAAAGACAAGACTGTTGATGAGGATGGATGTTGTTGTATATTATTGAACAATACATTGCTAAAGTGTTATATTATTAATGTATTAATATGTTTTTGATGTTTCTGATATAGCAGCCAAAGGTTCGTGAGGAGCGTGCAAGGCGTGAAAGGGCGGACATCAATAATCCGAATAATTATTATTTATTGTGTAAATAAACTTGGGGAAGGTTCTATTGTTAGAAAAGTAATGGTTAGAATAAGGGTCGTTGTAGACCATAGTTTCTGTTATTGAAAGCAATGGCTTTCTGTAAAAGTTATCAACTTTTAGTTTCACGCCTACTTTTCGAAGCCGCCCTCTTGTAACCACTCTTTTCGACGTAATCAAAAGTCCTATAAATACATGCACTCTGTGGACTGTCGAAACAGAGTGCATGGGGGGAGATTGCACCCAATACTGCGTTCTGTCTCGTCTCTTGTTGCGTCTATTCTCTGTGTGTTTTCTGTGCCCGTAATCTCTGTATGCCCGTGAGCAAGATCCTGACAACAGTGGTATCAGAGCTCTGCACGCGTCAATACAGAGGGTTTTGTTCTCTGTTCGTGATTTCGAGTCTGTCTCCGTCTCCGTCTCCGCGTTCGCGATTTCGTCTCCGTTTCCTGTTCCTGTTTCAGTTTGGGTTTCTGATCCAGAACCAGAACCTACGTCTTCACCTACGTCTTCTCCTTCGGCTTACTCCAAGGCGTCGACTAAGGCAAAGAGCTTAGGCAATAACTTAGGCAATACATTGGCACCCAAGGCTCCCTTGGCGACCGTTGGCAGCCGTTGGCTACGCGCGAGATAATTTTAATTTTTGAGTGGTAATAGAGAGGTTTAGAGTCCCTAAGGTAGGAGGATTTGAACCCACAACATCCTACTTTCAAGGGAAGTACTTTAACCACTCCACCATCTCTTGGAGTTGTTATGCAAGTTCTCTTTCTTTGGTACTTGTGCAAGGCGCTCGCGGCGATTTCAAGGATGGACTCAACAAAGAAGTAAGTGTAACTTCCACTCCGTAGGTCGGATTGAGGCGTGTAATATACCGTTGGAAAGCTCTCGGAACGAACTTTCCAATGAGCTAGCTTGGAAGTGTGAATTCATTCAAAATCCTTGGGTGGCACTTGATTGAGTGTTCAAGATACCAAGCAAGGTTGAGAACACAGGATCGAGACACCGAGGTTGACAAGAAGGTTCAAGACACCAAGGGTGAGAGCAAGGGTCCAAGAGCGCCATGGAGAATCATAGTAATTCACCTTTACCTGGAGTCTCATTTGAGCAAGAGTTAGAGATTATGAACCAAGAACTTCACGCACTTCAACAAACCATACAAGGACGTTATGCTATGCTTCAATTCGACGGACGAAAAGATGGCCGCTTTGTCTTATCATGGCTATCCCTATTCAACGATTTCTTTTCCGATGGGTTATATTCAGAAAATCAGAAAATTGAGTTTGCCACCAATTATTTGGTAGGACGAGCGCAATTATGGTGGAATGATCTTTCTCGTTGTGCAGATTGTCCACGCACCTGGAAGGCTTTTCAAGAAGAGTTTAAAGATTCATTCTTACCTTTACAGTTTACCTTACCTGTTTGATAATTGTGATGTATTTACATATTGAATTTAGTCTATAGGAGCATATTACCTTTAATTTTTGAGATTTTGTTTTACTGCTATGGAAAGATATCTCCGATCTCTTTATAGAGTAGCTATCACATATCTTTTGAGTTTCTCTTCCAAGATCAAAATAATTTGGACTTTACCCATTCATCCTGAAGGCATATTGTCCTGCTATTATGATAAAGGGGTGGATCATCTTCAGCACCTGCACACATCGGCAAATTACTTTGTAACCATCCAGATACGTTTCTTGTCAATTTATATGCATAGTTGTCTTCTTTTTGCATCCACTTACATTTTGGACATGCATGTTTTGCATCGTACATGGAATATACGCATCGTTTAAACATGGTTTGTCTTGTATGGTACATGAATTCTTATTGCAGGGACAGGTATGTATTTTATTGCAGGTTAGCGAGGAGGAAAAAAAAATACATATGTCAGGGTGTGTAATCCCCTTTTGGTCTCTTTATGTATCATGGAAATTGTTTGTCGGAAATTTTCTGGTTTTCAAAATCACGCCGTTATGCTGCCGAAATTTTTACAAAATTCATATGCACATGCATTCAAGTATAAATTCCTGATTAGAAAATTCATTATTATTTTATCATATCTAGATATTCATTTTTATCATCACTTTTGGATTACATTTTTTTACTTAATTTCTGCATATCATACACAAACACATTAATGTAACAGCTCCATGAACATTTCCATGCATGTATTTTTACATGGCACATGCCTATTTTCTTTATTCAGTGATGAAACATGTGACTGGCCATCCATGTTTATTCTTTTATCACTTGAGGTCAGTTGCTTGTTCAACTGAGGGGCATGTTATACCTTATGGAAAATGTTGAACAATGCATTGTTGGATTGTAACATGAAATATGTTAGCCAATGCATTGTTGGATTGAAATATGGAATAGCCAATGCATTGTTGAATTGTAACATGAAATATGTTAGCCAATGCATTGTTGGATTGAAATATCGAATAGCCAATGCATTGTTGAATTGTAACATGGAATATGTTAGCCAATGCATTGTTGGATTGAAATATCGAATGCCAATGCATTGTTGGATTGTAACATGAAATATGTTGGCCAATGCATTGTTGGATTGTAACAGTAATATGGAATATGTTGAACACTGCATTATAATTGTTAGAGTGTTGCATTATTTTATCGACTGAGGTCAGTTGCTTGTCAACTGGGAGGCATGTTGTATATTATTGAACAATACATTGCTAAAGTGTTATATTATTAATGTATTAATATGTTTTTGATGTTTCTGATATAGCAGCCGAAGGTTCGTGAGGAGCGTGCAAGGCGTGAAAGGGTGGACATCAATAATCCGAATAATTATTATTTATTGTGTAAATAAACTTGCATAGAAGGTTCTATTGTTAGAAAAGTAATGGTTAGAATAAGGGTCGTTGTAGACCACAGTTTTTGTTATTGAAAGCAATGGCTTTCTGTAAAAGTTATCAACTTTTAGTTTCATGCCTGCTTTTCGAAGCCGCCCTCTTGTAACCACTCTTTTCGACGTAATCAAAAGTCCTATAAATACATGCACTCTGTGGACTGTTGAAACAGAGTGCATGGGGGGAGATTGCACCCAATACTGCGTTCTGTCTCGTCTCTTGTTGCGTCTATTCTCTGTGTGTTTTCTGTGCCCGTAATCTCTGTATGCGCGTGAGCAAGATCCTGACAACAGATGTAGGAAATTTGTTAAAAGACACATAAACGATTGCGAATCCATTCTTAGTCGGTTGGAAGAGGTTCATTTGACATTGTCTGCAGGAAAATCAGTATTTGGAGTGCAAGAGGTTTTAATTGTAGGAAGTCTGTGTGGACCTAAAGGAAGAAAGCCGTGTCCAAAGAAATTAGATGCCATTCAACACATGAAAGAGTTCTGCTCCTCGATCACTGAAGTGAGGAGATTTCTTGGGGCATGTGTTTTCTATGTTGTGTGGATTCCTCATTTTGCCCATGTTGTAGATCCACTCTATCAATTGCTTAGGAAAGGGCAAAGATTTCAATGGAAAGACATCCATACTCAAGCTATGAGAAAATTAAAGAAGGCACTTGCAGAAGCACCACTGCTTAGAAAGGCCGATTATAGTGACAATAAAGAAATTTATATCACCATAGATACGAGCCCGACATGTATAGGTTGGGCGATTGTTCAAGAAGATGATGAAGGAAAAAGATATGCAATTCGTTTTGTACCTAAAGTTTTAAATGTTCGCTAGAGAGGTTACCCTCAAATTAAGCGAGAACTTTGGGGTATGGTGACTGCACTAAAGAATGATAAAGAATATCTGATTGGGGAAAATGTGGTAGTGGAAACAGATTGCTTACCATTGTTGGGAATGATTGTGAATTGTTCCACTACAAACATTGCCATGTTAAGATGGATAGCATACATTAAGTCGCTAAATCTTGAGTTTGTTCATATAGCTGGAAGGAATAATGTGATGGCTAATATGCTATCACGAGCTATATATGAAAATGAAGATTCGATGATTTCTAATGATGAAGAGATAGGTATGGACTTTTATGCTTCACATGTACATACTTTGAGCTTAGATGAAGCATCTACAGGGCTAAATAGAAAAGAGCCTAAGCATCGAATTGAAAGGCTTGGGACTCGTATTGAGTCTTCAAGAGAAGTTCAAAGAAGCTTAGGGATCGGAAAAGATAATAGAAGGACAGAAGAAAATCTTTACGAGATTCAAATAGGAATAACAGAAAGATTTAATGAAGAGGAATATGAAAAAGAGTGGAAGGTAATCGGGAGATATTTAAGTATGAAGTCTCTTGATCCTAGTTAGAGCAAAGAAAAGTTTCGTACCATTCGAAGAAAGTCAAGCAATTATTTCCTAAAAGATGGATTACTCTAGAAGCAAAAGATTGGAATAGGTAAGATACCCCAGCGAGTTGTAGGGTGCAATGAAACGAGAGGTAGGATTATGCGTGAAATGCATGGCTCACTATGGGTTGGGCATAAAGGCTTTCAAGGGACCTACGAAAAGATAAGGGAAAGATACTGGTGGCCTAGGATGTATGTGGATGTCCAAAATTATGTAAACCCTGCCAGGTGTACTCCAATGTTAGACATAGAGATGAGTTGCATCCGACATATCCTCTTAATATCCACTATAAGTGGGTTGTTGATTTGGTTACAATGCCATTAGGGGTGCAGCAGATGAGGTATATCGTGCTCGCAAGAGAGGATCTAACAAATCATGTTGAAGGAAGAGCTCTGAGGACGAAAACTACAAGCAATGTATGCAAGTTTTTACTAGAAGATCTGTTTAGTAGATTTGGCTATGTTGAGAAAATAGTTGCTCACAGAGGTGAGCTTGATGTTCAGGAAGCCAAAGACTTCTTTGAAAAATATGGAATTCGATTATCGCTCACCACTGCTTACAATCCTAAAGCCAATGGGGAGATTAAGCGCAGAAATCCTCAAATTATTAAGGCTTTGGCTAAGGCTTGTGAGAGGAAAATAAAGAACTGGCCAAATTATCTTCCCTTTGCCCTTCGGGCAGACATGATGACATGCATTAGGACTACTGGATATATGCCAACACAACTAATGTATTGTCAAAAACCTATTTTGTTGATAGAGTCACATGCTTTAGCGTGGACTTCCTTACCTTGGGAAGATGAGATGTCAAGAGAAGATCTTCTAGCAGTGCAGATTCTTCAACTAGAGAGAGGAAGAAATCTGGTAGAAAAAGCTGCATTTAAGCTCAGAGCATCTAGAGAGAGAAATAAGGTTGCATTTGACAAGTCCCAGAGGTTAAGACCTAAAAAGTTGAATGGAGACTTGGTACTTCTCTATGATAGCTCATTGGATATGCAATATGAAGCTCGAAGAAAATTGGTAAAAAGATGGTTTGGTCTCTATGTGGTATGTAAAGTATTTCACAATGGAACGTACTCACTTAGGGAATTAGATGGGACCAAGTTAAAGGATTTAACCGCTGGGAAGAGAGTTAAGCTCTTTAAAAGAAGAGAGAATGAGGATTATGAGACGATGATAAATGAAGAGGAAGAAGAAGGAAATGAAGAAGAAGAAAGTGGAGAAGATGAAAAATGAAGATATCGATAAGGAAAATGATTAAAATGAATTATATCATAAGATAATGTATGTATATAAATATACATATATATATGTATGTATATATTAAAAACATATAGATAAATAACAAGATATGAATCCGTCTGGATGTAATAAATAAGTAAAGTAACAAATAAAATAAATGTATGTGTTTCACTTATTCATGACCTTCTATTAATGTTAAATTTTGTTCCTTGCAGGGTACTGACAGAGATTTGTGACCAGGTTATTAATAGGAAACCTTTTAGGTTTGATTGGGCTGTTTGACTATCTTAGATTCTAGAATGGATAGTGAAGATTCCAATGATACATCCATCCCAGAGGGTAGCATTCCTGATAGGTTTAGAGAGACATCAAGGAGTGTACCTGAAGGAAGAACCTTAGATAGTTCTTTCATATCGACTTACTTGCTCCTTACACCGGAAAATGATCAAAGAATTCCTGTTGAGGAGTTTGTTAAAGATCACATTACTAGTGAGACTTTGATCTCATCATCAAATGAAGGGAGTGTGTTAAGGTATCAAGCGGCATGAATGTATGGAGAAAATGACACTTCAGTGGACCGTGAATCATCCTACATGACAGTGGACCCAACAGAACTCTTTGTTTATAGTCGCGACTTAGCGGAATATGCAGAACTTTTACAGCAACTTGCCTTGTTCCATAGGTAATGTGAAGGGGGGGAGCCATCTTAAAGATAAATTAAAAAGCTGTGATAAAACTATGTGTAAATACTGTTTTTTTTTAAATCAAGTTAGGTTTTTTTTGTGAAGAATAAAACCAGGAAAGATCTTCGAAAATCAGCAAGGAAATGATTACCAATGTATATAAATAAAACCAGGTAATTTTCCTTTTGCGTGATTGTTTCTATATAAATTCCTCTGAAATAATCTTCTATTTTATGCAGGATGACCAAGTTAGAGATGTTTAAAGAAAGAGTAATTGAAGACGACAAGCTCGAGCAGCTTCTGATTTTATATTAGTGAGATATTATTGTTTCAATTTCCTTATTTCCTCTTGTATATATGTGTATGTATGTATACATGTCTATATAAAAAGACTATATGAGTTGGGTATATAAAACGTAAAAGAATGCATAATTAAGAAAATTAAGTAGAACAAAAATCTCGTACCACTAATAAGATTACATGTGATGTATAAGGACTGGGATTATATGAGTAAGATTAGAAGACGGACTAGAACTTTCGAGAATAAGACCTAGGAAGGTGAAGGGAAGACCTAGACTAAGTATCTGTATATACTAGTGTTTATGAGCACTTGAAGAGTGAGACACTTCGGCTTCTTCTCTTGATCTCTCATCTGACCTGATCTTCAGACAGATTATGTCTTGAGAAAAGAATTCTTATACCAGCCAGCAATCTATGTGTATGTGTATGTGCTGTTGGGCGCTGTGATGAGCTAGTAGGCGGGTGGAACCACGTTGGTCGGGCAATCAGGGCCACGAGCCGATGCTAGTTGTGTTGTATGGCCTGACCTACATGTTGTTACACGCTCATACGGGTTGATAGGCAGGTGGAGTCACTCTGACTGGGTGGTCAGAGCCACGAGCAGAAGTTGATTTCGTATGAGGCTGACATTGTGCATCGTGCGCTATGTCGGATCGATAGATGGGTGGGCTAAACCTGGACGGGTGGTCAGGTCCACGATTCGCATCCGATTTCGGCATAGGCAGATATGTGTGAATAAATAAATAAAAGTAAAAAACAAAAATATAAAGGCTGAGCTAGAATAAAGAATTAAAATAAAGAAAAATAAAATAAAAATAAGAGAAAAATAAGAAAGGGTCTGATGGGGATTCGGATGATGGGAGATCAATAGGGAAGCCAGATGGGAGTCTCATAAATCGAGTTAGTGAGGACTGGTATATGAAAATGCTTCAGATAGGCTACTAAATCTGACCGGGTCGAGTTAATGAGAGAGCTAGAAAGTTTTCGATTTACTCATGTGATTTCTAGTCTAAGTGCATTAGTGTATTCTAATATGTTGTAGGGGATGTTTTTGTCTACTTTCTTCTCTTAATTTATGCCAAGACTAATGAATTTTTAGATTTCATGCATCAAGTTAAAATTTTCTTTAAGTCCAGTTTATATGCTATGACTACTTGATACTCATTAATATATGTGAATGTAAGTATGTGTGCAAGTGCATATAGGTGCACTTCCATGGGCATTAGTGTGGGCACGATGTGTTCGTAAGTGATGTTCTTTCTAGTTTTTTTTCTTAGAGTGAGGAGAAGAATAGAAATGAAAGGAGAAATTTTTGGAGAAAGAGATTTCTGGGAAGTGGTATAGGAAGCAAGGCACAAAAAAGGAAGGGGATCTGAGATGGGACGACGATTGCTAGGAAGCCGACATGCAAAATATCTACAGAAGTTACTAGATTGAGGAGATTAAGGCATCGAGAAAAAAGCTTTCCTATTTTTTGGGGAAGGAGTTTTTTTTTCTACTCCTTCGTGGAATCTCGTCTTTTCCAATATTCTGAGTCCGCCGCTACGTTACCAACACTTGTCTATTGGTATATAATATACATGGTAGCCCTTTATTAACACAGAGAATTTTCCTTTGTAAAAGGTCTATCGGTCCTTTGGGATACTGTGTGCTACTCTTTTGCTATGCTAAGGTGAAACTCCAGATGGTTATCATCTTCGATCACTCGGGAGCTGGAGAGGTGGAGAGAACTCTAATTTTTTTGTGGGATTTTATTTAGCTTATGCAAGGGCAAAACGGAAAGAGGGGTCTGTTGGCGGATTTCTATTTTGGAGGGGAAGACCGATTTGACTATAGTTACTGACTCGTTCTTCTTCATCAAGCGATTACTACTGTTCAGTATCGTTGGACTTGTCTATAAACATTGAGAAGGGATGCGCTTCTAATAGACACTGAACGTGATTAAGTATGGAATTATTATTGGCAATAGTAAGGGAATGTTCATGTGATCAACTCCTCTCTTAGGAATCAAACGCACCATCAAATGCATTCCTCGCAGAAAAGAAAAGGAGTTAATAATATGTTTAGTTGAATAGAGGAAGATAAGTGACAATAAGGGCACGGAAGCCAGCGGTGGAACAGAGTCTCAAAGGTGAAATTGCATTTCAGGTTTTTTTTTAGTACTTACTGTTTAAAGTTCCTACATAATTGTTACTGTCAGTTGAGAAACATGACTTCACCATGTAAAACAAATGTTCATTCCTCTTATGTTGCACCTGCTGTTTCGCTTTGAATGGGCTGTGAGTATTTGAAATCATATCTGTCTAGAGTTTTAATGAAAGTTGCTCATGTACCGCGCTTGCCCAAATTTTGTGTGTCGCTATGCATTGGTTTCTCATTTGGTAAAACACTATGAAGTTTGACGGAGAATTTCGAGGAGCCAGAATGTTATTTTTCTTGCTTTGAGTGATGAATATTTCTTAAAGGTGAACATCCCTGCTGGATAATCACAATGGGCAAACCATTACTGATGTGCATTTAGGAAGGATCTGTCAGCCTAACAGTTTCTATTACCTATGTACAAATTTCTCTGAAGGCTCAAGAGCTTTATGCAATAGGTTTTGTCACACATTAATTGAACATATTTGCAAACTTTATATCAGCATATAAAATGACCATGAAAGCCAATATCGTGTTTTCAAAGTTTGTGAAATATCCAGTTGTTTTGCTGTTAGCGCATGATATCATGTATCATTGCTTGCACTTTCAAACAACGTCTAAAGATCTGTGGAGTTGTCACTTGAACAGACTACTGAACTAAAACTTTTAACGTAAGTCGTTTGTTTCTGACACAATTCCTTCACGTACTTTTGTCCTAAAAAGAAAATCATTGAAGTGGTAGATTACTTTTAACCGAAGCAAAAATTGTATTCATAGTTGTTTCGGTCCTTATCTGGTGTCTTTACGGCATTGGAAAATGTGCAACTTAAGTTTGTCTTCATATTGATTTTAGCCCTGAACAATCGTGTGGAACTATAGCACAATCAAATACTTTCTCTGTTTAATTGCACAAACTTTTGTATTAGGTGCAAGGTGTTAGGCGCAGTTGATTCGCTGTTGTGCACACATAATGGAATCGAATGTCATTCATATGCGTATTTCTAAGAATGTTAGCTTTACGTTGATATGAGTGCTTCATGTTGCAATCTGAACTTATGTCTTCATTTTTGTTGCACGCATACAGGGTTCAATTGAAAAACAAGAAAGGTTTCTTAATTACTTTCTTAAGATCTTGTTGACGTTTCCTTGAATTCTCTTTATGAATAAGCTAAAGTTAAATTATGAGATCCAAGAGTGTTTCTAAATGAAAGGAAACTTTGGGATCATTTTTGATATTGCATCCCTCTCTCAAGCATCCGAACAATCGTTCCTTTTTAGAGTTTAGAGTTATTCAATTTATGATCCTTTATACGTATCTCCCTACTTGCACAAATACACTTTGTTGGCCAATTAAAAGTTAGCTTTACACTTTTTCCTCCTTGTCAAGAAGAACCTTTGCGATAACGTCTTCTCAGTCTCTTGCATGTCAGCTATTGGTTGCCGTTTTCTTCTTAAGAGGTCGATTATTACTTCTAGAAATTTCCTTTTTGCTATTCCCAATAACCCACCTAGTGTAAATTCGATTACACTATCAAGCACTCTTTTCTCAAGAACTTGTTTTAAATCTATGGCTTGCTCAATGTGCGATTTTAGCATGTATGATGGATTTTTCACTCTTCCTTGATCTTTCCTTACAGGTTTCATCTCTTGGTCTTGTAGAGGGTTACTAACTTGAGTAGGAACTCACCATCTCAGCAGAAGAAGGATTTTGAACTTGAGTTGGAATTTGATTTGGTTGGATTATTGTCGGTTGTGCTGGTGGGATTACTTGAGTGGGTTGGTTCGTTTGTATTGGTTGATTTTGATTTGGTGTTTGAGATTATTCTTGTGAAGCTTCTACTTGATGCCTAGTTCTTCTTTTCTCTTCTTCACCCTTATTGGTTCTTCTCCGTTTCTCTTCCACTACCGTCTCATGCTCTATCGAAGAACATAGATAAGTAACAATCGAGAGAGTATCTACAAGATCATTTCATCCACTTACCCCTCAGATCTCATTGCTGGCTGACTTTAAGATTTCATGATGCATCTTTCCCCGATCTAGGGACTTTATCACTTTAGATCACAATTCTATATCATTATTTTCATCAATTACTTGACATGCGTATGTATACAATGTTGAAGCAACATTTTCAGATGTGCCAGGGAAGAACACTCTCATGCCTCCCCGACCAAAGTTAATGTTTACTTTTTCTCTAGTCTTTGAGTCATAAATCATCTTTTTCTTGATGAACACTAGATTCTTTGCCAATGCTTCTTTAAAGCTCTCACACGAGTATCTATTGTGCTCCAAAGAGTCACACCAGATGCATCTTTTAATTTCAGGAACTTTTGGGTTTTTAGCCACTGGTGCTTGTGAAGCTTGAGATTCAATTATTTGTTTCACACTTTGGATCCTAAGATCACCAAATTTCTTAAACATATCTTCTAGTGTATTAGCAGGCACAACATCCTTTGGCATTGTTGGGTTTACTTGAGGATTCTGTACAGGTTGCTGAATAGTTTGGGCTTCCTCTTCTTGCACATCGTCATGCCAGCTCTGCATCAACTTAGACAAAGTTCTTCGTTTTTCAACGTATCCTCTAACAACTTCATCCATATTATCCTAGTCTTCAGTAAGACCAGTCTCAGTTCCTACATGTTGTAGTTGTGGAAAAAGTTCTTCTCGGGCTTTCGCATCTATAGCCCGGAGAAACAAGGATACCTTTTCTTGAGCTATATCCCTTCTATCATATTCAGATAAGTCCCCAAATTGCTGATCAAATTCTCTTTTTATATCTAAAATGGATTGGTCTTCAAGTTTATGTATCCATTTTAGAAATGCTGACCTAGTCACTTTATCATCGTCATCAAGTGCAAACATACTTGTGAGTATTGTCTTATATTGTGACCATCTTGTTTGCCCTTCTACAACTAGTCAGGGTGCATCCACAACTAGTTGGTCGCGCAGATGCAATTCTGAAATATATACAAAATTATCTATAAGTTCTTAGTCACTTAATGGAGTAAGGCCTGTTCCAAGATATCGTGCCTCTAATTTGTATTCCTTACAAAAATGAGTAATATTTTTGCCATTGAAATACCCGCTCCTTCTGATTACTCGCTCATGGAATGCTTGGATAGAACTCTGTCTTTTTTCATCCTGCTGGAAACACAGGAGTTGGGTTATAACATCCATTGTAGTGTCATCCATAAATGATCAAGCACAATGAGCTCTCTCAACCGCACTACTAGCTAAACTAGGATCAAAATCTCTACACTCTCCTCCTTTCATGTCGAGTTCACCAGGTATGTGGCGTTGATCGTGAAAAGGGGAGAAGAGATGAAGTCGTAATGTTTGTTTCTTATGATTTGTGAATGGAGAGCTAATAGAAAGAAACCCTTCAATTCATGGGAGATTATGGCATAATCAAGGTGTTGATGATAATCTAAATTGATGATCACTTTCCCTTCCTAGATTGGATTATTCATAATTAAAGAGCAACACCTTATGAGGCAAACATAGCCTTCAGATTCCCATCGCATTGATGATTAAGTATTAAATATGTTTGTGTTTGGAGAATTTCAAATTCAAACTTATTTGAAAGTTTAGGTTTACCTTCACTAATTCTTATAGACCCAAAGCAATCCCTTTGACTATGACTTGATTGTCTTAAGTGCCGGTAACGAATGAGAGCACAGGTTCACAAGTTGTTCTAAAGATGGTTACACATAACTTTGAACTTCGATATGAGCAGTTAACGTTTTATCCGCAATTTAAGAACACAATCGTTATATATAAGTTTAGCATTCCTGTGGGCAACACGTAATTGCTGAAATCACAGGTAAGGGGTTTGGATTCTAGCTGTTTCTGTATACTCACGGAAATACTGTGATCGGCATAGTTAAAGCTCCTAATAACGTATTCAACTTCTCTCTTCAATGTAAGAACAAGCAAACAAGCTTAACTCTTTATATATTAAAGTTCATGGGAAAGAAAATATGCTTCATCGGGCAGCATTTAAAGTTCTCATTTAACTATTTATTTAAACAAAATGCCTCGCCCTGTAATGAAATCTGGTTTGACAGTCATTCTAGAGTCACGGATTCTGTTTCTCATCAACAGCAAACTCCCAGCATTTAACACAAAGGCCTAAGGTAAAACTTTGCTGGTTAATTAAAAGAGAAAGTGAAAAGAAAACTTCAGCACGTCACCTTGGGCCTTCTCATGTGTGCAGTCCACTTTTTCCGAACATAACCAAGTTATCAATGGTAACTCCCACAAAAGGGAACAACTCAAACGTTTGCAGAAACTATATAAACAACACAAATAAATTCTTTTGGGTACTAAACAGAGTTGTACAGCTCTTCTTTCTCCTCAAATTCAAACGCCCAATCGAATTTCGCACTTTGTTTGAGTTAAGTTATAGTTAAAGAAAATGCTTATGATGCTAATACTACGAAAGGAGTGAACATTAACTTTTCATCCAGTTGATGTGGAAACAGAATTTGCAAATACCATTACAATCCCGTTTGTGTAAGTGGTGCAAAGCACCATGGCTCATGTCAGATAAATATGCATTCAATATCACAACAGGTTTCACTTTATGTTTGCAAATATGTTTAAGGTGCTGAAGTAGGACTACAATGAAAGCTGAAGTTTACAGTAAATAGAACCACCTATTATTTAGAAACATTCAAATCAAAGTTTAATTACATAAAATTTAAAGAAATATCGTCGCCTTCATGTTCCAGTTTGAAATGAACTTTAGGCGACCTTTCTGATTCCTTACATAAAATGATTTCCACTGCAAGCTTTAACAGATCACCTTCCCATCATAAACCTTAGCGGTAGCGTTCTCATTCCCTTGCTGTCTAATGCATAACTAGGTCGATCTAGTCCCATCACCACAGAATAGAAGCAATAGCCTATTGAATGTGTATCCCTCCAAAGGAAACAATGATTCGACTCCCTTTTCGTCACAAAGAAGCTCTTCAATCTACAAAGCGTAGAGGTAGTTGCACCAAACTCCCACAATCATCCTCACCCCCAACAACTCTTTGTCCCTATGATAATAATCTACTATCTCCCTCTCCAGAACAATGAACTACCACCAAGTTGATTGATAAAGCAATGATTTTAAGCAAAGGTTTGGTGCAAACTGAGCTTCTCTCCAACTACTTCACTTTTTCCGAAGATATTAACAGAGTCCCTTGTATGCATATTTAGTGTCTTCAATTTCTCGTAAGAGACTCAGAGAGATCCTCCGCACTACAGCCTACATGTATCTTCCCGAACAGACACTACAGACCTGCCTCCCATGGAGTGCGTTTCCCCATCATAGTCAGAGATTTCTCCTTCGGCATATCTCAGTTTCCCTTGTAGTTCCTTGTCGACTCAGAATAGAAAAACACGATGTTTTTCTACAAAGCTCCAGCTTTCTACCCAAATTTTTCCCTCCGAGGATCTGCTATATTCTAGATAGCCCACGATTTCTTTCTTTCTTCTTTCCCCCCATTATCTCTCTCTCTCTCTCTGCCACTGCATTTTGGCTGCCCCTTTCCTTTCTTGGTCGATCGCCTGAATATCCTCAGATCTTGGATTGCTTGTCCCCCATCCGGATAACTTCCAAGCTCCAGAACATGCGCACGTGTTTTTTTATCATTTATATTTCCTTTCCTTATAGGATCATCCTGACCTGTACGCTCCACTCAAAACACATTTATGCATATATATATGAATCTATACATATACAGGTTCATGCGTACACACATAAGTCGCACTTAAATTACATGCTCTCACATTCTCGTTATGTTTATATATCCATATGTAATGCCTTTACACACATGCATTCCTATGCATGTTCTTCAACAGATTTATAAGAACTCATACGAGTCATAAACACACACACACAAATGAATACTTACCATACATCATCTCATACGTTACATTTAATTTTCCTCACGCATTGCTATGATTATTTCATTAATACTCTCGATTTCAAAGTGATCAAACAACCAAAGCCACCATTCAATAACAAGAAATAGAACAAAAATATATCGAGCACTTATATGCAATCAGATCCACATATAAGGATAGATTTTGCCGATAATACATGTGTTGATAATGTCCATCGCGAACATCATACTCATAAAATTCAGTTTTATTAGGGCTTTGTGTTGGTGTCTGTAATTTGATGTCCAAGGCTTGAATCCAAATCACGAGGATAGCGTCATCGTGGATCATCACATGTTGAGCTTGATATCTTAACACTCCCCCTCAAGATCAATGTCATGTCCTCTAGTCCAAGCATCTTCCAAAACTTCTTTAGCTTCTCTACTCCAAGTGCTTTGGTGAAAATATCAACAACCTGCTCATCTGCTCTCACATAAACAAGATCAATATCACGTGCTAATACCTTCTCTCTGATGAAGTGATAATGTACCTCAATATGCTTAGTTAAGCATGAAAACAGGGTTTCGTGCTAATTGTATGCTACTAAGATTATTAAAATAGATGGTGATAGGCTTTTGCACTTCCACACCTAAATCTACAAGAAGCATCTCTAGCCATGATGCCTCACATGCTGCCATTGCAAGTTAGCCTTTGTACTCAACAAAGCAACAAAGGTTGCTTCTTACTGCTCCATCCAATAGCTGCACTCCCAAGTGAGAATAGAAAGCCACTAGTAGATCTTCTATCTCGAATGCTGCTAGCCCAATCTGCATTGGTATATCCATGAACCTACAAATCTACACAGGCTTCATAAAACAATGCATAATCCAAAGTAGCAGTTACATAACATAGAGTGCACCTCAGAGCATCCAAATGTGGCTTCTCGGGAGCCTATGTAAATTGACTTTCAAGTCCAATAGTGTAGCTTAGATCAAGCCTTGTGATGGTGAGATACATCAAAACTTCACACAATTTTCCTGTACATAGTAGCATTTTCCAATGCTTCACCTGATGTAGTATCCAACTTCAAATTCTGATCCAATGGCATAGAAATTGCCTTACAATCATCCATACCATACTTTTGTAGCATATTCAAGGCATATTGCCTTTGCGACATCCATACACCTATTTCTATATGTAGAAACTCAATGCCCAAGAAATAGCATAGCACACGAAGAGATTTCATGTCAAATTCTTGCATAAGAAGTTGCTTTACCTTTTTAATGTTTTCTTCATTATCACCTCCTACAATACGTCATCAACATAAATAGCCACAATTGTGATGCCATCATCACCCTTCGTTGCATATAATGAATGATCTGCATCACACATAAAAATCCAATGGTGGTCAAATAATCAGCAATCCTTGCATGCCAAGTATGAGCGGCTTGTTTAAGTCCATGCAAAGCCTTTTGCAACCTACAAACATATATTGGGTGCTTTGAATCTTCATATCCTTGTGGCTAGTTTTTATATACCTCTTCCTCTAACTCACCATGTACGAAAGCCTTTTCCACATCCATCTGATGCAAAGTCCATCCTTTTTCTTTAGCTAATGCAACAAGTGTTCTGACAATAGACATTTTAGCTATAGGGCTAAATGTGTCCTCATAATCAATGCCACAAGTATGTGCATATCATTTTTCTACCAACCATGCTTTGTACCTACTTATGCTACCGTTAGCATTGTGCTTTATCTTGTAAACCAACTTGCAGCCTATGGGTTTCTTTCCTTGTGGCAATGGATCCAACTTCCATGTATTGTTTCCATTAAGTGCATCCATATCCTCATCCTTAGCCTTTTCTAATCTACATTTCCAATTGCATCTTCAAAATAATAGGGCTCAACATCTTGTATTACATTTGTCATGTAGACACAATGACGAGCCATGTAATTGTCATATGTCAATCATTGCGCTGAATTCCGCATCCTTCCAAATCTTCTTGGTCCTAGGTCACTTCTCCTTGTATCATCTGCATGTGCATTTCTTACTCCTGGAGTCTTCATAGAGGGCAATCCAAGTTCCTCATTGAGACTCTTTTCTGAATTGCTTGAATCTCCATCAATGTCTTCAAAGCATGTAAATGTTTTACTACCAGCAAAAAGCTTTTCTTTACCTTTCTTGGATGTATTTAATGAATTTTTTGGATTGAAATTTTCACCTAATCTTCCACTCCATGGATTTGAGTTGCAACTATTGCTTGGTGAGCATCCAATCGAGTCAGAACTTGAGATTTTGCACTTGATTTTTCATCTTTTTTTTTTCATTTGGCTCAAGATTCAGTGCTTCTTTGGCATCTGCAAGAAGCTTGAGATTTCATCAAACACGACATCTTTGCTTACCTTCACTTATTGTGTGAGTGGGTTATAACATTTATACCCTTTTTGCTCAAGGGAGTACCCAATGAAGATACATTTCTCTACTTTTGGATCAAGCTTCGTCCTCAACTCATCTAGGACATGTACATATGCAATACGTCCAATTACTTTCATATGTGATAATTTTGGCTTTTTACCTATAAACTTCTCTTCAGGTGTAACTTGATGTACAATAACAAGAGAAGTTATATTCATGAAATATATAGTAGTATGCACAACTTTTGCCCAATAATAATGAGGCATATTCTTCTCAGCCATCAAAGCTCTTGCTATTTCTATAATATGTCTATTTTTATGTTCAACAATGCCATTTTGTTGCGGTATGTACCTGCATGAAAACTGACATCGAATTCCATGACTTTTAAGAAAGTTGGTGAACTCATTTGACATGTATTCACCTCCTCCATTACACCTTAATGTCTGAATATACTTTCCTGTCTGCTTTTCTACCATAGCCTTAAAATTGTAGAAGTGAGTGAGCACCTCACTCTTCTCTTTCATGAAATATACCCATACTTTTTGTGTATGCTCATCAATGAAAGTAACATAAAACTTGCAACCACCCATAGATGTGGTTTGTGAAGGACCCCAAACATCTATATGTACTATTTTTAGCACATTCTCACTAACATCCTTATCATGCAAAAAATATTTTCTTGACTGTCTACCAAATTGACATGCTACACATACCTTTTGCATTTCTGAAGCTTTGAAATTAGGTATTCCATTGACAATCTCCTTTGAGTGCATCAATTTCAGCCTTTGCAAGTTTACATGTCCAATTTGTTTGTCCCAAATCTCTATATCATCAATAACTCATGCACCTTTTGCAAACATGGCGATATTCATTTTAGGAATTTTCACATTTAAGTTGAACATCCTACTCACTTTGTTTCCTTTGGCAATCAATCATCTATCTTGTTTATACTCTTCAACATATGACCCATCAACATTGAACCTGATTTATAATCCCTACTCAACCATTTGTCCAATAGAAACCAAATTCTTTGTTATATTTGGAACATGCAACACATGAGCAAGGTGTTTTACCTTCCCGTCCTCCATAGATAATGATATGTTTCATGTATGCTTGATAGGGTGTGATGTGTCATCACCTATTTCAACATATCCACGAACTGGTAATTTTTGCAAACTACTAAACCATTTTGCATGATTGGTCATGTGATTTGAAGCATCTGAATCAACGTACCAAATATTACCATTCAATTTTGAACCATCGGCACACATTTTATTCATCATGTGATGTTGGACCATGAATAGCTTCTCAGAATCATCTGCACTTGTGGATGCATAGTTGTTTTGCTGCCTTCTGTTATTTTGATTCTTCAACCTCAAATCATGTTCAAAGTATCCACGTTTATTACAATTCCAACATCCTTTACTATCATTACCTGAATCATTTCTTTCAAAATTTCAGCGGCCTCTTTGGCTCCCCTTGCCTCCAAACTATCCTTTACCTCTTGCATGATTCTGATGTTGACTTTGCTCTTGATTACTGTTTCCTCTTCCACTTTCAAATCCTCTACCTTTGCCTCTTCCTTTAGTAGATTAGAATACCTGCTCAGAACTAGATTTTCCTTGGGAGTTTGAGTCCTCAACAATATTCTTTTCTTCAATAATCAACATGGGCACTAGATCAGCAAAATTCAAAATATTTTCCCTGGTCTATATAGAAGTTCTGAACTCCTTATGTGCAGCTCATAAACCACGAAGGCACACTTCCACCTTATCATCTTCATCTACATTCATACCAATAGATGCAAGTGACTCACATATGCTTTTGATTTTCAAGGTGTAGTCACTTACTGACATGCCATTTTTTTCCAATGTATGTAGCTCGTTCTAGAGTTGCAATTTTCTTGCCTTTGTATTGGTCTCATACAAACTGACCAAAGTGTTCCAAGCCTCTTTTGGAGTCTTGGCATCTTATATGTGTCCAATCATGCTATCATGTATGCTAATAGATAGCCAATACATTACCGTGCTCCTTGATTCCATTCCTCATATGCTCCTAACTGGTCGACAATCCAATTCCTCTTTGGTAACTATGGAGCATTTTGGTTCTCTCCTTCAATGTACTTCCAGTAGCCTTTTCCCATCATGGAATTCATCATTCTAAATCTCCAAGCATGGAAGTTGTTCTTGTCTAGCTTATCACTCATAAACTCATACCTCTTAACTGACATTCCTAAGCCTCATGACCAACTTCCCTGCATAGCTGGCAAGTTACACTCAAAAGTGGACACTCACTTACTACATGATCCTGTTTGTTGCACATGGTGCACCATAATCCATTTTTGATGTCACCTCCCTTGTGTTACTATAACTCCTATCGAAGTTGATCTAGCTCTTCTGCTTGGGCTTCCTCTTCTTTTTGTAGCTTTAGGGCCTCAATTTCTCACCTTAGCTAAGTTACTGCACTTTCCTCCTCCTTGTGGGGTTTATTCCTTTTCAAGCTCTCAAGTTCTTTCCTTAGCTGAATTATTGGGTCCTCAGATTCTATAAGATATGATAAATTGGAAGAATTATCCCATACTAATACCTAATTTGCTCCAATCTTGTGGTTGTATTAATAAACTCCTCTATTGTTGCTGTCAGCAACATTAACTCCTTTATTTTACAATCTCTTGATATTGGAAGTGGTTTAGCCAACCAATTCTTGATGAAAAAATCATGGGGAGGATCTGGTAATTTATCCATCAATGCCTTAGCTCTGTTGACAAATTCTAGGAAGGTCTCCCCAAGACCTAGTCTTAAATTTTCTAACTCTTCAATAATGTTTTTAGTTGTGTTCACTTGTTGGAAATGTGTCCTAAATGCTTCCTTCATCAAGTCCCATGTGGTGAAGTGGTTGTCATTAAACTGACTAAACCATTTGTGTGCTAGCCCTTCTAATGTTGCAAGGAAAAGAATAAAAAATGCATCTTCTCTTCCCATTAGACCCCTTGTCTTCCATAAGACCAAAAATCTCCTAATGTGTTTATCTGGGTCTCCTTGTGCTAATCCCTTGAAAGATGGAAATTTGATATTTAATCTAGAGAGTCAAGTTTCCAAGTCTACCTGGGCTCCCATAATCTTCGTTGATGATGTTGATGGCAATGGACTAGTCGGTTTGAGATCCGGTTGCAGTCATGAGCTCCTCATACTCCTCTTAGACTAAGATAACTCGAATAGGAAAAAGATTACCTCTTAACTTAGTACAGTATTGTCGCTACCTTTGCACTCTTCTACACTTTGCAAATACTTCTTCTCCTATGCTCAAGACTCTTTGTGGTCACACCTTGCGTGCCAATTTTTGTTGGGGGATTCTTGTGCGGAAAGGGAATTGAGTGTTTTTAGGAGAAGGAAGAACGAGAAGAAGAGGAATATAGACATAAGAAGCTTTTGCAGATTGATTATGAAGAGAAAATTACAATGATGAGGTATAGCACAAAGCCAAAGGCTCCCTATGCCTAATGCATAATACCAAATAGTACACAATCAAACACGGTTACAAAATACCCAAGGTTCTTTCTGCCATCGACCTTCTCTGCACCACACCTCTGCCTTCTCCAAGAGCTTGCACTTGTGCAAACCTTGCACTCAAGCTTCCAATAGAGGAGCAGGGATGGACACCTTCTATTGATGCACAAATAGCTTCAATGGAATCTTGTGACCCTTGATTGCCTTCCTTAGCACTACTCTGCACACACCTAAGTCATACTTCTTGCATACTTTGCACTTGCTTCTCTGTGTCGCACACTCTCTAAATGTCTCTTGCTCTTCTCTTTCTTATTGTAGACTATGCCCACCTTGATTAGTCTAACCAAGAATAATGCATGCCTTGAGTTGAGTGTCGGTTCATGTACGTATGCTTCGAACTGATAGAGTATCTCGGTCCTCACTTTTATGTCCCAAGAACATCTCAAATTGTATACAACTAATGACTCCCTGTTTTGTCCTATAATGACTTTAAACTAAAAAAAAAAAATAAATGGGGGGCCATACTTTCACTTTTTCATACCGCATCCACTTCACATACCTTCACTTTTTGCCCTTCAAGCCTTCAAATGTGTACCTAAGGGAGGGTTCACCTGAACCTTCCAAACACTTTAAAAACCTTTTGAACCTTAGAGAAATTACTAAAAGAAAATTTGCAACCTGCATCCACTTTCTGCAAAACATAACCATTGTGAACAAATGATTGTGCACTACCTCTGCACCTTGACAACTAAACTTTGAACCCTTTGACTTTGATCATGTTGACTCTTGATCACTTTGAATTTGACTATTTTGACTTTCACCATGTTGACTTTGACCAATATGTTTTTGATGGTCTCAACACTTAGGATATCAATTCAGAAGAACCATCAACATTTGAAGAAGCTAAGAAGAAATCAGAGTGGAGAAAAGCAATGCACAAAGAGATAGAAAATCTTCAAGAGAATCACACATGGGACTTGGTTCCCAAGAAGCTATCCATGAAGATCATTGGATCTAGATGGATCGATAAGGTAAAGAAGAAGTCAAATGGATCAATAAACAGGTATAAAGCAAGGCTTGTGGCAAAAGGGTGCGCTCAAATCCAAGGCATAGATTATGAAGATGCCTTCTCTCCTCTGGCAAAGATGCCTACCATCAGAGTACTCATGAGTATATGTAATTCAAAGAATTGGAACATCTATCAGATGAATGTAAAAAATCTATTCTTGAGTGGTTGGATTTCAAAGGAAGTGTCTATGGCACAACCCCTTGGATTTATAGATAATGACATCTTGAGTATGTGTGTAAACTCAAGAAAGCTCTATATGGATTGGAGCAAGCTCCTAGAGCTTGGAACCATAGATCAGTTACCTTCTTGCAAGACAAAGGATTTCAATTAAGCATAGCAAATCCTTCACTTTTCATTAAAAAAAGCAAATTTGAAATAATATATTTATGTGTGTATGTAGATGATATCATTCTTAGAGGTGATGATGCTAATGGAATCCTAAAGATCAAAGCCTGAATGAAGGAGGAATCTAAGATATATGATCTTGGATTGCTCACTTACTTCCTTGGATTGGAAGTAGTCTACAGAGATCACAGGATGTTTCTTACACAAAGGAAATATATTATACTCCTATGGAGGTCAAAAACAAATTCAATGCTCATGAAGGAGAACTTATTGAAGATATCACAAGCTATCAAAGTCTACTTTGGGAGCTTGAACTATGCTACTCTAACTAGGGTTGATATTTGCTATGGAGTAAGTGTGCTCATTCAATTTATGCACACCCCAAGGAAACCTCACATGGATGCAACGAAGAGGATATTGAAGTACTTGAAAGGAACAATTAATGAATGTCTATATTACCCCTACACATCTAATTTGAATGTAAAGCTATTCACTAATGTAAATTGGGCAAGTTCCAAAGATGATAGAAGAAGCACATCAGCATATCTCTCATTTGCACGAACAAAGCTCATATCTTTTTCTTTAAAGAAGCAACCCATAATTTCTCTTTCCTCAACAGAAGCCAAATATAGAGGGTTAGCAAATCCAACACAAGAACACAGATTTAGGATTGGATTTTGGCACTCCATACATATTTGGAGATAATATGAGTTCACTTCATCTAGCTGCTAATCCTATCTTTCATGCCACAACTAAGCATATAGAAGTCCATTATCATTTTGTTAGGGAAAAGATTGTGAGTAAGGAGACACAACTCTCCCATGTATCTACTCACATGCAATGTGTAGATATGATGACCAAATCATTGGATGGAAGCAAACTAATAGGTGTAAATCCATGATCGGGTTACACGAGACACCAAAGGATTGAAGACTCAAGCATCTTAGGTTTGAGGGGGAGCTATTGGTTTCTCACCTATTCATTTTGTTCACTTATGAATTACATATGAACACCTCTTGTAAAAGTTATGGACTTTATCTCATTGGATAAACATAAAAGAGAATAAGCTAAAGGAATCTCATGATATTAGAAGGCAAAGATCATGACTAATTAGTTTTTGGAATCAAACCAATCATCTCCTAAAGCGTAGGGACACTTTTAGGTGGAAGAAATTCAAATATCAAACTCACCTTATGAGTGTAAATATAAGTGACTTTTCATCGCGGGCTATGAGAGAGAAGAGAGAGCCATTGAGCCTCATTATTGAGCATGCACTAAGCTCACATATGTATGAGTAAGTCCACTTGATCTCCTTTGTATTATGCATTTATTAGCATATACAATTTGAGTGATTAGTTCAACCTAATCTCTGTCTACTATTCTCTATTGCTGTCTCACTGTTTTAGTGATCTTGTTCAATCCAATTCTCTGCGTATACTTAATCCTTTGACTTGCTTTAACTTGGGAAAGGTAGCGTAATTAGTATAGTTGGTAGATATCAAGTTTCATTACATTTGGATCATAGATATGATCCCTAGAAGCTACCTACGACTGCATACTATCACCCTCTTGAAAAGTCTAGATTATGCCCCTGACTTCTTAAACTCATTCCTCACTGTATACTCAATTTAAATTATTGAAATAACTTGGAAAAGCTAGCGAAGGTCATCAATTAGATGTGTATAAAAGGTTTTGGATCAATTGTTATTAGAGAGTGAGAGCTGAACATTTTTATGAGAGGATCAAGTCCAAAAATAGCAAGTTTTTGAGAGCTCTTCTGTTTGAAAATTATGTGTTTTGGCACAACTATTTGGAAATGATGCTCGAAGATATGTCGTGGGTGTAAATGCATATTTGGGAAGCTAATGGTGTTTATTAAGGTAATCTGATGATGTCAAATTGGCAGGTGTGGAGCAGGAATATTACAACACGACCTCATCTTTGGAGTGTATCCAACCGTTTCCTCACACAAATCCACACAATACACAATGCATTTACTATTTCCATATATTTCGCTCCATAATTTGAATGGTTTTCCTTCTCTATCTTTCATAATCCGTGTACTCTCTCTTTTACTCATGAAACATTTCAATATGTTCATTCACATATATCGATTTAGCATATTCACAATATATGCACTTTCAAATACATGAGAAAACATAGATTTCTAAGCTCTTCACAAGCATATGGTTCTAAGTCCATATATGAATTCTTCTAAGCATATATTTACGTGTCACATGCTTTGCAAGAACACCTCAAACACATTCATTCTAGTCATATATTTCTTCTAGGCCCCTTTCCTCTAGAATATACACACATGTAACCATGCAATCAAACATATGCACAACATATTAATTTATATGATCATAAATTTTGTTCGTATTATGCATGGACACGTTCTATTTGTACTGAAACTCAGAATCAAGCCAAACCATTATTTGGATTCAACGCAACCTTCTATTCTCCTAAAACCGTATACTTTTGTTCTAAGACCATCATCAAATTAGTACAATAGGTCCTTCATAGAGGAATGTGCTAATAACAATGCATAATACTCAAATCTATGTACAATTGTAGTTAATGGCAGAGTTTTTTCTAATATGCCTCACAATTTACACTTTTGAGAGACTCGAAGAGATGTAGATGCCAACTCCTAATGCGAGCACTATGGTTAGAAGCAAAATAGTTTTACACACTTATTATAAATAATTACCGTGGTAAAAATATTGTTGTGTGTATATTAATCGAGGTACTTAAAATAAATCTAAGGAAGGGCTGTATATTTTCTTTCGTATACTCAACAATTGAAAAAGGGCTTGAATGATATATCGAGAAATAAATGTGCATTGTTGAAGTTTCCAATTTTGAGGCCAATGTCATTTGGGCTTATGCTGCCGAGGACACAAAGTCCCAAATTGTGTCATTGAATACTTACACTTTTTTTTTTGTCACGGAAATTTCTAATTAGCTTTATTTTTTGTCACGGAACTTGATATGGATGGATAAACTTGACATTGTGACATGATCCTATATTACCAATTAAAAATGGTGTAAAAGAAAATCAAAATATCTATACATAAATTAACTGCCACTGAAAAGAGTTTTTAAATACGATTATTAGCAAACGAAATTAAATGTAGTCCAAAAATAGCCTACTTCCTCGTTAGTATTCACAGTCACATGTTTTCACCCCATAAGTGGACTCATGTGACCAAGTCTTGCACATGGGTTTGGGACTAAAGCACAGGAGAAGTACATGTGAAAGATCTTTTATAGTTGAAAGACTACTCTTGCTATTGCGTCATGAGAATCGTACTCACCTCTAGCAAGTTTGCATTCGTCTCAACAAATATCAAACACATATATGAAACCCATTTGCTTAGCTTCTCTACTAATTCGTTGTAAGTAGTTATGATTAATGCCATCGGGAAATGAATTTCTGATCAGCTGCAAGGTCAATTATCATCTTTCCATACTCATTGTGCTGCGAGAACCATATGAACCTACATACACTATCTCATAGAAATTCATGAATTCCAATCAAATAAAATTTGTTTAGATATTCAACCAATCCTTGGATCCAAGTATATGGAGCTTACTTCAATCCATACAAAACTTTTATTAATCCTACACACATAATCAAGACAAACTTTAATGACCAAGACCCTGGGGGTTTGGCCACCAATACTACCTCCTCCAACACATCATTGACAAAATACATATTTACATAAAGTTGATAGAGCCCAAGAGTTTCTTATTTCTACGACAATAATGATCTTTACATCATTCATATTTGGTTATCGGACTAAAACGATACATCTCTTGAGGATTCTCCATCTTTTGTATGTAGCCCGAAATACCAATATCAAGTTTTCCCATAAACATGCCCAAGAAATATGCACCTCTACAATAGGTTCCAATTAGTTTCCCAATTCAATAGGTATATGCATGTAACACAGGCAACCAAATATTGTCAATCGGAATAGGTGTTGGCTTTCACCTATCCATGCTTCATATGGTATCCTATTGTACTCTAGAATTTGAGTTCCTATTCATAAGAGGAGAAAGTTTACTAACTACATGGAACTAATTAGTATCACGTACATATGTTTCATTCAACATTGGCCTTGCTAGTTTAGTGATATAGTTATTCTATAGTTTTGCGACCTTCCTTTGTTGGCGTTTACAACCACATGTAAATTTGATTTTGATCAATTGTCACATAGCTTGAATTGTTTAAGGTAGTTAAACGCATTTTTTTTTTTTTAACAAAACATATACAATTTATCCCAATAAAATCATCAATTAAGCTCTGTAAGTACTTACATATCCAAAATGATGGCTCATTGATTTATCCCCAAACATTTGTATGCACTTTTCAAATAATTGATTTTGATCAATTGTCACCATAATTAATCACAAAACTCTTGCACGAAGTATTATCCGCTTATATTTGATCTTGTAATCTTCACATGAATATTTGGATCCTTCTCTAAGCATAGCTTGAATTGTTTGAGGCAGTTAAACGCATTTATTTTGTCTTAACAAACATATCCAATTCATCCCAATAAAGTCATCAATTAAGTTCTATAAGTACTTACATATCCAAAATGATGGCTCATTGATTTATCCCCAATCATTTGTATGCACTTTTTCAAATAATTTGTTGCTAATGTAGGTGTCTCTCTTAAAACGTAATCTTTCGTGCTTCCCTAATAGAATAGCTTCACATAAGTTTTTATACTTTAAGAGTGGAAATTTATAGCCCTTTCAAAAAACCTCTTCTTGTGCATCCATTTCATCCTAACATTTATATGCCCTTCCCTCTTATGCCATGATTTCGAAATTGCAATCTAACTAGAACTATAATGAAGATATGAGGAATATGCTTAATTAGGCTTTAGTTCTAGAGTGAATGTCATTACTTGCTTCCTTCTTTTAACTATGATATTTTAACCACATATTACATTCTCCATTGAACATACTTTCTCATCAAATTTGACTTGGTATTGATTTTCTCTTTGCCTACTTGATAAATGGCTCTTCATTATTATGGTGACATGCAGTACATCATTAGGAAGTTTCCCTTTTGATTTGTGTATAAAAACACATAACCAACATAAGTAACTTCATAAGGGGTGCAACTACCTATCTCCACATTCCCATAGCCATAGTTTTATTTTTTTGTAAGCCACTCTTTACTTTATGTGCATCTTTTTGTTGTTTCTACTATTTATATTCAAAGAATTATGTATCTTTTACCTTTTTTTCCTAACATGCATCATTGCTATAAAAATAGCACATTTAAAGGTT
Organism: Ceratopteris richardii; assembly: GCA_020310875.1. Taxonomy (NCBI): domain Eukaryota; kingdom Viridiplantae; phylum Streptophyta; class Polypodiopsida; order Polypodiales; family Pteridaceae; genus Ceratopteris; species Ceratopteris richardii. The sequence goes on from CM035409.1 coordinate 10,201,050, forward strand.
GAAAAAGCATTAACATAGTTTCCTTGGCATTCATAATTTGATTCATACTTTTGATTCTATTGGTGTCTCTATAATAGCCTCATGTGATCCCTCTTGCTCTTGATCTACCTATTCCAACCCTTCCCCAAACCTTCATGTTCCTACATTTGAACCTCCTCTACATCTTGACTTGCTTGCATACAATGATTATGCTTGATTTTGTTTGGAATTCCGCGTCTAATATTTGTTCAATTTTATAACCATAAAGCCACAAGCTACTAAAAATTAGGTAATAAGTCCATAACATAAGTGTCGAAAGTCTTCAAGCTATGAACATCATTTTTTGATCCATTCAATGTATGTGCCACTAAGTCGTCATCTCCTTTATGGCAACCTATTGATCCTAGAACATCTACAATCTATTTGATCTTTAGTATGTAGTTAGTTATTGAGCTAACTCAACTCTTCATAAGGTCTAATAGCTCTTTTTTCAGCCAGAGCTTCTTATTTAGTACTCATGAAGCACAACCTAAGGCTTTTTAGACCTTCTTAAATGTTCCAAATCTTGGATGTGGCCAATCATGCTATTCACTATATGTTATCATAGAATCAATAGAATCTTCTGACCTCTCTCACTCCATTCCCTAAAAGATCTATTGCCTAAAAGATCTATGTTTCCTTGGCATTCATAATTTGATTCATAATTTTGATTCTATTGGTGTCTGTATAATAGCCTCATGTGATCCCTCTTGCTCTTGATCTAGCTATTCGAACCTTTCCCCAAACCTTCATGTTCCTACATTTGAACCTCCTCATCTATCTCTACATCTTGAGTTGCTTGCATACAATGATTGCACTTGATTTTGTTTGGAATTCCTCGTCTAATATTCATTCTATAATGATAAATCCATAAGCTACTAAAAGTTAAGTAATAAATCCATAACATAAGTGTTGAAAGTCTTCCAGTTATCATCATTTTTTGATCCATTCAATGTATGTTCCACCAAGTCATCATCTCCTATATGGAAACCTATTGATCCTACAATATCTACAATCTGTTTGATCTTTAGTATGTAGTTAGTTATTGAGCTAACTCAACTCTTCCTAAGGTGTAATAGCTCATTTTTCAGCTAGATCTTCTTATTTAGTACTCATGGAGTACAACCTCCATAAGGTTTTCCTGACCTTCTTAAATTTTTCGAAATCTTGGATGTGGTCTGTGTACCTAAGGACCAACTTAGGGACTTGTGGAGAAAGAGACTATACCTCAATCCCCCTCAAGTGCATATAGTGGGGATTCACGCTTTAATTATCAATCCGATGAGTATCAAAACCTAGCCGAGTGTATAAAGACATGCATTCAAATGATGATCAATGCAAATGAGTTACTCAAAGAGTGCAAAGAAGGCAGAGACTATTCCAATCAAGCATCAACTGTCAATCATGGTGTTGCGACACTTGGTGCAGCAGCCAATAGTAAATTGAGCTTTTCTCTCAGCTCCAAACTCCAAATATAGCAAATAGCATATGCGTTTTGAAGCTCTCGAAAAGATGCATCCAATAGTTGTATTTTCACTCAATTCTGATGCTGGTACTTCAAGTTATGAGCAAAATACTGAGTCGCCGGAATGACCTTCCTACACTTCAGCACTTCCTACACTTCACACACACCTTAACCACAACAAACAAGCACTTTCATGGATAGACAACACTTCCTAACACTCTTTTCAAGCAACACACATGCATACAAGCTCACAAAGAAGATGATATAGAGAGGAGAAGACACAAATACGAATTTTTGTGCTCTTGATTCTCACAATGGTAAAAAGTCTTTACAAAGAGTCACAAATTGACTTATATACATGTGCCTTAAAAAAAGGTCCTTTCACACAAGAGACCGGCACTTTATTTACTAAAAGGCTAATTTCCTACTAATTTACATGGGTAAGCTACTAATCTTCTGTGGGGATGCATCTAGAGGACTCCTCTAGTGCATTTACAACGGAAATTATGTTACAAGAATGGTTATAATACAAAAATTGGGTGTCCAAATCGGAAAAATTTTGGGGCCCTTCTTTTTCTCTACCTTGTGCTCTCTTTGCTCTGCAACACTCTCCCCCTCTTTGTCTCTATCGTCCCTTGACAGGCTTTACTTCTTGTCTTTAGCTTGTTTAAGAGGTTTGAATACACGCAACCCAGCGATCGAAGCGGCAACAAGGACTGTCAGACAATTGGTTATCTTATCTGAGGTATGTCCTTTGCTTCTGTTTGCCCCTTGGTATTCCGTATATCACATATCTAGGTTGTTGTATTCAGTTGGGTTGTCACGCACACCACCAGTGACCTCTTTCTAGCTTTTGGTCCTCTGATTTGTCCTGGTTGCACACATCTGACCCTGTTGTATTGCTTTGAGCCTGTCTACTTTCTTTTCATCGCACGCTGTCAACGGAAGGATTAATACTTGCCAATTATCTTCTTGCACTTCCTGGATACTTTCCTGGCCCTGGTTCCTCCTTCCACCTTCGTGCTTTTTCCTTGATATGTGCCCCTGCGGGGCTGTGTGCAGAGATGGGTGTTGTGCCCCTGCGGGGCTTCCTGCAGAGATGTATCTTCAGATATGATCTTTTTAATGAAGCTTCTTTCTTTGTCTTTTTCTTTTCTTCTTTTTGCTTGATTCTCCCTCAACACTGCCCCCCTCCTGAACTCTGTCGTCCCCGACAGGCTTTGGGAGTCGACGGGAGTATGTTCTATATACTTTTTGCTCTGTTTCATTAAGCAGATTGGCTTCACGTATCATTAGCTGCTTCCACTGTTCTGCTTTCACACCATCATATGGTGGTTGTCTATGATCAGAGAAGAAGCTTAGCTCATATGCCACTAATCTAGCATTCAAGTTAGATGACATCTTTAAAAAGATTTCTAAATCAATCTCAAAAAACCCTGTGAAAAACGCTTCTTCGAACGTTTGCATATAGGTACTCGGCAAAAACATCAACCTAGAATAATATGCCATTATTGTTGGTCAGCTAGACATAACAGACAAGTCAAAAACGAGAATATATGTTCCATGATTAATGCCAATGAAGTTCAAAAATGTATATGCCGCGTGTTTGAAGACCCTTAATACTGTAAGTATCATACTGAGTATTTTATTGGTCATCCTGATAGTTAAATCGGGTACTGTTGCATAATTCTGCAGCCAAAATTCAATGGTTTTGATCATGTAATCCTCCATAGGTAGATAGTTATGCGGTGGACTTGGAAGTAGTGGATAGTTTAGCCACTGTTCATTGATCACACCAGTTTTTTGCATATCCAAAAATTCTCGTGCTTCTCTACACCGTGGTGTTGGACAAAAAGAAGGATTTACCTGTAATAAATATGGTGCCACTTGTCAGTGCACCCGTAATGTAGGATGTTTCTCCAAAAATTTTCTTCTCCAAACAAATTGTGCTGCTTTAAATTCCTCTTGAGTATAGTTGAACATGTCATTGTTGAACTGCAACTGTTCGTCTCGGTTTTTCTGTGTGATTTTCTTTATGTATTGTCTGGTTTTCTCTTTCAATAGTCCATACGGAATGTTGAAAGGCTTCATGATCGTCTCCAAGTCTTTACCTTTAATCTTTGCTTCTTTCATAACTTTGAGGACTTCATTTTCAAAATTTTCTGTCAACCGGGACACCAATAATGCCAGTTCCTTTTGACTTATTTATGTAGTATATTGCCATGAGGAAGGAGATAAGGAAGAGAGCTCACACACACACTCTCACTCTGAAGGAGAAGCACACACACAAATTGAGATAGGGAAGAATGATCTTCTTCTTCTTCTTCTATTACATAAAAGGAATGTACAAGAATGAACTAAAAACAAGAATACAACAAGTGCAATATATAAAGACCAGTACATAAGGAAAAACCTAATGTCCGCAAATGAGTGAGCTGGCAAGAAACAAATGTGCCATCACTCTTGGTAGATAAATCTAATAAAGCTCAATGAAGTATCCCTCACATATACCGGCATGACCACTATACATGTTAGAGAAATGAAAAACTGGTACGTGTCATCCTGGATCATCACATGTTGAGCTTGATATCTCAACACTCCCCCTCAAGCTCAACGCCATATCTTGTAATCCAAGCATCTTCCGAAACTTCTTCAACTTCTCAGCTCCAAGTGCTTTGGTGAAAATATCAGCAACCTGCTCATCTGTTCTCACATAAACAAGATCATTATCACCTGCTAATACCTTCTCTCTAATGAAGTGATAATGTATCTCGATATGCTTTGTTCTAGCATGAAAAACAGGGTTCCATGCTAAGTGTATGCTTCTAAGATTATCACAATAGATAGTGATAGGCTTTTGCACTTCCACACCTAAATCTGCAAGTAACATCTCCAGCCACATGCTGCCATTGCAGCACCTCTATACTCAGCCTCTGTACTTGACAAAGCAACAGTGGGTTGCTTCTTACTGCTCCATGTAATAGCTGCACCTCCAAGTGAGAAAAGAAATCCACTAGTAGATCTTCTATCTGGAGTACTACCAGCCCAATCTACATCGGTGTATCCATGAACCTGCAAATCTACACCAGCTTCATAAAACAATGCATAATCCAAAGTAGCACTCACATAACGTAGAGTGCGCCTCAGAGCATCCAAATGTGGCTTCCTGGGAACCTGCATAAACTGACTTTCAAGTCCAACAGTGTAGCTTAAATCAGGCCTTGTAATTGTAAGATATATAAGACTTCCCACAATTTTCCTGTACATAGTAGCATTTTCCAATGCTTCACCTGATGTAGTATCCAATTTCAAATTCTGATCTAAAGGCATAGAAATTGGCTTACAATCAGCCATACCATACTTTTGCAGCATATTCAAGGCATATTGCCTTTGCGACATCCATATACCTGTTTCTGTATGTATAAACTCAATGCCCCAGAAATAGCGTAGCACACCAAGATCTTTCATGTCGAATTCCTGCATAAGAAGTTTCTTTACCTCTTTGATGCTTTCTTCATTTTCACCACCTACAATCAGATCATCAACATAAATAGCCACAATAGTGATGCCATCATCAGCCTTCCTTGCATATAGTGAGTGATTTGCATCACATATAGAAAACCCAATGCTGGTTAAGTAATCAGCAATCCTTGCATGCCATGCACGCGGAGCCTGCTTCAGACCATACAAAGCCTTTTGCAACCTGCAAACATATTCTGGATGCTTTCAATCTTCATATCCTTGTGGCTAGTCCATATATACTTCTTCTTGTAACTCACCATGTAGGAAAGCATTCTTCACATCCATCTGATGCAAAGTCCATCCTTTTGTTGGAGCTAATGCAACAAGTGTCCTAACAGTAGACATTTTAGCTACAGGGCTGAATGTTTCCTCATAAGCAATGCCATATGTCTGTGCATATCCTTTAGCTACCAATCGTGCTTTATACCTGCTTATGCTACCATCAGCATTATGCTTTACCTTGTAAACCCATTTACAGCCTATGGGTTTCTTTCCTTGCGGCAATGGAACCAGCTTCCATGTATCATTTCCATAAAGTGCAGCCATCTCCTCATCCATAGCTTTTTCCCAATCTGCATTACCAGTTGCATCTTCAAAACAAGAAGGTTCAGCATCTTGTATTACCTTTGTCATGTAGGCACAATGGCGAGCCATGTAACTATCATATGTCTATCGTTGCACTGAATTACGCATCCTCCCAGATCTTCTTGGTCCTGGGTCACTTCTCCTTGTATCATCTGCATGTGCCCTTCTTACTCCTGGAGTCGTCACAGAGGGCAATCCAAGTTCCTCACCAAGACTCTTTTCTGAACCGCTTGAACCTCCATCAACTTCTTCAAAACCTACACATGTTTTATGACCAGCAGAAAGCTTTTCTTTACCTTTCTTGGATGTATTTGGTGAATTTGCTAGACTAAAATTCCCACGTAATCTTCCACTCCATGGATTTGAGTTGGAACTATTGCTTGGTGATGCATCGAGTCCACTCAAAACCTGAGATTCTGCACTTGATTTTTCAACATTTTCTTTGTCATTTGGTTGAAGACTCAATCCTTCTTTGGCATCTGCATAGAAGCTTGACATTTCATCAAATACCACATCTCTGCTCACCTTTACCTGTCGTGTGAGTGGGTTATAACATTTATATCCCTTTTGCTCAAGGGAGTATCCAATGAAGACACACTTTTCTGCTTTTGGATCAAGCTTCATCCTCAATCCATCTGGGACATGTACATATGCAATACAACCAAAAACTTTCAGATGTGATAAGTTTGGCTTTTTACCTGTAAACTTCTCTTCAGGTGTAACTTGATGTACAGCAGCAGTCGAAGTTCTGTTCATGATGTATACAGCAGTATGCACATCTTTTGCCCAATAACAATGAGGCATATTCTTCTCAGCCATTAAGGCTCTTGCTATTTCTGCAATATGTCTGTTTTTTGCGTTCAGCAACACCATTCTGTTGTGGTGTGTACCTACATGAAAACTGACACCGAATTCCATGATTTTTTAGAAAACTACTGAACTCATTTGACATATATTCACCTCCTCCATCAGATCTTAATGTCTGAATGTACTTCCCTGTCTGCTTTTCCACCATAACTTTAAAATTGTGGAAGTGAGTAAACACCTCGCTCTTCTCTTTCATGAAATATACCCATACTTTGCGTGTATGGTCATCAATGAAAGTAACATAAAACCTGCAACCACCCATAGATGTGGTCTTTGCTGGACCCCAAACATCTGTATGTACTACTTCTAGTACATTCTCACTAACATGCTTGTCATGTGGAAATGATGCTCTTGACTGTTTACCAAATTGACATACTGCACATACCTTTTGCATTTCAGCAACTTTGAAATTTGGTAGTCCATGGACAATCTCCTTTGACTGCATCAATTTCAGCCTTTGCAAGTTTGCATGTCCAATCCGTTTATGCCATATCTCTATATCTGCAATAACTCCTGCACCTTTTGCAAACATGGCTGCATTCATTTCAGGAATCTTCACATTTAAGGTGAACATTCTACCCACTTTGTTTCCTTTGGCAACCAATCCTCCATCCTGCTTGTACTCTTCTACATATAATCCATCAGCATTGCACCTGACTTGTAATCCCTGGTCAACCATTTGTCCAATAGAAACTAGATTCTTTGTTATATTTGGAACATGCAGCACATCAGCGAGATGATTTACCTTTCCATCCTCCATAGACAATGCTATGTTTCCTGTATGCTCAATAGGATGCGATGTATCATCACTTGTTTCAACATATCCAGGAACTGGCATTTTCTACAAACTACTAAACCATTCTGCATGATTGGTCATGTGATTTGAAGCACCTGAATCAACATACCAGACATTATCATTCAATTTTGAAACACCAGCAAACATCGTATTCATCATGTGATGTTGAACCATAAACAGCTTCTCAGAATCATTTGCACTTGTGGATGCATAGTTGTTTTGCTGCCTTCTATTATTTTGATTCTTCAACCTACAATCACGTTCAAAGTGTCCAGCTTTACCACAATTCCAGCATTCTTTGCTATCATTACTTGAATCATTTCTTTGGAAATTTCTATGACCTCTTTGACTCCCCCTGCCCCGAAACTGTCCTCTTCCTCCTGCATGATTCTGTTGTTGACCTTGGTCTTGGTTATTGTTTCCTCTTCCACTTCCAAAACCTCTACCTCTGCCTCTTCCTCTGCCAGAGTAGAATGCCTACTCAGAACTCGGCTTTCCTTGGGAGCTTGAATCCTCACTAAGATTTTTTTCTTCAATAATCAACATAGATACCAAATCAGCAAAATTCGGAATATTTTCCCTGGTCTATATAGAAGTTCTAAACTGCTTATATGAAGCTCTTAACCACGAAGGCACACTTCCACCTTATCATCATTATCTACATTCACGCCAATAGATGCAAGTGACTCACATATGCTTTTGATTTTTAGAGTGTATTCACTACCAACATGCTCTTTTTCTCCAATGTATGCAGTTCGTTCTTGAGTTGCAACTTCCGTGCCTTTGTATTGGTCTCGTACAAAGTGACCAAATTGTTCCAAGCCTCTTTTGGAGTCTTGGCATCCTATATGTGTCCAATCATGCTATCGTGTATACTAACAGATAGCCAATACATTACCTTTCATGCTCCTTGATTCCATTCCTCATATGCTCTTAACTGTTCTGCAATCCGATTCCTTTCTAGTAACTGCGGAGCATTTTCATTCTCTCATTCGATGTACTTCCAGGAGCCTTTTCCCATTAGGAAATTCGTCATTCTGAATCTCCAAGCATGGAAGTTGTTCTTGTCCAGCTTATTGCTCATAAGCTGACTCATTCCATCTGCGTTTGCCATTTCTGCAACAATTCACAACACCGCAACACACTACAAGCAGCACTTCGGCTTGAACACTATCGCACTATGATGTGACAGTTTGATCTCATAAAAACACAGTTTTCGTGTATCAATAGTACATGGAATTGCTTGAAATTTTGGATATATATGAGTGTCGCCAAACACAACGCAAGTTATAGTTTCTGAAACTGACCTGGTTTTTTTGTGGGCCCCACCTTGCAGGATCGAAACGGAGGTCGAGATGGCTCCGAAACTTTGATCTGACAAAAACAAGTGACCCTAAAGGGATAACTCTAGAAAATATTTTGAGGTCTTCTATCTTAACGCCGATTCTCGTAGCAAACAGAGGCCGTTTGTGAAATTGTGTTTTCTCCACGCCTTGTCGCGTAGTCTTCATCGTCGCCTTCTCCACGAGCTCTCTACAGCCACGTTGGCTCTGATACCATGTCACGAGGAAGGAGATAAGGAAGAGAGCTCACACACACACTCTCACTCTCAAGGAGAAGCACACACACAAATTGAGACAGGGAAGAATGATCTTCTTCTTCTTCTTCTATTACATAAAAGGAATGTACAAGAATGACCTAAAAACAAGAATACAACAAGTGCAATATATAAAGACCAGTGCATAAGGAAAAACCTAATGTCCGTGAATGAGTGAGTTAGCAAGAAACAAATGTGCCATCACTCTCGGTAGATAAATCTAATAAAGCTCAATGAAGTATCCCTGACATATACCGGCATGACCACTATACATGTCAGAGAAATGAAAAACTGGTACGTGTCATCCTGGATCATCACATGTTGAGATTGATATCTCAACATATATGTCATTGGATGATCATCATGTGTTTCCGCCATCTGCTCTTTCATTGGAGAATTATAAATCGTGGGAGATAGAGGACGTACCTCTACCTCGTCAGTAGGATTTTTTTGTGTTGGCTCTAATGGTGTCCCGATGGATACTTTTTCTTCTGCTTTTGTTTCTAATTGTGCAAGTTGTTCAGTCTTTTCTTTAACTTCTTGCATTGCTGCCCTTAATGCTTCTTTTGTCGCAAGCAACTCATCGCCAATTTCTGGACATGATCCATGTTTTCGCTGTAACTTTTTAGAAGTTTGGCATTCACATTTTGCAGTTGCATTTTAAGTTCATTGGTGTCATGGATGTACTTTCTTTCCCATTCTTCTGTGAGGGCTTGCTCTTGCTTTAGCAACTTTGCATATTTCTCATTTTGATCGCTTAATTCCTTCTGGTCATTGACGGGTCTCCCGATTTTCTATAGGCTGGTCATATAGCAATGCCTTCATCAATTCTTTATTGCGGCCGCGTAAGCTATAGTTTTCTTCCATATATACTTTCAGTTGTGTTTCGAGTAGATTACTTCTAGCTTTCATTCTCTCTTTTTCTGCTTCACTCACGTCATGTTGTCTTTGTAATTCTGTCAGTTGTTTCTGTAGCTGATGATGCTAGTGCATCAATGCGTCGCATTGTGTTTTGACTGCAAGTAACTCCATTACTTTGGCGGCAGTCTCTTTCTGGGCTTGGATTATCTTTGCAGACAGTTGTTCACTCATGATTTGAAACTGATTCTTTTCCCTCATGGACTTGTCGTAATCCGCATCTGTTTCCATCATATGTTGTTGTGTGTCCATGGCCATTTGTATCATTTGCTCAATAATAGGTTTCAATTGAGTTAGGTCCACATTTAACCATGTGGTGGGGATACTAGGTTCTGCTCCTGTTGTCACATCCTTCCCTTGTGCCACATGTAACGTAGTGTCATGGGGCTGCCTAATGTGAAGTTGGATCCTTGGCTCAGCCTCCATGTGGTCGTTCTTACCTTGAGGTGTATCATCCGGTACCTCAATCACAACGGGCTCCTTACTTGGTTGTTGACCTGATTCCTGGTCCACTGGAGTTTGTATTTCTTCTTTGATAGGTGGCACTACATCTTTGTTAGTTATTGGAGCTTCCTTGATACTGATCTTTGACTTATCATTCAATTGAATGACGTGCTCTGGTTCAGTGGGTTCTTGGCTCTTTGCCTGTTCCTGTTGGTTGTCAGGTGTGACTTCGACTTGGTTGATCTCTGTCCAATCCTCATTGTGTGTTTCTGTTCGTATGTCAGTATCTAGGGTGTCCTTCTCAGGGCTAGATTCCTCATTAGAGCTTGATTCCTCCAACCCTATTTCTTTGTACCTGGAAGGTACTTAACGAGTATTTTCTTTATCCTTCTGTTTCTTTTCCTGGCTTGCGTGTCTGTAATGGTGACCTTGAATATTCAAATTTACTTGCCCCCGCATGTACTGATGTGTTTCTTCCAGGGTTGCAGAGAGGTCTCTTTTCGTAATTGGTTGTTGGGTCCTAGGAATCTTTGGCAATGTGTGTGTCCTCTTTGATTGGGGTGTAACTTGGGCTTCTTCCTCTCTAAGGTGCTTTGTACCCCTCATGGGTTTCTTTGAACTGGTTCCTACTTCATCAATAGGGATGGCTGTTTTCTTTTTCTTTGGAACCGTCGCTGACTTGGCATATTTGGCTAACTCTATTGAGGTTGGCATCACGCGCAAGCAGTTCTTCATATCCAGTGCCTCATAATATAAGTAGGGTCAAGGCCGAACTACCATTTAGAAACTTTTTCTAAACCCACTTCTTCTTTGCTTCAAATAGACGGTCTTGAACATATGGAGTCATATTTACTTGATTTCCGACTTGCCTCATAGCATGTGAGAGCAGTTGCACTATGATCTTTTGAGGTGCTGTATATCTATGCATGCTTGGAAAACAAAAGTGCTGGTGCACTAAGCAAACAACATCTTCAATATCAGTTGTGTTGATTTCTAGAAAGGTTTTCTTTTTCGAATCATGACACTCATCTTTGACATTCGTGATTCCCTCTTGATTCCACCCGAAAGCTCTGTTAATTAGCTCATGAGTGAATTGAATCGTATTCCAGGCCACCACTTTATCCAGTACTCTTGCCTCTAGGATTGATATCTTATTCGATTCAAATTGAAGTGTATTCATTACTTGCGTACATCTCTGGAAATCTGGCATATATATCGGCAGTCTTAAGAATGCATCAATTCCGGCTTGTGTCCAGACATCTGTCATGCGCGGTAATCCTTGGACGATAGTCTTGAAATCTTGTGAAATGATGGCGAAATATTGATCCCGGTCCATAATCTTGATGGTTGCCATCAAGATGAGATCCGATACTGGTTGGTCATCCAGAAACCAATGGCCTCTTGCTTTTGTTATTGATTCCAAGGGAAGCATTTGGACCTCTTCCTCTTATGTAGCTTCGGAACTAGTAGATGACATCTGCACTCAATATAGAGTATGAATTAGTGGCCAGATAGTATCAAAATTCTCCTTCAGTTGTCTTTCATAAGATTGGCAATGCTCCACGTGAATAGTGTCGTCCCTTCCTCGTGAGTGTCAGAAAGGTAATACCTGGGATTTTTCCTACTTTTAGATATTTTTATGTTTTTGTCTAAAAGAAAAACAGAAAAGTTAGTTCATAGCCAAAGCGGTTATTAATTTTTTAGTAATTTTCTTTAGATTATGTACAAGTGCTCTCTTATTTCCCAAGAGGAAAATGTGCTTCACTATCCTGAAATAGAAGAATAACGTGCCGAATGCTTGGCCTTGTAATGTGGCCCTATCATGCATACTTTGGATTCTGGTAACTCCATATGTGTGCAACTCGAATTACCTTAATGACGCATACAGCTAGTCTTGCTTTTCGGCATCCAGATCTGCTTCACACTGTTGGGGCAGATTGTATTCCTAACATTCCAAAAGGATGTGGTTCTTCTCATGTTGTATGTCTGCTTTATCTGCTTTTTGAATCTTGGAATGGTTTTTGAAGCATATGTAGACTCCTTTTCTGTCCTGTAGCTATTCATCTTTGGTTGTTTTGCCTTTAGACCATACGGATTTTCCTTGTTCCTTGACTTGTCCTTTTTGGAGATTGTTCTTTGAGTACCTCACTTGGGAATCCATATTTGTGTGCGGGCTGGTTGGGCGGCTACCACTTTCTTTGGAATCCATATTCTAGCAATTCTTTGTGGACCTCGGTGTCCAAAGTGATTTACTCGCTTGTTCGATGGGTCGTTCTGATGTCGATAATGTTTCTGTTGTTGATGATATGCAGCACTTGATCCTTCCTTATCCAAGCTTGTCGAGTGTAAGGAATGGGGTATATTCTAATAGATGCTAACTTGTGATTACCCGGAGAACTATTCTCTCTTGTGTGTGGTTCTTCGCTAAGGCTGTTTTCAGATAGAATGATACTCTTGTGACTTGCTAGATTAGAAGATGGTGTGCAAGTAGAATTCAGTGTATCCTCACATGAAATACTCGATGAAGGGGTTCCCATAGTGCTAGTGAACATACATTCATCATTGTGTTCATTTGAGTGAGTTTTTGGTTCTATACTTGCGGCTTTGATTGGTCGTTCGTCTAGCATGCTGAATACTTCACGATGTCCTATCTTGGCCGAGAGGTATCCTAAGGCCAATTGAATAGTTCATATTTGTATATCAAGTCTTGACCTAACACTAGGTCTTCAAGTAAGTCGTGATCATGACATACTAAGAGTTTCTATTCCATAGTGTTGTTTCCGAGATGTAGAGGTAAGGTAACCTCACTTATACATTGAGTAATTGTTCCTCCTATTCCGATCAGTTGTGCCTTTGATGGACGTAATTCCTCCTTGAGTTTTTGAGTCAATGAAAATTTGATACTACTTATGGCGGCTCCTGTGTCAATGAGAGCATACACTAAGTGGTATTCCCTTTTCCCGCCTCCCAAATTCAAATATGGTTGCATCCTTTGTTGACCTAGGTTTTCAGTGGCTCTAAAATTAGCCATTGGAATGAGTTCCTCTCCTAGTCAATATCTCTCATCTCTCTCTCTCATCTATTCTTTTCGTTTTCTTATTCGCTGGAACGCTTCTTGTCTGGCTACATCTCGTATTCGTTCTTCCTCTAGGCGCCTATTCTTACCCATTATCAATCGTGACATTATTTCCTCAATTAATGGCTCTAGATATTTTTTCACTCGACATCCACTGATATAATTTGGCAATACTTCTCCATCTAGAGTTGCTAAGCTGATGGCTCTGCTGGTGGATATGCGATTGATGATTAATGGGCTATATCCTCTTTTTTGTAGTTTCTTTGCGTGTTGTTTCAAAGTATAAACCAAAACTAAATCTGCTTCCTTCAAATTTTTATCTTTAATATGAGCATCAAAGTATGCCTTCTGTCGCTGATTTCTTATGAATTACCAAGAATTCATTCAGTAAGTCTTCTATAAATTCATTCACAAAGTGTGTGCCTCTATCACTCACAATTTCTATCAGTAGTCCAAACCTAGTGAAAACGTTCTCGAAGAGAAACTTGGTCGTAGTTCTTGCGTCATTTTTCTTGGTTGCTTTGGCTTCAACCCATTTGGTTAGATAGTCTGTGGCTACAATTATATACTCGACGTGGGATCCTTTAGCTGGTGGGCTAATAGGTCCTATGAAGTCTATTCCCCATTTAGTAAAAGCTCTGGCACTCATCATAGGTTTCAGTGGCATCTTGTCTCTCCTAATTGGATATTTCGTTCGTTGACAAATATCATATCTTTGCACATATGTTGCTGCATCTTGGTGTAGAGTTGGCCACCACATTCCAGCAAAGAGAATCATTTTTGCAGTTTTATCTGCAGAGAAATGTCCTCCTGCAGCTCCTATATGTGCCATCTCTAAGACAGCAAGATACTCGTCTTCATGAATGCACATTCGCAAATGATTATCTTTTCCTCGTTTAAAGAGTTGTTTTCCTATAAGAGCATAGTCCTTGCTTTGTTCTACCAATGCACATTTCCTTGCTAGAGTAGCTCCTTCTGGGTACTCTAGGGTCTTTAAGAACTTCACTAGAGGCATGCTCCATCTTGGTGCTACGGTGGAGTAGCATAAGTTAGAGTTCTCTTTTGGATTCCGTTCTTGACAGGTTGGGCAGGCTGATACATAGTTATGCGCATCCCTCTGCATTGTTGGCCAACATATGCCTAGTCTCCTCAATGTTTGCCATGTTCCGTTTGCATTTAAATGAGTTTTCCATTGATTTACATGTGCTTTTTGAAGCCACATTTCTTGTTCCTCTTCTTCTACGCATCTCATGAGTAATCCACTTGAGTCTAGGTGATACAAACTTCCAACAATGATATGAAGGTTTTTAGTCTTCCATAGGTCTTGGGTTCGCTTTGTTGTGATCCCATCTTTAGGTCCATGCATGAGTATAAGGATCAACTTTTCTGCCCATTAGGGACATACTTCGAGGTTGAACAGGTACATATCCGGCAGATCATCTGGTACTCCTATGGGTGGTTCTCCATGTGTCATTCTTGATAGGTGGTCTGCTCTTATGTGGGTATTTCCTTTCTTGACTACTACTTCAAAATCAAATTCCATCAACAATAGAAACCATCGTATTAGTCATCCCATATTATAAGGCTTATTGACTAAGTACAGTAGGGCTTGATGATCAATGAAGAATTTGAATTTGTTTGCCAACAAGTAATGTCGGAACTTCTTTACTGCATACACCATCCCTAGGCCTTCTCTTTCAGTCGTGGTATAATTGCGTTCTGCTTGATTCAATTGTCTACTAGCATAGGCTATAGGGTGGTCTAACTTTCGTGTATCTGCAGGTTGAGCTACGATGCAACCAATGTCAAACTTGGAAGCATCTACGTGAATGTGAAAGGGTTTGTTCCAATTAGGTACTCGAAGGATTGGTGCTGAACTCAATCGACTCTTTAATTCGTTAAAGGCTTTTTCACATTCTTCAGTCCAGTTAAACTGAGTCAATAATGCATAAAGACGTTTAGCAAATATGGCATACATATGTATAAATCTTCGGTAGTATCCGCAATGTCCCATTGCTTGGACTTCCTTCGCAATCTTTGGTCTTGGCAAATCCAGAATCACTTTGATTTTGTCTTCATCAGTTGAAATTCCATTCTTAGATACAATATGTCCTAATATTTTTCCTTGTCGAACCATGAAGACACATTTTTCTGGGTTGAGGCATACTCTATATTGTCGACATTTGGCAAAGATCTTTCCTAGTTCAGGGATATGCTCTGATCGTATAGCTGAATAAGTGCATAAATCATCCACGTATACCTCCATACTCTTTCTCAGGAACTCCTTGAATACATGGCACATCAATCTTTGGAAAGTGGCTGGGGCATTGGTTAGGTCGAAAGGCATATCCCTAAAGGCGTACACTCCCCACTCAGTTGCAAAGGCTGTTTTATGCTGGTCGTCAGGAACAATAGCTACCTGATTATAACCTGAAAATTTGTCCAAAAAACTATAAACTTCCTTCCCTGCCACTCTTTCCAAAAGATGATCTGTGATGGGTAATGGGTAACTATCTCTAATGGTGGCAGCATTTACTTTTTTCAGATTTATGCATACTCTTAACCTACAATTCTTTTTCGATACGACCACCAAAGGTGATACCCATTCTGTGTGTTCGATCTCGTAAATGAACCCAGCATCTAACAATTTATCTGTCTTGTCTTTAATCTTTGCTGAGTAAACATCGTTATATGTGTATGGTCTTTGTTTGGAAGGTTTAGCTTCAGATGTCATAGGGGTTCTATGTGCACATATAGATGGATCTACTCCTTTCAAATCCTTATATGTCCAGGCAAAGACATCCTTGTATTCCCTTATGAGGTGTATTAACTCTTGTTCTTCCTCCATAGAGACATCCTGTCCTATAAAAGTACATCGTTCTTCTCCTTCCTCTAAGGTTACTACTATTTTCTTGGTCTGTTCTTTGTTGTCATATGCTATTCCTAGCTGTGCTTCTCGTTTTGGCATTTGAATAGCAATTCTCCTCTCTTCTACCTCATATTTTTTGAAGTGGGTAGGCACTTCAAACTGATCTTGTGGCTTGCTTTCTTCGTCATTGTTTGCGTTATCTAACCCAAGCTCCTCTTCCTTTGTTGGTTCTTGATTTATTTCATTAGCTATGACACTTACTTCTTGATTCCCACTTTCTATTTCCATGTGCTCTTGCTCCATTTCAATGCTCTCATAGTCCTCCTTCCATTCCTTTTCTATCACTTCCCCTTCTTCAGCCTCTTGAAGAACTACCACGTATAGACTAACGTCATATCCTTCCTCACCAATGCATTCATTCATGGTTATCACTTCTTCGTTTACACAAACATCGAGAGTAGCTAAAATCTCCATCCAACCATGAGGTTCAAATTCTTCATCTAAGAATATTTGAGGTATATAGGTTGGATCTTGTACAGATCTAGCAACTCCTTGCCTTTGCTGCCATCCTTTCCTTCTATCCTCTTCCTTTTTCGCAGTGTGGCATATCCATAGATGAGTGTCTTCGTTCATCCAGGATTGATCACTTGAACCTATACTATGAATCGACTGGTTATCTTCCTCCTTGTGAATCTGATTCCATTGTAAGGGAGGAACATCTTGATATGTATAAGTGTGGAGATTTATTCTTGTTGTGGTTCCTTCATGCTGTAAATATATTGCGTCTTTTCCCCAATCTTGCACTACCTTTAGTTGTCTCATGAAAGGTCTTCCAAGTATCATTTCATAATTGCTAGGCCTTTCAAATTGACATATCGCTAAGGTGTGCTCGAACTCAACTCCGCAAGTGGTAAAAATTACCCATTCCAATAATCCCAAGGGTCCTTCAATGTGTCCGTCTGCCATTTGTATCTTCATGCGTGTTGGTCTTAGAGCTGGTTTTCCCCATTTCTCCCAGATTTCTCTAGTAGCAATTCCTACTCCAGCTCCAGAATCTAAGATGGCTTTAGTAGTGTAACCTCTGTAGGTAATTGGAAGGCACGTGTTTCCTTCATCTCCCTCACTAAAATCTCCAACCTTATCGATAGGGATTTTTACTGTGTTTACTTCATCAGATATCTCCCTTTCTTCCGCCTTGATCTCCAATTGGCTGGTCAGTTTCTCCTTCAAATGTGGTTTGATCCTTAACAGTTCTTCCAACGTCAGAGTACAAGGGATTTTTACCTTTTTAAGATGTTGTATGATATCCGATGTTTTGACTGATGGGTTCGGTTCTTTTTTCCTTATCGAGGGAATGCAATATAATTCCGAATTATGTTCATACTCTCCTGTGTAATTTGGCAAGACTCTTATACTGTCATTATCCTTGTCAGACTGTTCTATTTGTAATAATCCCTCTGAATTTAGTTCAGGTATCGAATCCTCTATTTCACCTTCTGCTGCCAACTCCTCAAAGGGTGGTTCTATTCCTTCCACTTTCTTCCATCGGTCTTCTTGGACTCTTGCCCACAAATCTTTAGGCCATTCCCCTTCTACTTCGGGAACAATGGATCCTTCCCTTTTATCCTCGTAGCAATTTCCATTATGTGTCTCACCTGCTTCGGGTTTCTCGGGGTCCTTAGGGATGATACACTCTTGGAATTCTCTTTCGGGAATTCGCGAGTTGGGTAATTGAACAACAGGTTTTTCTAAGATCTGTTGAGCTACTTCAATTAATTTTTTACATATCTCCAACCTTTCTTTCTCTAGGTCACCTCTAGGATATTCTCTTTCATGTTGTTCAATGGTAGGTCCTGCTCTTATTCGTGCTTTGTACGCCTGAAACCACATGGCTAATTCTTCAGGCATGGGGTCTGCTAAAACTGATCCTACCTCTTCTTTTTCTGACTTTCCTTTTCGAATTTCTTCTTCCTCTTCTTGTTTCTCTTTTGGATTTTGTTCACTCTTTTCATTCTCCTTCTTTTGTTGTAGTTTCTTTTCCTTCATCCTATCTCTACGGTTCTTCCATCTCTGTGTTCGTTTGCTTGTAACACTTTTCTCAGGCTCTTCCGAGTCTTCAGCTACTTGGGGTTCAGGTATATTCATTCCTCTGTCACCTTGATTATTTTCTTCAGTTTTTTATGGGGTCTCTCTAGCTTTAGCTCTTGTTATTGCTTTCAATGGCACAATGTACTCTTTATTACTCCCTGATGACTCTATCACTTCTATCACATTAATCTGCACATTAGAGTTAACTTTGTTGGGGTTCTTGGGGCAATCTCTGAAAAGGTGTTCTTTACCACAATCACTACAGTATCCTTCCCAGACTCGCTGTGGAGGTGATCGCAATCCAGGTGGATCGGGTCCGGTCGTGGCACACACAGGGTGTATGAAGCTAATGAATGTTGGATGGTTTAAGGACATGAAAGTGAAATTAATGTTGAGTATGGAGAAGAGAGAGATGTTGAAATGATTATGGGAATGGGAAAGTAGGAGTGCAATTTAGATTTATGAACATGAATGATAAGAATGTAAGAGAACCATACACACGAATCAAATTTGGAAGGAAGAATGGTCCATTGGAGGAGCCTCTTAAACACTTCCTAATTCTAATCCATATGTATAGCCTTCTTTGGATGATATGTATGCATGACGAGAATAGATGGAATCCTTACACATAAATCAGTTTCGAAAGGAAGAATGGTCCAATATTGGAGCTTCTTATACACTTTCAGAAACTAATAAATATGTATGGATTTGTATGGATTATATGCATGCAAGTGAATTATGATGATGGATTTCACTCACAAGCTCAAAGAAACATCCTCACTGGTTCAACGCAATACTGCGGAGCCTTCTCACACATAGAAGAAATAGAAGACATGTAAAAATGCTTAAGAGACAGAGAGAGGTGACAAGAGACAAGTGACAAGTGACATGAATTAAAAGAATTTGAATTAAGTTACATGTAAAAGATCGTCGTGGTACGCCATGCTAAGCAGTCTACTGATCAAAGGTGGTTCCGACCCTCAAACCATGACAGTTCAACCGAATGTCACACGTAAGAAGGTGAGTTCCACTCCAGTGACCCTATGTCTGTCTAGACTCGTAACATCTAACTAAAGAAGTCTAAGACTCATTAAAATCAGCTCTAACTCACTCACACGCTCCACCGAGGGTGAGTCAAGATAGAGATGCTGGTTTCAAGAGCCTATCCTAAATTGGAGTTCTAACTTAAATTTGAAACTAGGTTCTATACTCATACTAGCTCACCTTGGATCCTCACTCGCTCAACCGAGGGTGATCGTCTCAAGGAAACCGTAAGCTAGCATGAGCCCTATGGATGCCTAACAATGATGCTCTAGGAGTTTGGAGGGGGGTTTATATAGTTTTTTGAATGAATTTGGGCCCTTGGATCTAGAGAAATCAACTCTCAACTCTAGGATCACTACTTTCGATTACAACCATTTGATTAATCAAATCAATGGCTTGGAATTGTTCTTTCTATCAAATCTAGTGTAAAGGAGTGAAATTTAGGCGCCCTCATTCTCCACCATTGGATCTGGGGATGATCTGGACCGTCGGATCAGTGCTGACATCAATTCGGATAAGATAAGCCACTATTTTTGGAGAAACTTTGCATTATTGATCTTTAACTGTCAACAAAGTCTTCTTTTATGGAAAAAATTCGTGGATCCTCCTTCCTTTATGCTTTAGTGCATCTCCACCCTTGAATAGGAGCTCATCTTGACCGTACACCATGGTTCAATCATATTTTGACATGTGGCAGCCCTTCAAGCCTTCAATTTTCTTATTCTAGAAAACTATGGTGACCTTGAAAACTGGACTTTGTGCTCTTTGACCCTCCAAAAAGACTTTGATGAAGATGAAACTTTGTAGGACTATGTTTCCAAAGATCTCCTTCAGGAATATGCAGGAAGAACTCCCATCTGAATCTCCCTTGTACAAGTTTGACTACATTTGGAAGCTTGCAAGGTGGCATTAAGGTGTCTAGGAAGCTCTGATAGCCTTGAAAATTTGTACAAATATGTAGCCACATATGATCTTTATAATGCCAAACCATATGGCTAACATAATTTTCTATACAAGAATTTGTAGGGTCAAACTAGAAAAATTACATTTTTACAAAATGAACATAGCATATCAATGTGCTACAAAATCCATTTTCTGCTGAAATTTGGGCTATAGACTGCCTTTGACAATCTTTACAAGTATATGGATTTTCATCTAATTTGGTGACAATGAAATTTTTGCCCTAATTTCCCAACTTTGACCAGCTTTGACCAGCTTTGACCGCTACCATGGACTTTCTTGATTTCTTTGAAACTTTGTATGTGACCTTCCTTTGACATCCTTGATGCATCTTGGACTTCTCGGGGAATTCTGGCTACCTTCGCCAAATATGTTTTTTGTAGGCCTTCACAAGTGAGAGAGGAGAGCAAATCTCGACGACATTCGCCCCCACTAAACCTGCGATTCCTCCGGAAGCGCCATTCTAGCATCTGTGAAAAACAAAATGTTCCAGGCATCAAATTCTTTTATAGGCAACATAAGAAAGATGGAAGGAAAATTGATTATATGCATGAATAAGTAGGTAACGTGACATGAAGCAAAATTTGCATGAAAGAAATAATTGAAACAGGCAACATGAATATGCATGAACAAATAGGCAACATATATGCAAATGAACAAGCAACATTGGCAACAAGAAAGAAAAAAAAACAAGCATCAATATGAAGTGGAAGTGGATGTATTGAGTCGTTTTAAGCATCAGTTCCTCTCATCTTGAAGAAAATTTTGTACCTTTTTCATAAAGCAATCTACCTTAAATATGATTATAAACAAAGATTTAGGATTTTCAAGAGACATCTTTCATCTTTAGCTTATTTTAGATCAACTCCTTTCCTAAATAAATATGAATATGCTCTTTCTCTAATAACATGCAAGGAAATCTAACTAAACTCCACTAATGCATAAATCTGCCTATATAGCCCGTGATTTATTCTACTATGCCTCTTTATCCTCCTTTGGCTTGCCTCTTTTTTTTTTTTTTTTTTTTAATGATGATGATTCGGCAACTTTATGGTTACGATCACTTTTTTGGGGTGGAAGAAAGTGTAAACTTCTTGGTAACATGTAGCTTTTTTTTTTTTTTTTTTTTTTGGACGAGGAAAAATTAAACCCCGATACAAGGTACAACCATTTTTGATGACGGAGAACAGTCGTTTAAACTCCGATACAAGTGCTGTGAGATGGACTAAGGATATAGAAACATGCAATAGCAGGAGATAGGATTTCAACAATTATGCTTTCGATACAGGATACATATGCATGTTTATATATGAAAGTCTTGTCACCAAAATAAACCTCCAAATCTACATGCCCTATCTTTCCACAATCCTAGATTATAATCAATTTCTTAGTAGATAAGTTACTACTTAAGATACAATTTTACACAAGTAGAGAAATCATCATTTGCCTTTTTTGACTCAAGTGATGTGGATATGCAATGCAATGCAAAGACTGAAAAAAAACATGCATGAAACAAGCATGGAAAAAAAATAGAATGAACTTGAAAAAAAACAAAGCAACATGAACTTGAAAATTAATGATATATATATATATATATATATATATATATATATATATATATATATATATATATATATAACATGGATACTCCTGTTTATGAATCGGCCTCATTGTTGTCATCTTCTTCAATGTCCTCATCCAAAATGTACTCGTCATTATCACGCTTCTTGAATAACTTTATCCTTTTACCTGCAATCAAAGTTTTTAGTGCAACACCATTTAATTCACAAAGAGCATACGTACCATTGTTGTTGACTTTTGATACTATGTATGGCCCAAACCACCGTTGAGTGAGCTTTTTGTGTGCATCATATTGAGAGTCAAATGTACTATCATAAATGAGCACCCAATCTCCTACTTCAATTGGCTTAGGACGCAATCGATGAGTTTTATCAAAATAATGCTTGTTCTTCATTCTAGATTCTCTTAATTTTTCAACAACATCATCAAGTCTTAATTTACCTTGTTCTAACTGTTTAATACGCAAACTCAAAAAATCATCAGTAGACATGTTTTCAGACCAAGGAAAATTTGACCATGCAGAAATATGAGACTAAATTGGAAACAATGGTTTTTGACAGTACATGAGTTCAGCAGGCATATATCCAGTAGTACGTGTGCATGTCATTCTATCTGCCCAAAGTGCAAAAGGTAAGAATTTAGGCCATTGTTTGATGTCACCATTACATGCTTTAGATATGGCTTTCACAATAGGTGGATGCCCTCTCTCTATTTTACCATTGGCCTCTGGGTTATATGCAGTAGTGAGAGACAAACGAATACCGTGACGCTCAAAGAACTCTTTAGCTTCTCTCGCATTTAACTCTCCACGATCGGCAACTACTTTCTATATGTACCCAAAGCGACTTATGACATCTTCAAGCAAGAATTTGCAAACATTGTAAGTGGTCTTAGATCGTAGTGCACGTCCCTCTACATGATTAGTTAAGTCTTCTCTTGCAAGTACAATGTAACGCATTTTGTAAATACCTTTAGGCATAGTTACAAGATCTACTACCCACTTGTAGTGAATACAAGGTGGATAAGTAGGATGCAACGGATCTCTATGTTTGACTGATGAATGAAGTTGACAAGTAGAACATGTAGAAACATAGCTACTAATGTCAACATATATCCTAGGCCAATAATAGGTACTTCTAATTTTTTCATATGTTCCAAAAAATCCTTTATGACCGGCCCATAATGTCTCATGCATTTCCTTCATTACTTGCAATTGAAGACCTCGTTTTCCCAGGACTCGTTGTGGATTCTTAACCTTACCCTTAGCATGTCTCCAAAGATAACCATTACATAGGAAAAAGTTATAAGCTCGTTTCCTAATGTTACGGAATCTATTCGTAGTCCAGCTAGGTAATGGTTGTAGTGTACTGAGATACTTTCCTACGTCTCTCCATTCATCTTCGTACTCAGACTCATGAAATTTCTCATACTCATATATATGTGGAACATAGTCAACTAAATTCACATTCTTTATTAGATCACTTTCAAGATCATCATCAAATCTAGCTCTCGATAACATATCAGCAACTGAGTTTGACTTACCTGAAATATGAACTAACTGAGGATTTATGAACTTAATATACGAGATCCATCTAAGCATGGCTATATCAGGAGATGAACAATTGGCTATCATTCCAATGAGAGGCAAACAATCAGTCTCAACTTTGACATTTGCACCAATGAAATATTCTTTGTCTGTTTTCAAAGTTGTTACCATACCCCATAGTTCTCGTTTGATTTGTGGATATTTTCGTTGTGTTTCATGTAGAATTTTGGCACCAAACCTAATTGCATATCTATTCCCTTCACTATCATCTTGACTTATGACCCAACCTATACCAATAGGACTAGTATCAACAGTCAATATAATAGGTTTGTTAGCAGAATAGTCTACATGCTTAAGGATGGGAGCTTTAAGCAATAATTTCTTCAATTTACGCATAGCTTGAGTGTGTTCGTCAGTCCAAATAAATTTTTGTTTCTTCCTCAAGAAGTCATAAAGACAATCAGCAACATGAGCAAAGTGAGGGATCCAAATAACATAAAAGATGCAAGCACCAAGAAATCTACGTACCTCACTCACGTTGTTACATGTTTCAGAAATCTTGCTAATGGCATCAACTTTTTGTGGGTATGGCTTTCGACCATAATGGCCACATAAATGTCCAACAATAAGTACCTCGTTGACACCAAAAACAGATTTCTCTATGGAAAATGTGAGACCTACCTCTTCAAATCGTTGAAATATTCTTTCACAATCAGAGATATGGTCAAGAACAAATTTACGACATCCCGATGAATCTAAAGTAATATCCTTTACACGTTCCTCACTCCCTTTAATTGGAATATCATCAATGAATGGCATAGTTATATGAGGGATAAAGTCATGTAAGACCATATTCATAGCACTCATCATATGAGCCACAGAATTAGTCGCTCCTTGAGGTAAAGTACACATTCGCACTAAGCCTAAAGGAGTTTTCATTGTGGTTATGTCATGACTATCAATTGCTAATTGGAATTGGTCATATCCAGAATATAGATCACCCATTGAATAGATAGAATGTCCTGAAAAATGATTCAGCAAACTCATCTACAATGGGTCCTGTTCCTACATTCCTTATGGTGACTTTATTGACGGGTTGGAGATCTTGAATAAAACGTAGTTTCCCATTCTTTTTAGGCACAGTGAACCATCTATTTGAGTAAGGTGCAAAAGATGGCTCTAAAATTCTCATGTTTATCTTCTCCTTAAGTAGTTTCATTAGCTCAGGTAAGTGAGCCTTTGGAACAGGTATAGGACGAAGATTCCATGGAATATGTGGAATAGTAAAGATTATCATGGGTGCAACTAGCTTAGGATCTACACAACCAATCTCATGAGGATACATAGTAAAGGCTTTTCCATGGCTACGTATGACTCCCTCAAATTTATCTCTCTTTGCTGGCAAAAGAAAGTCATCATCTCTACCAATTTTCACCTGTTTGATTGTCTCATCCGTGAATGTATGTCCTATGTTTTTCTTATCCCGAAGAGTTGGATCATTTTTCACATCAATAATTTTTTCATTACTTCCTTGAGGTAATGGTTGAGCTATGGGTTTGATTTTTTTTTTCTACAGTTTTGTACTTTGTTTCAACTAAGGCATCATGTGTTTGGTTAAATTTTGAGCACTTGTCAACATTGAGAGCATACTCTTGGATTAGAGCATACTCATCAAGGGATGAAAGAAGAATAATATGGGAATTAGAATTTTGTTGAAGACATAACTCTAACTCCTCAAGAGTAGAGAAACAATGAGATGTTTCAATCACATGCTCAATGTTCTCATCATATTCCATGATTTTGTTGTTTTTATAATTTTTTTGGGTTTTTTGGATAAAAGACTTGGACAATTGACTCTTATGAAGAAAATCTAATCTAGAATGTGGAAAATAAAGTGACAAACTATTGAACAGGTTGGTTGGCTGCGAGATGTCAAACCAATATCCACTGTTGTCCCGCTCAACAATGGATTCTATCCAAAATTTTGATCATGTGTAGCTCCAAACATGAATCGAGGTGCACAATCACTACAAGCATGCTCATGACCCTGAGTAACAATAGGTTTCTTTCGAATTGACAATCGATTCCTAGGATGATTCACTCCTACTGTCATGACTTGAAGTGATTGCATTCCATCCTTAGACTTGAATCTAGCATAGGTAGACCCATCATCCATGGCTTTAGTTTCCATACGACTCTCACAAATAAAGGGTTGACCTAAGAGAACTTCATAGGAGCAATTATCTTGAATAAAAAAGTGAAATTCTTCTATGATTCCTCCTATGGATATGGGCACACTAGCACAAGCTCCATACAGGGTACCTACACCATTATCTGCAGTTCTCATATGCCATCCACAATCTTTATCTATGGGCCATCGAAACTTATCATAGACTTCTCTTGAAATCACATTGATTTCAGAGCCGGAATCTACTAATGCATTTACAGTGATAGTGTTCTTATCATTTCCTATTTTAACATGCATCTCTGATGTACCTCTAGACCAAAATGTTCTTTTAAAGTGACTTTCAGGATTGTTTTCATGATTTTCATGGTCAGGTTGAATAGGTCCTAAGAAATTTTTATTAACATTTACTTCATCATCATCAAAGTCCTCTTCATCAGATTCATCAAAGTTTAAGGCTTCATTCATAGCTTGATCTTGATCTAGAGAATCTTGCATCTCAGTATCTAGATTAAGCGGAAACCTCTTCCTTTTAATTAGGCGGATAAAGTTATCTTTAAAAACAGGCTTTTCAATAGAGAAAACTTGTTCTAAAGACATAGTCACTTGACTCTTAAGCAAAATGTCATCTAAAATCTCCATAGGATCTATTTTTCTCTCAATTATTGAAATCAAGATGGCTTTAGGTTTTCTCTTTGGTTTCTTTTGTTTTTGCTCAGGGTCTTGTTTTTGTTCATGTTCTCGTGTTTGGTCTTCAGTTTGTTTTGATTGTTCTTGTTTATCTAAAGGCTTTGGTTCTATTTTTCTTTGCTTTGTCTTCTTCCCTTTTTGTTTCTCCTCTTGTTTTTGTTCATTGGGTTCTGATTCTTGTTTTTTATCTTTGGATTGTGATGTTTCTCCTTGCTCTATGATTGTTTCTATTCCCTCTGAGGTTTGTTTTCGAGTCACTCTTCTTTCACTATGATGGAGAGTGTTAATCTCCAAAAGAAAAACTTATTCTTGTGATTAGAATACCTCCATACCAAGAATAAGTCAAAACCTTCCACTAATTTAGAGGATCAACTACTAATTGTCAAAAGATTAACAAATCTGTGAAGAAGATGAAACACAGAAAAGTCTGCTGCACTATTTCTTCACATTGACCTATCAAACGTGTAACGTTTTTGATGAAACTTTGTACAAATCATCTCCTAGAGATTGCGCATCTACTCCAAGTTGAATCACTTCAAAAGGTTTAGTATAACTTGAGAAATTGATTTCACAAGTTACCTATGTCAGAAACTGTCATCCAAAACAGTCGACTTTACACCTGTAACTTTTAAGACTTGGTTCTCCTTGAATATAACCCGTTTTACAAAATGCTTCTAGCCATGAGTAGCCTATCTTCCAACTTAAAGATTAAGCCCTCACTCATGCAAAACTTTAAACTGTGCTAGGAGAAATGATCAAAACATTAACTTCGAAATATGCGCCTATTTTAGGAACCTGTGAACACACTTCACATATGAATGTTCCTACACTCAATTCACTCAGCCTGATTACAATTGGAAGCTAAAACTTTGCACAGAGGTCAAGCATCTCTCAACTTAGACTTGTACAAAAGCATTTCACAATTGATCTACTGTAGAAGGAGAACACGCAGAAACATCGGGCGCAAAAATTTTCATTTACTCAGAGAAATTACAACTGAGTGATGAGAGCTAACTCAACTAATTTTTTCTCTATCTCATGACTTCTATCTCCCTCATTCTTGACTTCTAACTATTGTCACATATGCTCTCACACATGCCCCGACTTTTCTCAAAGTATTTATAGATAATTTGTACATGATTCTTACTGAACAAAAGATCTAAGTCATCTATGACTATACTAATGTACATATGTGTACACTTCTCTTGTCCTCTGAATGTAATCTTCTTCCATACTTTAGGAATTGATTCTTCCTTCATCATTTGATCTTCCAAGCCTTCAATTGGTGATTGGTATGCACCAACAGCTCCCCCTCAATCATCAATTGAGGTTTTCTCTGTCTTCTTGATACTTGCCATGTCTTTGAACCTTTGTAACTTAGGTCCATCCAAGCTCTTTGTCATCATATCTGCCACTTGTTCTTTTGTTGGAGTGTACATCACTTCAATCTCTTTATCTAGTACCTTTTCCCTCAAGAAATGATACTGAATCTCTATATGCTTAGTCCTGGCATGAAAAACAGGGTTAGCTGCCAAATACAAAGAACTCATATTGTCTCCAAAAATTATTGGAGTACTATGATCAGTCTCAAAACTTTTCATCAAGGTCTTCAACCATATCACTTCCTTTGCAGCTTCTACCATTCCCTTATACTCAGCTTCTGTGGATGATAAAGCAATTGTATGTTGCTTCTTTGAACACCAAGAAACTAGCTTGTCTCCAACATAACATAGATATCCATGAGTAGACCTTCTATCATCTGAGTCACCTGCCCAATCTGCATCACTAAACACTTTGATTCTTGTGTCAAAAGTGAAACCATAATACAAACCTTCACTTAGGGTTCCTTTGATATATCTGAGTACCCTTTGGGCTGCAATCCAATGAGTCTTCTTTGGACAATGCATGAATTGTGACAACACACCTACTGCATATGATAGATCTGGCCTTGTCAAGGTAGCATAGATTAAACTACCTACCAAACTCTGATATTTTTTCATGTCATTGAACTCTTCACCTCCATACCTGCTTAATTTATGATTTACCTCCAATGGTGTAGTTGAGATCTTGCAATCTTCCATGTTAAACTTGATTAGAAGATTCTTCAAGTATCTCTCTTGTGAAACATATACTCCATGTTGAGTATACACAATCTGCATTCCTAGAAAATAAGATAAGTTTCCCAAATCACTTATCTTAAACTCCTTCTCTATTTGTCTTTTGAGTTCATTGATTCCTTGAGCATCTGTTCCTGTAACAATAATATCATCAACATAAATACACATGTAAATGTATCCATTTTCACTTGCCTTCACTAGCAAGCTACTATCTGCCTTTGATGCTTGAAATCCACATTCATTCAAGAACTTGACCAATCTGTAATTCCAAGCTCTTGGGGCTTGCTTCAACCCATATAAAGCTCTTTTGAGCTTACACACATAATCTGATCCAATTGAGTCCATAAAGCCTTCTGGTTGCTCCATATATACTTCATCTGCAATGTAACCATTTAGAAATGCATTTTTCACATCCAATTGTGATAATTTCCATCCCTTGCAAGCAGCAATAGCAATCAATGTCCTAATTGTAGACATCTTAGCAAGAGGACTAAAGGTTTCATCATAATCTACCCCATAAGTTTGGGCATAACCTTTGACCACAAGTCTAGCCTTATATCTAGACACCTTACCATCTGCAAACCTCTTTGTTTTATATACCCACTTACATCCAATGACCTTCTGATTCTTTGGTCTTGGTACTAGTTCCCAAGTTTCATTTTCAAGTAGAGCATCATACTCTTCCTGCATTGCCTTCTCCCAATTCTGTTTACCTTTGGCTTCTTCATAAGTGGTTGGATCTTCTTCTGTTTTCACAATGTAGGCATAATCTTTTGTTGTTAGGAAAGATGTGTCATAGCTATACCTTATAGGTTCTTTCCTTTCCCTTGTAGATCTTCTGATTTCTGCACTTCTTGAAGTTTCAGCCTCATTTGACTCTGGATCAAATCTTGGCCCTTCTTCTACATGATCCTGCACTCTACATCTAGAGTCAACTTCATCAACAATTTCTTCACATACCTTTACTTTTGCCTTTCCTTTTCTTTGAATTTCTTCAACACCTGTATACTCATTTGGTGATCCTGTATACCACATATTTTGCTCATCAAATGTCACATCTTTAGTAACAAGAAATTGCTTTGTGGATGGACTCCACAACCTGTAACCCATCTGTCTATCATCATATCCAATAAACACATACTTCTCTGCTTTTGGTTCTAGCTTATGTCTTAATTGTGAAGGAACATAAGCATAAGCAATACATCCAAATACTTTACAATGATCAAGACTAGGCTTCTTACCCCACCATGCTTCATAAGGGGTTCCTCCATCCAAAGCTTTGCAAGGCAACCTATTCACAAGGTATGTTGCAGTGTTAATGGCTTCTGCCCATAAGTAATTTGGACAATTCTTTTCCTTCATCATGGCTCTTGCAAACTCTACAAGAGTTCTATTCCTCCTTTCTGCTACTCCATTCTGTTGAGGGGAGTACCTGCAAGTTACTTCTCTTTTGATACCTGCATTCCACAAATAATCATCAAACTCTTTTGAGAAATACTCTCCCCCTCCATCTGATCTTAACCTCTTTAGCTTTTGTCCTGTGATCCTTTCTGCATAAGCATGAAAATGTTTGAATGTCTTGAAAACTTCTGATTTGTCCTTGATTACATACAAAGTAATCCACCTGGTTGCATCATCAACAAACAACACATAATATCTGGATCCATTTATGCTATAGTCCCTTGAGGGACCCCATACATCTGTATGAACCAATTCAAGCATATTTGAATACTTGTACCCTGATTTGTTATAAGAATTCTTATGTGCTTTACCTAATTGACAAGCTTCACACTTGTACACCATATGTTGCCCTTCAATGTTTGGCAATCCAAGCACTATCTGATTCTTTGACATCTCCTTTATAGCTCTCTCATTGAAATGACCTAGCCTTTTATGCCATAGGTCTAATTCAGACACCTTTTGACCTTCATAGGTAAACAATGCATGTCCCACATTACCTTGGACTTTGAGAGTGAACAATCTTCCTTCCTTTTTACCTGCAATTATGTTTCTATGTCCCTGATTTGGATCTTGTACATAAACACCATCATTTGTGAATCTTACTTCATATCCTTTCTCCACAATTTGCCCTACACTTATCAAATTTTTAGGAATAGTAGGAACATAAAGTACCTTGCTCAGAAGTGTACTTCCACTCTTTGTCTTCACTGATCCAATGCTCTCCACTTTATGTTTGGTATTGTCACCTGTCTGAACTGTATGTCCATTCACCCTTGCTTCCATATCAGACATCAAAGATAGATTCCCACTCAGATGGTTACTGGACCCTGAGTCAATATAAAACACTCTTTGATCTTCTCCCATTGATTCATGAGTTGCATTCAAGATAAGAGTCATGTCATCCTTCTGATCTGATGCATAATTGTAATAATTATTGTTGTAGGACTGAGATTGGAAGTTTCTTCCACCTCCTCTACCATATGATGTCCTACCTCCTCTTCCTCTGAAATAGCCTCTTTGGTTTCTGCCTCCTCTACCTCTTTGACTATAATTCTGATTATTGCTTCCACCATTTTGATTATTATACCAACAGTCATTTGCCAAATGATTTGTTCTTCCACAAATCCAACAAGCTTTAGCATTAT
The DNA here is from genome assembly GCA_020310875.1 of Ceratopteris richardii. Taxonomy (NCBI): domain Eukaryota; kingdom Viridiplantae; phylum Streptophyta; class Polypodiopsida; order Polypodiales; family Pteridaceae; genus Ceratopteris; species Ceratopteris richardii. Next base: position 10,232,024 of record CM035409.1, read on the forward strand.
CTTTGTTCTTACCTCCTCTTCCTTTACCTCTGAAATTTGTCTTCCCTTTTGTGAAGTTAGCTTGATTTGAATTCCCTTCATCATCATTTGATTGCTTTCCTTTGCCATTCTTTTTCTTGTCTTTGGAGTACATAGCTTGACTTGTACTTCTATCATTGTCTCCTTTAAGATCCTGCTCAAAGGTTAGCATATGTCCTAGCAATTGATTAAGATCAGGAGTAAAGTGATCAAGTGACAATTCTATGGACAAGATAAAAGGCTTCCACTTCTCATCACCTCTTAGACCTGTAAGTATTTGTCTTACCAACTTTTCCTCTTCAATGTCTTCATCCACTGCTCCCAAGCTATCTGCAATATCTTTCATCCTTGCCACATAATCTGAAATTGATTGTGAGCTCTTCTTCTTGAAGGTTGTGAACTCAGCCCATAGTGAGGACTTCCTTGACTTAGTTGTATTTTGGAAATGCTCTTCCAAGGCATTCCAAACATCTGTAGCACTTTCCAAACCTCTGATGTGAGGTAAAAGGTAATCATTTACAGCCATGTAGATGATGCTCCTTGCTTGAGCATCTTTTCTCATCCAAGTCTTCAACATTGCAAGCTCTTCCCTAGTAGGAATACTAGGATCTGCAAACTCAGGTTTTTCTTCATCTCCTGTAATAAATGATATAAGATCTTTGCTCATGAGGTGTGCTTCCATCCTCATGGACCATGCTGGATAGTTCTCCCTATCTAGCTTATCAATCTGCAAGCTTTCTCCCATCTTGTGTCCACCTGTGTATTGAAAACTTCAAGCTTTACAAACAATGTATGTACCTTTACTTCGAAGTAGACTCCCTTTGCCTTTCTTGATGTCAATTAATCTTCTCCTCGAGCTTTGACTCCAAGCTTTCACTTCTTAGTCCTTCAAGTGTTGAATTTCTTGAATCTGGAGCAGTCGGGATCCTTCTTTCTTCAAATTGATGTCTCCTGCTCTGATACCACTGATGGAGAGTGTTAATCTCCAAAAGAACAACTTATTCTTGTGATTAGAATACCTCCATACCAAGAATAAGTCAAAACCTTCCACTAATTTAGAGGATCAACTACTAATTGTCAAAAGATTAACAAATCTGTGAAGAAGATGAAACACAGAAAAGTCTGCTGCACTATTTCTTCACATTGACCTATCAAACGTGTAAAGTTTTTGATGAAACTTTGTACGAATCATCTCCTAGAGATTGCGCATCTACTCCAAGTTGAATCACTTCAAAAGGTTTAGTATAACTTGAGAAATTGATTTCACAAGTTACCTATGTCAGAAACTGTCATCCAAAACAGTCGACTTTACACCTGTAACTTTTAAGACTTGGTTCTCCTTGAATATAACCCGTTTTACAAAATGCTTCTAGCCATGAGTAGCCTATCTTCCAACTTAAAGATTAAGCCCTCACTCATGCAAAACTTTAAACTGTGCTAGGAGAAATGATCAAAACATTAACTTCGAAATATGCGCCTGTTTTAGGAACCTGTGAACACACTTCACATATGAATGTTCCTACACTCAATTCACTCAGCCTGATTACAATTGGAAGCTAAAACTTTGCACAGAGGTCAAGCAACTCTCAACTTAGACTTGTACAAAAGCATTTCACAATTGATCTACTGTAGAAGGAGAACACGCAGAAACATCGGGCGCAAAAATTTTCATTTACTCAGAGAAATTACAACTGAGTGATGAGAGCTAACTCAACTAATTTTTTCTCTATCTCATGACTTCTATCTCCCTCATTCTTGACTTCTAACTATTGTCACATATGCTCTCACACATGCCCCGACTTTTCTCAAAGTATTTATAGATAATTTGTACATGATTCTTACTGAACAAAAGATCTAAGTCATCTATGACTATACTAATGTACATATGTGTACACTTCTCTTGTCCTCTGAATGTAATCTTCTTCCATACTTTAGGAATTGATTCTTCCTTCATCATTTGATCTTCCAAGCCTTCAATTGGTGATTGGTATGCACCAACACACTAGGCCCAGCTTCATCTCTTTTTCGTTTTTCTTCTACATTGGATATGTGAGAAATAAGAGATTGATCTTCTATCGGTGACTCCCAAGCCGTTATTCTCCTAATCTCATCCCGTGCTCTTACTAAAGCCTCTATGGAAAAATCACCTTCCTTTGTGGGTTTACTTGATTCTACTTGTTGTTCATCAAGAGCTTCTAGTTTCACTCCTCTAGTTCCTACGTCCATTATGGTTATATTTTCATAATGTTTTTTCATTCCTCCCTTACCATAATTTCCTTGCAAAGGTAGCCTAGATCGATAGTCACAGATTTTCTTGTCTATGTCTATTACTAGTCGTTGCTCTTTAGCAGCCTTCAATAATTCACAATCTCTCAAAAAGTGCTCTAACGAATCACACCAAGGACACCTACGAGGGCCACGCACAAAACCATTTTGATTTTGAGGATTTTGATTAACTTGTGGTGGGAAATTTTGAAATTGAGGATTTTGTTGATAAGGTATTGCTTGAACAGGATAATTAGGATTTTGATAAGGCAATTGATGTATTTGAGGAGCTTGGGGAGCAACATGTGGTACTTGAGGTGCAAGAGGAGCTTCCATATTATACAGTTGATGATTTTGAAAATTTTGATTTTGAGGATTTTGAAAAGCTATTTGTGAAGCTTGAGGATACATGTTTTGATACATTTGAGGATTTTCCACATGAGGATGAGGATTTTGCATTGAAGGATTATGCATTGGAGGAACTTGATATGCTTGAGTAGGAGCTACTTGTGGATTTTGATTGGTAGCTATAACATGTTGATTAGGCTCTTGAAAAGTCATTGGGTTCATTTGATTTTGGAAAGTTTTGGTGTAACTAGATTGTAAAGCATCTATAGTCTTGGCCAAATTGGATTGTGTAGCAATAAGACTTTCCATTTGCTTAGTGAGAATATCCACTTGAGATTGTTCAACTACACTTTTATTTGGCTCTACTTTAAAACCTTGAGTAGGCTCCATCATTTGAGGAATAGGAGTAGAGTCAAAAAGCATAGCATGGGATTTTTCTCTAACTTGCTCCTTAGTTTGTGGAAGGCTAGCTTGAGGAAGACTAGTTTGCTCATAAAGCATGGATTGTCTTTGATGTCTATGGGCTACAGCCTCTACTACTTTACGCACTTTTTGCCAATTGTCAGTAAGACCATAGCGCTTATCTGGTTCTTCTAATCGCCGTTCAACTTCCCTACGAGTTTCAGGATGAAGAAGCTTAAGAAAATTGATCACAAGATCAGGTTCCAAAGTTATCTTATCCTCATCAGGAAGTTGTTCATAGCGTCTAATATACTCATTTTGTAAGTGAGTAATAGAGCTACTAGGCTTTGGAGAATTGACCCATCGTAAGAATCCATCTCGATTATGTTGGCTATAATCTTCAAGATAGAATTCTTTGAGCATCTCCTTTCTAAAATAACTCCAAGGAAGACTATCATATTGAGTGACACGGTTTATGATAGAGCTATCAACAATTCGTTCAAAGAATGATATCAAAAGATCTTCGGGAAGACCAAAAATCATAGCTTGCTCTTCAAACAAATCTAAGTAGCTTGTGATGTTGATGCCATTGAATTTTCCCTTCTCTCTCAACATAGAAGAGACTATTCTTTGGCCTTGTTTCTCAACAATAAGGGATTTGAATCCTTCCTCCATCTTATGTGAATAAGCAAGTGATGCACGATGCTCTATATCTCTCACAAATGCGTTTACTTTGCGACGAAGATGTGCACGATACCGTGAGAAATCCAGTGCAACACTCAAGAATGATGATGATGATATGATGAGGATGAAAAATATGAAACAAAGGATATGGATCACAACCTCCCAACAAGATCAGAAGCAAATGCCACGAAGCGTTTCACGTCGGGTTCAAATGTGGAGGTGATCGCAATCCGGGTGGATCGGGTCCGGTCGTGGCACACACAGGGTGTATGAAGCTAATGAATGTTGGATGGTTTAAGGACATGAAAGTGAAATTAATGTTGAGTATGGAGAAGAGAGAGATGTTGAAATGATTATGGGAATGGGAAAGTAGGAGTGCAATTTAGATTTATGAACATGAATGATAAGAATGAAAGAGAACCATACACACGAATCAAATTTGGAAGGAAGAATGGTCCATTGGAGGAGCCTCTTAAACACTTCCTAATTCTAATCCATATGTATAGCCTTCTTTGGATGATATGTATGCATGACGAGAATAGATGGAATCCTTACACATAAATCAGTTTCGAAAGGAAGAATGGTCCAATATTGGAGCTTCTTATACACTTTCAGAAACTAATAAATATGTATGGATTTGTATGGATTATATGCATGCAAGTGAATTATGATGATGGATTTTACTCACAAGCTCAAAGAAACATCCTCACTGGTTCAACGCAATACTGCGGAGGCTTCTCACACATAGAAGAAATAGAAGACATGTAAAAATACTTAAGAGACTGAGAGAGGTGACAAGAGGCAAGTGACAAGTGACATGAATTAAAAGAATTTGAATTAAGTTACATGTAAAAGATCGTCGTGGTACGTCATGCTAAGCAGTCTACTGATCAAAGGTGGTTCCGACCCTCAAACCATGACAGTTCAACCGAATGTCACACGTAAAAAGGTGAGTTCCACTCCAGTGACCCTATGTCTGTCTAGACTCGTAACGTCTAACTAAAGAAGTCTAAGACTCATTAAAATCAGCTCTAACTCACTCACACGCTCCACCGAGGGTGAGTCAAGATAGAGATGCTGGTTTCAAGAGCCTATCCTAAATTGGAGTTCTAACTTAAATTTGAAACTAGGTTCTATACTCATACTAGCTCACCTTGGATTCTCACTCGCTCAACCGAGGGTGATCGTCTCAAGGAAACCGTAAGCTAGCATGAGCCCTATGGATGCCTAACAATGATGCTCTAGGAGTTTGGAGGGGGGTTTATATAGTTTTTTGAATGAATTTGGGCCCTTGGATCTAGAGAAAGCAACTCTCAACTCTAGGATCACTACTTTCGATTACAACCATTTGATTAATCAAATCAATGGCTTGGAATTGTTCTTTCTATCAAATCTAGTGTAAAGGAGTGAAATTTAGGCGCCCTCATTCTCCACCATTGGATCTAGGGATGATCTGGACCGTCGGATCAGTGCTGACATCAATTTGGATAAGATAAGCCACTATTTTTGGAGAAACTTTGCATTATTGATCTTTAACTATCAACAAAGTCTTCTTTTATGGAAAAAATTCGTGGATCCTCCTTCCTTTATGCTTTAGTGCATCTCCACCCTTGAATAGGAGCTCATCTTGACCGTACACCATGGTTCAATCATATTTTGACATGTGGCAGCCCTTCAAGCCTTCAATTTTCTTATTCTAGAAAACTGTGGTGACCTTGAAAACTGGACTTTGTGCTCTTTGACCCTCCAAAAAGACTTTGATGAAGATGAAACTTTGTAGGACTATGTTTCCAAAGATCTCCTTCAGGAATATGCAGGAAGAACTCCCATCTGAATCTCCCTTGTACAAGTTTGACTACATTTGGAAGCTTGCAAGGTGGTATTAAGGTGTCTAGGAAGCTCTGATAGCCTTGAAAATTTGTACAAATATGTAGCCACATATGATCTTTATACATGCCAAACCATATGGCTAACATAATTTTCTATACAAGAATTTGTAGGGTCAAACTAGAAAAATTACATTTTTACAAAATGAACATAGCATATCAATGTGCTACAAAATCCATTTTCTGCTGAAATTTGGGCTATAGACTGCCTTTGACAATCTTTACAAGTATATGGATTTTCATCTAATTTGGTGACAATGAAATTTTTGCCCTAATTTCCCAACTTTGACCAGCTTTGACCAGCTTTGACCGCTACCATGGACTTTCTTGATTTCTTTGAAACTTTGTATGTGACCTTCCTTTGACATCCTTGATGCATCCTGGACTTCTCGGGGAATTCTGGCTACCTTTGCCAAATATGTTTTTTGTAGGCCTTCACAAGTGAGAGAGGAGAGCAAATCTCGACGACATCGCTGTGGTGGTGGTGGGTTTGGTAGTGTACATTCTCTGATATAATGATCACCTCCGCATCCATAACATGGTCCTCTAGGTATAGGCGGTCTGTTCATAGGTCGGGGGGGTATGGATGCCCTGGGGGCTGTGTACATCAATGACACATAGTCATGCTCATATCCGTAGGAACTATCCGACACTTCCATGCCATAGGCATATGGTTCGTACATTTGTCCATATTCTATTATAGAGCTCTCATAAGTGGAATAATCTCCTTGACTATGGTCATAAGATGGGTCGTATGATTCGTTACTAGCTAAGGGTGTGGCTGGTACTATTGCTCTCTCTGGTTTTTCTTCCTGTTGAGCTACTTTCACTGAGACGACATTCTGAGGATGGGGTGGTTGTTGTCCTAACACCAGTTGTGGTTGAGTGTACCCTTGATAAGCATATGGTCGTGGTATAGGTTCCTGCTGTTGATATGTGGGATATCTAAAGGCTTCACCTCCTTGATCTCTTTGAGGGTATCCATAAGGTCTCATGATAGGTTGTACAGGTCTTGATTGCCTATTGTAAGGACAGTTTTCCGTGCCATGATTTGTATACTTTTGTTCGATGCTGCAGTATTGTAGAGGGCCCAGAACGGGTGGTCTATTGTAAGCATAAGCAGGTGGTGGGATTACTCCCCTAGTGCACAGATGAGAGGGATGATCACCTCCACAATGCATACATCTTCTAAGCATGGGCACTCTCATAGGGTTGTTGGGGTAGCTCCTCTGTCCCTGAACGTTCAACTTCTTTGCTACTAAGTCGGCTATTTCTTCTACATTGTTCTTAGGGTTTGATGTGCTGCTGGCTAAATCTTCACTTTTGATACTTCCTTGAGGTATTTTCAGATCCTTCGCTAGATTGTCCTGTAGGTCAATACATTCTTGCAAGGTTTGAACTCTTTTCACGTATACCAAAGATCTTAATGATCCATTCGACAATCCTTCCAAAAATAATGACACCATTTTGTTTTGAGTAGGTCTCTCTTCCACTGGACACCTATCCACATACTGCTTGAATCTTCTTGCTGCCAATCTCACTGATTCCGTAGGAGCTTGTTTAAAGCTATGAATCAACGATGACGAGTTGTTTTTAATTCCAGACTTAGTGAATTTCTCAATCATTTCTTGATAGACTTGTTCCATGTTTTGAAAATTATTAGGATCTAATGTTTGGAACCAAGCTAGAGCTGTGTCCGTCAAAGTTAGACCAAAAGATTCATATTGGATCAAGAAATCTTCTACTTGTTTGGCTCTGATTACTTGCTTAAATTCAGCTATATGATTGTAAGGTTCATTAGAACCATCATAGTGGTTTCTCATGCATTTGGCAACTTGAATTGGCCTTAATCTTCTTCCTGCTTCAAGTGGTCTAGGCATCACAGGGAAAACTGGTCTTCCTATCGGTATACCAGGTCCTCTTGCTATAGGTGGTCTAACTAGGGCAAAGTAGACTAGTGAGTTGCGAAGCGATAGAGTTTGGTCAAGCCAACCGGCAAAAGACCAGCCTTTGAGCTTATGGAGACTTAGATAGACCTTAAAGGCATGGGATAAGCATAATAAAATGCACTATGTACTTTTGAGCATCAAGGAGAAAGAGTTGATACAAAACAGATAGGTTTGTGCATCGACTAGCTCAAAAAACTTATTATCTATGGAAGAGGCAACGAACTTCAAATGCTCATAGCAACCAGCGTGATTACAATTAGAAAAAATCCTTTCATGGGAAAGATACACATAGGGTTGAGTGTATAGGATGCACAAAAGTATAAGGAATGAGCAAAATATGCCATAGGAATGAATCACACACTCGACAGGGGTACCTCCTATTTTTCAAGAATACGTATAGATTGGCCCCGAGACACAAAAACAGAGATTTCTCCAAATCTATTAAACCAAATTCTATCAAAATTTACAAGCATAACCTGGAAACCTTTCCAATGAGCCATCTCTCATCCAATTTGGAGCTTTGTAGAGAGACCAGGAGCCTTTGCAATATTACTATTGGCAAAGAAGATGATGCAAGAAAATGAAGGAGCAAGATAATGATGGTCACAAGTGTATGTATATTGCTTCCATGTATTGTACAAGTTTTTTGGAGTCTTTATATAGACTCTAGATGTGACCACCACTTCTACAAGTGCATTTTCAATTGAAATGAAGGTGGGAATGGTTGTTGGAGGGAATCAATTCACTTTCCTACAATCAAGGAAAAGTGAAGATCTAGTTTGATCTACTTTTAGTTGATTGATTGATTGATTGAATGCAACTCAACCACCACAAATTTGTGGCATTTGGGCTCTCTTTTTATCCTTGTACATGTGTAAAGCTCTACACTTTTACAATGGTAAAAGATCCATGAAAAATCTTTTCTAAAAAATACAATAAGTGAGCATAAGAAAACGAACTCTCCAATGGATATTCTTTTGCCGTAATCCAAGCGATAGCTTTTGATGTAGATAAAATCCACCTCACGTATAGTGTAAGCTTGATGTTCCAAACATGTACAACTTTATACCAGGCAAGAAATGAGGTTTATGTTGCTTACCTTTGAAAATAGTTGGAGAATAAGCATATGAATGAATATGATTTCATGAACATTTTTTGACAAAGATCAAAGATCTAAAGGAGCAAACGATTTTTGTTGAGGAAGTCTTGCCAGATAGTTCACTTGTCTAGACTATTTTAATAGTCTTCTAGATTCAATGTTGTAGAGGCCTCTATGCCTAAAAAGAATTTGTTAATCTTGTTTAGAATAAAGAATAGATATTTACTACTGTATGCAACTATGACCCATCTTCTCATGAGCACTATATGTTTGCACTAGATGCAGATGTTTGGTACTTTGATAGTGGGGCAACCAAACATACTACCTTGTAGTGTAGTTTCCTCAATTTACTTGAGCCTCCCTCTCTAGGGAATACTATGATCTCTAGGGAATACTGTGATCTCTAGGGAATATTATTACTTTTGAAATTTTATGTCATGGGTTTAACAAGCTCATAGAATATGGAAAATCTATGAATGATTCAAAATGTGGAGTTAAAGATTCTTAGGCTATCTTAGATTCAAAGCTTTCGCATGCACACTTTGGTCAATTGAATTTTGCTAGTTTGCTACACCTACAGATATCTAAAATGGTGTCCTCTCTACCCAAACTTTAGGTACCTTGTAAACATGTTAGTGAAGGCTTTATTTTGGGAAAAATGCAACATTCATCCTTCCTAAAAGATGGTTCACTTATATCTCCTCATAAATTGTAACTTGTTCGTAATGATGTCTATGGTCCTTTGCAAACACCTTCTTTTGGGAACTATCTTTACTTCCTCAATTTTATTTAAGATTTCTCTAGGCATGCATGGTTGTATCCATTGAAAGCAAAATGCAAAGTTTTTATGTGCTTCCTATTATTGAAATTCTATCAGCATGTAAATTGTGAACCCTCCATTCTAATTGAGGGAATTCATGTCTTTTGATTTTAATGCATTTCTCTTTGAGCATGGGATAAAACATTAGTGTATAGTGTGGTATACACCTCAAAAAATCGGACTTCCTAAAAGAAATAATAGGTATCTCATGGAGATGCCAAGATGTATGATCAAAAGACATGCTTTACCACATAGCTTATAGTTTATGACTCTTATGTGTGTAACATGTGTACTTAAGAAGTGTCCCACTAAACCAATGCAATCTATCACTCGATATGGGTCTTCACATGGTTTCAAGCCATCTATTGTTAATTTATGTCTCTTTTGCAGTCTAGCATATGCATTAGTTCCTAAACAACAATGTAGGAAATTGGATGATAAAGTAGTGAAATGTATTTTTGTTTGGTAAAGTTTTGAAATAAAAGGCTATCATCTGTAACATCCACAGACTAAATGCATCTTGGTTATTTGTGATGTTTTCTTTATGGAAGATACAATTTAGCCATTACTTTTATGTACCAAGGAGACGTCATATAGCTCTAGAGATTGTGTATGACTCTTTGCTTCCATTTTTCACAAGTGGATAGTCAAGTGGTGGTCCAAATGATGAAATTTCTTAACCTTCAAAAGTTCCACATGATGATATAGATCAGTCCATTTTTCATGGAGATTTACATGATGTACTTGTTCATGAGAGATATGATATAGAGGAGGCAAGAATTATGCCTAAATGGCTAGTGCAAACTTTGAGAGATAGCAAATTAGATGCACTTCTGTCATATCCTACTCATTTAGGGTCTCATAGTGCTTCCTTTGCATCAAATTGCTATTCAATGGCTGCCTCTAGTCTTTATGATGAGATTGAGCTTGTTTGTTTTGATGAACCACAAAATTCATAAAATTGAAGGGCTACTATGCAATCAAAATAAAATGTTATTATGAAGAATGGTATGTGTTCTTTATGTGATTTGCCTCGAAACAAATGTGCCCTTGACACTAAATGGGTATACAAGCTGAAATGTAAGCATAATGGAACAGTTGACAAGTATAAGCCTAGGCTTGTTGCAAAAGGTTATGCTCAAGAGAAAGGCATTGATTTTAATGAGACCGTTGCTCCCACATGCTAAACTTCCACCGTTTGTAGCACATGTGCACTTATAGTTCAGAATGACGATTAGTTGGAACTTAAAACTAAATTTTTGTACATGAGTTACATGAATAAGTGTTTGTGTATCACCCTCATTTTGTTGTGCAAAAAGGGCATGAAAATAGAGGTTGCAATTTGAAAAATGCATTATATGATTTGAATCAAGCTCCATGCACCTAGTATAAAGAGATACATGGCTACCTAATTGCACATGGTTTTGAGTAACATTCCATTTAAGAGCACCTTATATGTTAAGAGTTATATATTTAATTTTATATTTAATCCTATTAAATTAGTTTAATTAAAAAACCCTAATTTTTTATATATTTGTATATATATGTTTGTATGTAAAAACCTTATTTTTAAGATATTTAATTTTAGATATATAAAAACCCTAAAAATCCTAAAGACCTAATTATATTTAACTTAATTATATATTTCATCATATTAATTTAATTTAATTCAAAAGCCCTAACTTTTTATATGTTTGCATATATATGTATATGTATGTGTTTGTATGTAAAAATGTTATTTTTTATATATTTAATTTTAGATATATAAAGACCCTAAAAATCCTAAAGACCTAATTATATTTAATTTAATTATATATTTAATAATATTAAATTCATTTATTTCAAAAACTCTAATTTTTATTGTTCTCAGTGTATGATTGATCATTTGTAGTGATTTAAATCACAATATACTTAGTATAAACTCTACTATATTGCTAAAAAATCTCATTATCATTGCTTCTGTAAAACTTGAGATATTAGCACTTCATTACTCTTTGTTCTATTGACTAATGCATCCCGAAAATGTCAAGACACTCCTATGATTTGCTAAAAATCATAATCAGTGTGTAATTCATCATTTTTAGTGAAATCACTCATGATTGGTAGCTCTCTAATTTAATTAGACATCACCAAAAGGAATTACGCTAATTGCTACTTTGCTCAGAGTAGTGTTCAATATACAGAACAGATGTAGAAAAAAGAATAGCAAGTTTATGACCTTGGATTAATTTTCTACCTATGTGTTTTGATCCATTGATTAGTGGATCTTGTTACAAGCAACATAGGTGATCATTTATGATCGTTAGAAAGCTAAAGAGGTCCACTACACTCTCCAACAGTTGTTCTTGGCTGGTGTGAAACAGGCTTAAGCAACACCACTTCATCTCTGAAGACTATCCACCATGTCCTCCAACAGTGGTATCAGAGCAACAACAAGCAAGATGGGAGATGTATTTTGATCATTCATTGACAAATTGGACAGAAGGAACTACTCAACATGGTCACTAAGGATGCAAGCCTACCTTCAAGGGAGAAGTCTATATGGTAACATCTTAGGAGATGAAGAGATGAAAAAATTTAGGAACAAGCATCAACCCACAAGGGAAGAACAAGAAAGGTTGACCACATGGTGTGCAAAGGATGCCCTTGCCAGGTCTTATCTACTAAACTCAATATCTGATTTATTATTTCCTCATATTAGGAATTGCAAGACCTCCCAAGAGACTTGGGAAGTACTCTCATCATATTTCTCATCGAATACAAGAGCTAGGAAGAACCCACTATGGATGGAGTTTACAACCCAGAAGAAGAAACCAAGGCAAGGTGTGGCTGATTATGTAACCAAGATGAAGGATGTGGCTGACCAGCTTGAAAACATTGGAGAGGAGATAGAAGAAGAACACATAGTAAGGCAGATCATTAATGGCATCAAAGCTAATGATAAGTGGGAGTTCTTCACCATACCAATGGACCTTTATATGGATATGCAAATACCTCACCTCAACACCTTTATGCGACCACTCTTTACCCATGAGATAAAGTTCAACAAGAATGGTGAAAACTCTAGAGGCAACCAATCTTCTACCCTTTATACACATAAGAATAAAAGTAAGGATAAGGGTAAAAGCAAAAAGAATGAAGAAGAGGTTAGTACCTCTCAAGTTAACTACACAGGTAGAGGAAGAGGTACTAGAGGAAGGGGTAGAGGAGGAAAGCAAGGTAGGGGGAGATCCTACAACAATCCACCTTGCAACATTTGTGGCCTTACCAACAACACCACAGTAGAATGCTTCAAGAACACAAGGAATCAAAGGGGAAGAGGATTCTATAGAGGGAGATATGGAGAATCCAGAGGCAGGTTCAAGAATGGAGGAAGCAATTACAATCACAACTATAACCAAGGCTACAACAACAACAATTATCAAGGAGGTTTCAAAGGAAGAAGAGATTATAACAACTACACATAAGACCAAGAGGATTCTCTACTCATCATGAACATGACATCCAAGCAAGGTAAAGATGATCAAAATCTTTTCTATATTGATTTATGTTGTTCCAATCATGTGGTTGGAAATTTAGCATTATTATCAGATCTTGAAGAACCCAAATGGAAGCATGAAGTACAAACAAGTGATGACACTAAAAACTTTGTCAAGAAAATTGGAAATGCCAAGGCTTCAGATGGTTACATGAACCTCTTAAGCAAGGTTTTATATGTACCAACCATAACCAAAAACCTAATTAGTGTTGGATAGATTGTTGAGAAAGGCTTATAGGTCAAATTCACAAGGCATGGAGCATATGTGGAAGACCCTCAACAAGGCTAAAAGAGGATTGCACCATCCTAAAACTCAGATTCCATGTGAGTCATATATCTCATGATTGGTTCAGAATTAGTAGTAATCAATGCTTCCATTGTATCTAGAACGTGCCAAAACCCTAAGATCGACTATCTATTTGCTAAATTCTGACATTCAGAGGTCGTGTTCGGATGGTTAACATCATTAATGACATCATCAGCTCGCAACTGTCCTTCGGAATCGCCCTTGAAATCCTATATAAGGAGGTCTTGGCCACATACATACTCAGTTTTGGGAGCTCAAGGAGTCGTGACCACCAAGTAAGTACTCTCTAAGTTCCAGTTCCAATTCTTGTCTTGTTCCTTGTTCTAGCCTTGTCTAGTCTAGTTCTTGGACATCCTGTCTTGTCCTCTAGTAATCTTGTAATATGAGATCTTGTCGAGTTATTTCTTGTATCTAGTTCATCTCCTAGAAGGGAGTTCTTGTAATCCAAATATCTTGTTTCATACTTACGATCCCAGGTTGTGGAATCTCTTGTATCATCTGTAGTCGAGTTATTCATACCTATCAGTCCTAGGTTATGGGATGTCTTATATCAGTCACATATTCTTGTATTGTTTTCCCTTCATGTGTGTTCTTGTAATTAAAATTGTAGTTCCAAAGTCTTATCTACTATAGTTAGAGAGCACAATCTAGTGCTCCCCTAACATTTTGGCAAGACTAGCTTCTATCCAAGACCAGGCATCATGTAGAATGCTTATGAACAGATTGAAGCATCACTTCATAGTCTCCAACAATAAGTCAAGGACCTAACTCATTGACAGACACAAGTTGAGATGGGACATCCAGTGCATGTAGGTGCACTCCTCCACGAATTACAAGAATGAATCGAGAGTCTTCAGGCAAATCAAGGGAGTATGCAAATAAATCAATGGCCTAGTACATCCTTCATGAGGAAACCCAAGATCTACATGCCAAAAAAGTTTGATGGGGATCGCACGAAGTTTCGTGGATTTCTCCAGCAAGTTCAATTGTACATCCATATGCAACCTGATAGATACCCTGAGGAGGCATCCAAGGTTGGGTTTAGTGGAACCTTGCTCTCTGGCCAAGCATTATCATGGTTTGCCCTAATCTTGAAGAAGAGACTACTTCAGAACTATGAGGGGTTTCTTCGTGAACTCATTGCCATATTTGGAGATGTAGACACAAGTCGAGTAGCAGAAACAAAACTTTGAAAGTTACATCAAGGTAACCACCCTGCCTCTACCTATGCATCAAAACTCATGCAATTGATATGTGATCTCACTTGGCATGAAGATTATTTCATAAGCCAATTTAGATGGGGTTAAAGAGATGATGTGAAGGACCTTCTGCTCACCATGCGAGAGGTTAAGACATTGAATAAATACATCATGCAAGCTATTCAATGTGATAACGGACTTTTTGAAAGGAAACAAGAAAAACAAGTAGAAGGAAAACCTCGCCAATGGAAACCCTTCCAACCAACTCCTAAAGATGAGTCTATGCCTGAACCTATGCAAATAGATGTAACAAGGTTCTAGCCTCTAACACCACAAGAGAAATAGAGAAGGAGAAATAACAAGTTATGCCTCTATTGTGGAAACCCTGGGCATATTGTAGTTCACTGTCCTAACAAGAGAACAAACTCTAGAGTCGTAGCCACCCTTGTAAAGCAGGGAAATGAGGAAGTCGAGTTGTAAAAAAGAACGTATAGCCGGACCATGATATAAGGAAGGGTCTCATAGTTCTAGCTACACCCATGGAAACATGTCTTGCACCTGTCAAGTTAATCATGCCCAAGCAAGCCCTTTCCCTTACAACCCTAGTAGATTCAGGAGCATCCACATGTTTCATTGATGAAGGACTGGTTAAGAAACATGGAATTCCTATACTTCAAAAGAACAAACTAGTAGTAGCTAAAGTAGTAGATGGAGGACCTCTAGCATCTAGGAATATAACCATGCAAACCACACCATTAAGAGTATACCTTGGTAACCATGAATCAAACATATGTTTCAATGTAATATTGAGCCCAATACATCTAGTTATCATTTGAATGCCCTAGTTAAAGAAGCATAATCCAGACATCAATTGGGAAAAGAATAAAATCATCCATCGAGATATCCAGAAGAACCCAACATATGTCGGAGCCTAGGCGTTCATACATGCAATAAGGAAGGAACCGACATATATGATCTATGTCGTACCAGCTCCAACACAACTACCCAATTAGTACAAAGGCTTTGAAGATGTTTTTGAAAAGAAGAATGTAGATATCCTCCCAGAGCAGAGATCTTATGATTGTCCCATAGATCTTCAAGAGGGAGAACAACCACCCTTTGGACCAATCTACAGACTATCCCAAGAGGAACTTATAGAACTACGCAAGAACATTGATGAGAATCTAATGAAGGGGTTTATCAAATACTCAAAGTCTCTAGGAGTAGCTCCTATTTTATGTGTAAAGAAGAAGGATGGGACTCTCAAGATGTGTGTAGACTATCGTGGATTGAATAAAGTCACTATAAAGAATAGATACCCTCTACCACTCATATCAAAGCTCTTAGGACACCTTGGAAAAGGAAAGCTCTTCATGAAGATTGACCTTTGAGGAGCTTACAACCTTTTCAGGATCAGAGAAGGAGATGAATGGAAGACAACATTTCGAACAAGGTATGGGGACTTTGAATATGTACTTATGCCATTTGGTCGCACAAATGCTCCAATTGTCTTTCAACATATGATGAATGATATCATTCAAGAGTATTTAGATGACTTTGTGGTAATATATCTCAATGATATCATGATATTCTCCAAAAATCTAGAGGATCATGAATATCACATAAAGATAGTCCTAGAGAAGCTAATAGAAAAAGGGTTATAAGAAAAATTGGAGAAGTGCTCTTTCCATCAGGCAGAAATGGAGTTTTTGGGATACATTATATCAGAAAAAGGAATCTTTATGGACCCTAAGAAGATCAAGAAAATCCTTGATTGGCAACCACCTTCCTGTGTTCAATATGTACAATGTTTTTTAGGGTTTGCCATTTTTTATAGGATATTCATCAGAGATTACTCCAAGATAGTTACACCTCTTACCAAGCTTATAGGATACTCGAAATTCTCATGGATTGAAGAAGCAAAAAAGCCTTTTAGACCTTGAAATTAGCATTCACCACTGCTCCAATACTAGTCCATCTTGATTGTAGCAAGCCCTTCTTCCTAGAGACAAATGCATTAGACTTCTCCCTAGGGGCCATTCTATCCCAATATGGAGACGATGGACACCTACATCCAATTGCATATCATTCAAGGAAATTTCCCCCTCCATAGATCAAATATGAAATCCTTGATAAAGAACTTCTTGCCATAGTATACGTGTTTGATACCTAGCATCACCATCTAGAAGGAGCAGCTCACAAAATTATTGTGTATACAGATCACAAGAACTTAGAGTATTTTATGACCACCCGCATCCTCAATAGAAGGCAATCTCGATGGAGTAACTTTCTATTCACGTTCAACTTTTTCATCAACTAGCATCCAGGATGTCAACAATGTCATTACTCAAGCCTGAGCATCTCCAGTTAGTAGCTATCTCTTCAAGCCATCATGAAGATTCAACCTTGAATCATTTGATCCATGAGAATCTACTAGAAGATGATTTTTTTTGTAATGTTAAGCAGAAAACTCAAGAAGGTAAAGTCCAAGAAGAAAATGAATTTCAGGAAAAGGATGGGTTACTATTCTATAAGAACCTATTCTATGTCCCTCCAGGAAAGCCCAAGATCCAAGTACTTCAACAACATCATGACAACCTTGTAGTAGGACATTTTGGAGCAAATAAAACAATAGAACTCATATCAGGGGATTTTTGGTGGCCTAAAATGTGAAAGGAAGTTGTAGCTCAAGCGTAAGCACCACCTCCTTTACTTGTCAATCCACGGAGACATGATGACCGGTATGAAGACCACGAGCAAGTGAAGGCACAAGTGCATGAGTGAAAGCACACTAACATGCACACACATACACACACACACGCACAAGGTAAGATCAAAGAGAGGAACAATGGAAAGCTTCGATTGCAAAAAGAGTTCTCTTACAAAGCTCTATTCTCTAACAAGCTAACCCCAAAAATGAGCTCTCTAGCTCTTTTTGTAGTTTAAGTATTTTTGGCCCTGTCTAGACCTAGTGTCCAATCTAGTTAAAAATTAGGTTCCAGGGCTTATTTGAGGGCTCAAACGACGTCTAAAAATTATGAAAATTGGTAGGATGATGCTTGTAATACTCCTGAAGCTCAAGGACTCCTCGACTTGAACAAAATGGAGTTACAAAAATAGAAAATGGTATTTACAATGGTTTTTAGTGATGAAAATCACTATTTTTATAGAGGATTCTTTTAAAAATTCGACATACACCTCTTGGAGCTCCCTACTTGCTCTTTCTTCTTCTATGTCCACTTCTTTGATGTGCTTCCATGTTTTATGCTTGACCTTGAGTTCCAACACTCCCCCCCTCTCGAGTCTGTCGTCCCTGACAGACCCTTGTTGTAAAGGTTGTTCCATGTAGTACTTTGAGAGGTAGTGTCCATCCTTTGTATGAGCTTGTTCCTTGGATTCCAGCAAGAATGTGTCGTTGTGAGCTTTCAGAAGTGTGAGTTGCTCAAAAGAGATTGTCAAGATTGATTTGGAGCAACTGCTGGCTTCGATTTGCGTCCGAGGTATGGATGTGTTCCCATGACGTCCTCTAGCTCTTCCAAAGATGATGTTCAAAGCCGTCATGCCAACTATTCATAACCCATAATGAATGATGGGTAAGTGTATTCGTGCATGGGTTGACAAAAATATGTGCCTTGTGCACGGCCTTGTAATGTAGCCCTATGCATGCTTACTTGGAAAATGCTTCGGAAGAAGTATGGTGCAAAAATTGGGGGTCTTGAGCGAAGTGCTCAAGGGTATGCCAAAGAAGAGGTTTCCTAAGCTATCATGGTTATGATGTTTCCAAAGTAAAGATACGTACCATGAAGAAGGTCGACCGATATTCATCTCTTCGTGTTGTACACTCGGCCTTTGGGATGGAACATTGTTGATGAATGTCCGTGTTGATGATCCATTGGTGAGATCTTTTGAGTGGCTGATCATGTCTTCTCTTTTCAAAGCATCATTTGCCAAATACTGAGAATTGAATTTCTTTATATTCAAAGATTTGCAGGGTACCAGAACTAACCCTTGTAGATATCTCCTTGGATGTTCTCGTACATGCAGTAGTTAATCATCACTCAAGTTGCGGACCTTCAAGCTCTTCACTCCTACCATGGTACGAGGAAACCATAGTTGTGGATGCCATGTTCATGCCAAGTTCTTGACATCTACCAGATAAGGCATCAATTATATCATCTGCTAGTCGAGACACACTTCTATCCAAACTGATAAATGCCCAGTAATCAACAGTTCCACCTTCAACTAAGCATGACTCATTCATGTTTCATGAGCCAAACCTGGGAACAAGTGCTTCCTCTCTCTCTCTCTCTCTTTTTTTTTTTTTTTGTAACAATGTCACCAAACAAGAAGACAGATGTTAGTATCAGCAAAAATAGTTGACATATGTCAATGTGCTCTTGTGCATGGGACTCGCAAATGTGTCTATGCACGGCCGTGTAATGTGGCACTCCTCGAGGCTTTCAATGTTACTTGTTGATGTTGATGCCAGCTTTGGTGGAGTTATCCATTGGATCTCGAAATGATGTAATCCTCCTTATTGAGGTCCATTTTAGAACAGTATTTGGCACTGTAGACATCACGTCAGGCGTCTTCCTCTTTGGATGCTTTCTGAACTGTGGTATCCAGTGGTTGGCGCTTTGGTTCGGTGGAGGCTACTTGTACTTTTGGCTTCCAAACCCATACCCTTTTTACACGTCTTCCTACTATTGTTGAAGAGGTGATTTGATCTTCTTTCAATCTCTGTATGCGGTTCTTACCCTTTTCTCTTTGTGGCTTCTTTGTTGAGACCTTTCGCATGTGGGAGAACATAGGTTGTTGTGGATATAAAAGCTTCTTAGGTACCCAGATCTCTAATTGCCCTTGTTGAGCTGCAGCTAATTTCTTAGGCACCCAAACTTGTCGGATCACTACAAGAAAAAGGGGGGCGTAGCGATGCCCCCGAATTGGGAAAAAAACGAAAACCGTCGCTTATGCGATGGAATCGTCGCATAAGCGACGGTAAAAAAATCGGATTTTTTTTTTGGCCGAGCATCGTCGCATAAGCGACGATAGCGTTGCTTATGCGACGCAACACCAAAGCGTCGCTAAGTGCGTCGCTAGTTAGCGACGCACTTAGCGACGTTGGCAAACTGCAGAGCGTCGCATATGCGACGCTCTGGAATGTAAAAAAAAAAAAATCAATTCTCCCGGCACATTTGTGCCGGGCCTTGAACGCAAGACCGAGAGAGAGAGAGAGAGAGAGAGAGAGAGAGAGAAAGAGCGCGCGCGAGAGGGAGAGAGAGAAGGGAGACGGTTGACAGGTATGCGCACACACACACATATACACGAATAGACACACACACACATACGCATAGACACACACACATACACACAAATACACACACATAGACACACATACACAAGACACGCACACACATACACACACATAGACGCTCACACACATACACACACATATACACACACAGACACATACACACATAATGATGCATCCACACACATACACATGCATACACACATAGACACACATATACACACACACATATGCATACACACACACATAGAGAGACATACACACACATACACATACATGCATACACATACACACATAAACACATACACACACATAGACACATACACACATAAACACATACACACTCATAGGTACATACACATACACATAGACACACACACATATAGTATATACACACACATGCACACATAGACACATACACACATACACATGCATACACACACATACACATGCATACACACATACACACACATATACACACACATACACACACATATATGCATACACACACATAGAGAGACATACACACATAAACACATACATGCATACATTTGCATACATAATGCATATGCATATGCATATAATGTACATATGTACTTACATGCATACATAATGCACATGCATAGATACATACACACACACAGATACATACACACATAGACACATACACACATAGACACATACACACACATGAACACATACATACTCATAGATACACACACATACACATAGACACACACACATACACACACAGACACACATACACATAGACGCGCACACACATACACACACATAGACGCTCACACACATACACACACATATACACACACAGACACATACACACATAATGATGCATCCACACACATACACATGCATACACACATAGACACACATATACACACACACACACACATATGCATACACACACACATAGAGAGACATACACACACATACACATACATGCATACACATACACACATAAACACATACACACACATAGACACATACACACATAACCACATACACACTCATAGGTACACACACATACACATAGACACACACACATATAGTATATACACACACATGCACACATAGACACATACACACATACACGCATACACACACATACACATGCATACACACATATAGACACATATACACACACATACACACACATATATGCATACACACACATACACACACATAGAGAGACATACACACATAAACACATACATGCATACATTTGCATACATAATGCATATGCATATGCATATAATGTACATACATACTTACATGCATACATAATGCACATGCATAGATACATACACACATAGATACATACACACATAGACACATACACACACATGAACACATACATACTCATAGATACACACACATACACATAGACACACACACATACACACATAATGATGCATACACACACATACACATGCATACACACATACAGACACATGTACACACACATACACACATAATGATGCATACACACACATACACATGCATACACACATACAGACACATGTACACACACATTCACACACACATTCACACACACATTCACACACATTCACACACATATACATACATGCATACATATTGCATATGCATATGCATACATACATACTTACATGCATATGCATACACACACACATATGCATACATACATACTTACATGCATATGCATACACATGCATATGCATATGCATACATAATGCATATGCATATGCATACATAATGCATATGCATATGCATACATAATGCATATGCATATGCATACATAATGCATATGCATACATAATGCATATGCATACATAATGCATATGCATATGCATACATAATGCATATGCATATGCATACATAATGCATATGCATATGCATATGCATACATACATACTTATATGCATACATAATGCACATGCTTACATACACTGTCATAATGTATACACACACACATACACACATAGACACATACACACATAATTATGCATACACACACATACATATGCATACACACACATATGCATACATACATGCATACACATACACACACATAGATACATACATACACATAAATACATATACACTCATAGACACACACACATACACATAGACACACACACATATACACACACATACACACATAGACACATGCACACGTAATGATGCATACACACATACACATGCATACATAGACACACATAATAATGCATACACACACATACATATGCATACACACACATGCATACAAACATATACACACATATACACACACACATGCATACACACATATACACACACATATACACATATACACATACACATGCATACACACATACAAACACATATACACACACATACACACATAGATACATACACACGTAATGATGCATACACACATACACATGCATACATAGACACACATAATAATGCATACACACACATACATATGCATATACATACATATGCATACATACATGCATACACATACACACTTAGACACATAGACACACATAGATACATACATACACATAAACACATACACACTCATAAACACACACACATACACATAGACACACACACATATACACACACATATACACACACATACACACATAGACACATGCACATGCAATGATGCATACACACGTACAAATGCATACATAGACACACATAATGATGCATACACACACATACATATGCATACACACACATGCATACATACATGCATACACATACACACATAGATACATACACACACGTAGATACATACATATACATAAACACATACACACTCATAGACACACACACATACACATAGACAACACACACATATACCTACACACATACACACATAATGATGCATACACACACATACACATGCATGCACACACATACACATGCATACACACACATACACGTATATATATATATATATTGATTTCTAACCATTTTGTTTTATATGTTAGGTATTATGGATCCTAGTAAAGAGAGAAAGGCGAAACTCACTCTCATAAAAAGTCTTATGAGAGCAAGAGTTCCGTCAGATACTCTAGGGGCCATAATGCGGGACTACGCAGAGATGTCCGATGAGGAGCTGGATTATACGATCCAGATGCTTACGCGATCAGACGAGGGATCTTCTGCGGATCCACATGCAGGAAGAGAGCTATCTGCTCATAGGTATGTTTTTTTTCATAAATTTTTTTAATGATATTATAGCACATATTTTTATTTATTTCTTTCTATCTATTTTCAGGACACCTATACCACCTCCAGCACGTGATAGCAGAGCAGAGACGTTGCCTATGAGGACATGCATAGGCACGTTAGGACTAGAGTGCGACATAGAGCCAGAGGGGAATATTGTATACATAGGAAATGGATTGGAGTTCAAGAGGAGAATGCGTGCACTATGCGACTCTTACCTGCACTTTATCCACTTACCGTGGAAGTAAGTAAAAGTTTTACATATAAATTGAAATATATATCTTATGTTTTATTTATATTATGTTTTTTATTTTTGTAGTGAGCATGATGAGAGGGATAAAAAGTACGTGCTCAGTTCACTTGAGACGGAGTTTGGGACAGGGTGGTCTCTTAAATGGTGTTTAAAAGAGATGCGGACACTTATGGCGCATCGTCGTGACAATGCACGGTATGTATGTATATGAGAGAGAGAGAGACAGAGAGAGAGAGAGAGACAGAGAGCACTAATCTCGATATTAGGGTTTTGAAATCCCTAATTTAAAAACTCTAATTCAACCTTTTAGCCATATGTTTGAAGTATATGTACACCTCCGACGTCCTACTAGAGAGATGTCTCTCCTCCCAACCTTATGCCTCTATATATAGCTACTCGAATCAACGAGGATCATGATTCATAATATATGTAAAGATATATACACATCATGTAGATAGGATACATAAATATAAAATGGAGTAGATATATTATGCTTCACACATACATGCCTAAATGCACACATAAATATATATATACATACTAACATATTTACATGTACATATTTACACATACATGTACATGCCTACATGCACACATAAACATATATATACATGCATACATATTTACATGTACATATTTACACATAGACACATATACATATATACATGTACACAATTATAAACACTTGCATATATTACGTACATGAATACATGTATACATATATCACACACATGCAAACACATACATATACATGAAATACATATATATGCATACTA
The DNA here is from genome assembly GCA_020310875.1 of Ceratopteris richardii. NCBI lineage: Eukaryota > Viridiplantae > Streptophyta > Polypodiopsida > Polypodiales > Pteridaceae > Ceratopteris > Ceratopteris richardii. Next base: position 10,256,107 of record CM035409.1, read on the forward strand.
ATATATGTATACATATAATACACATGAATACACACACATATGCATACATACATGATAAAAATTTACTCCTCGAAGATAAAGCTATATATAAAATAATTAGGCATACCCCCGAGCTTCATGTTCTAACTTAGAAGAACATGATTTCATCTCTCTAGTAGGATTCATCCTTATTCAAGTAAAAAAAAAAACCTATTATCTGATATCCATTCAGAAGCTTCAAGTTACTATCTAATCTGCTCATATGTTTTCATTATTGCCATCATTTTGGTAAGACATCAATATAGTCTCATCTTCATTATCCTTATTGATTTCATTTATTTCTTCTATTGTTAAATCTATGTTCTCATGAATCACATCATCTATTGGTGGATTAATATCTATTTCTGGTAATTCCTCTTCCTCATCAGTAGAATCAGCATGTAGAGAATTATCCTCTTCATCAAAAAGATTAGTATCATTATCACGTATAATGAGTCTAATTCTATTCCAGATGTTGATGTATCAGTATCTGATGCTGAATCATCAAGAGGACTTTCTTCAATCTCTCTAACAATAAACTGTTCAAACAATGACCTACCTCTAGGTTGCACATGAATGACTTGCCACCAAGGATGAGCATCTGGGTTTTTATAAAAAAATGCTTGTTCAATATGCCTAGGAAGAATATATGGTTCTTTAGTAGATCGCATTACCTTGGAAGAATCAATTGCCCAAAACCCAGATAATTCCTTTCTTATTGTAGAATTACTACCTTTATACTCCGCTCGATACCAGTCAACCTTCAAAATGACCTATCAAAATATATAACAACAAAAATGTCCCATTATTAGGTGCTTAAAAAAATAACTAACTCAAAAAAAAATATATAAACTTTTTTCTACCTGTTTGAATGTACGAAATGAAATTTCGTAGATACCAACAATAGTTCCTATGTAACCAAGTTCGCTATCTATAAGGTTCGTGTCTTTTGAGCTAGCACGTGATAGTTGCTTGAAACAAGCAACAATACTAGAATCCTCTGTTTTACGTAAAGAAACAATGGATTTGATTCTAATGCTGTCCAAAAGCCCACATATTAGTGAACATTCGAGCCTGCAAAATAAATTCAATTAGTAAATAGAAACTAACATACATATATGAAAAAAATAAAATATATATTTTAATAAAATTACCTTTTGTTCACAACCTATCATTAACTCTCTTTGCTCATCTGAGATTTCTTCATTATTTGCGTTGGCGCGTTGCAAACGACTATATAGCCAATCCGTGAAAGAAGGTATATCTGTAATCTCATTATTATCGAGATTATGTCTAGATCTTTTGTTTTTTCGCCTTTTACTTTGGAGACTTTGAAGTTCCTCGTACTCGCTAACGAATGCTTGCATGCATTCGCTATTATATGCTACAAAAGTAGAAACATCATTTTTTTCTTGAAATGTAAATAAGAATGGAACCCCCTTACCTGATAATACCTCATCTGTTATTTTTGAAGAAGACTCGTTGGTCCATGCACGTGGAGCTTCTTCATGAACTTTTTCAAGGTACTCACTAACGTAATACATGCATCTTCAAGCATCCAACCCTTTGCCATGGATCCTTCTGGTTTTGCTCTTTGTCGCACATAACCTTTTAGTATTCCCATAAATCGCTCGACCCAAAACATCCATCGAGTGTTGACAACACCGGCAATCTCTATCTCATCTACAAGATGGACTAGTAAATGAACTTGAATATCAAAAAATGAAGTAGGAAGTTCTTTTTCCATCAAACATAGTAGCTCTTTGCATTCACGTTTTTTTTGTGGGATCGAATTTTTATCGATCTCTTTGGATGTAATCCACCTATACAAATCATAAAAACAATTGTAAAGAAGTTAATTAAAAAATAAAAGATATCCAATATTCATACATATTAAATATAAAAGTATCATAATTACCTTATAAGTGATCCAAGACGATAGATCACATCTCGTACTCCTTTCGTTGTACATCCATCGATAACCAAAGGTAAAATATGTTTCAAAAAGTTATGCCAGTCATGGGTCTTTAATCCAGATAAGCTCTTATCATCCATAGTAAACATGTTTTGAAACGATGCTCCATATCCTGTAGGAGTCTTGATCAAGTGAATTCTATTGTTGATAGTCTGTATCTCTTTTGTCGTAAGTACCCAAGGAGCAGATGCATAAGTCGTTTCTTGTCGATGTCTATCAAAAACTGGCCATAACTTTGGTTTGGATTTTTTATCTTTCAAATCATTCCTTGATGTTGTGGTATCTTTTAGTCCAAGAAGATGCTGCCATAGTGAGTAACCAATATTTTTGAATATATGCATAGGATCAAGAAGATGGCATACTTTTAACTCTTTCCAATACTCCAAAGAATACCATATTGATATGTTCTCTGCGAGTGCCAATTTCCCTTTACCTCTGTTCACATACTCATTATCTGAATCATCACTAAAGATTTTTGCTTCTGGATCTATCAGAGGTCCATCTGTCCATTTTTTATACCAATCCATAGGCGTCATAGGTTTTGGATACTGGCCTGTTTCAAGCTTTCCATTAAAATGTATCGCTTCTCTTTTAGATCTTAATGGATGATCATCAGGCAAGAATTGTCGATGTCGAAGATAAATATTTTTGTTGAGATTCTTACTATAGATTGATCTCAACCAATCACCACAATATGGACAAGCTTTATAACCCTTAGTAGATATTCCTGCATCATGGAAAAGGATAAAAATATAATTAGATTAAATCATATTTATTTACATGCATATTGAATAAAAAAATTACATCAATACCTGAACAAACGCCATATCCAGGAAAATGGTGAATAGTCCAAGCCACAATACCACGAATCGTAATATGTCTTTCATTGATGCTTTTTGATATATCAATGACATTAATACCTCTCCATAACTCTTGAAGATCGTCAATGAGAGGAGCAAGATATACATTCATATCTTTAACTTGTCTTTTGCGTAGGATTAAAAGTGAAAGCATTAAATGTTCCTTTTTAATGCTAAGATATGGCGGAAGATTGTAGTTTATGACTACCACTGGCCATGTTGACCATTTACTGGATTTCATGGAGAATGGATTAACCCCATCTAATGCAACTCCTAACTTTAGATTCTGTGGATTTTGTGCAAATTCAGGCCATGTAGAATCAATATGCTGAAAAGCAACACTATCATGAGGAATTCTGATTATTCCATCAGTACTTTTGTGATCATGTCCCCAAGTCAAAAGCTTTGATAATTCGGGGCTTTGAAACATATGTCTAATCCGTGGAGCCAATGGAAAATGTCTCAATACCTTATTCGGGATTTTACCTTCTTCACCCTTATATCGAGGAGATTGACATTTGGGACATGTCAAAGAGTCTGCATATTCACCTCTATATAAAATACAATCGTTAGGACATGCATGTATACATTGATAATCTATACCAAGATTGTTGATTATCTTCTTCATTTCATCATGTGAGGTAGGAAGAATATTTTGACTTGGTAAAAACTTTTCAGATAATAACCTGTAAGTTTATCAAAAAAATGATATATTAAAGAAAGTAAATAAATAAATATACATATATATATGCATATAATTTTATATATGTGTATGCTTATGTGCATCTTTCAAAATATTTCCGCAAAATTTGATTGTTTTGGATGGCAGGATACGATTGTTTGTTTTGGAGGATATGAAGTATATACCTTCATTGAATGATTTGTCGATTCTATCATATGTTCAGTTTGAAAGTGTGAGAAGCGGATTTATAATTTGTATTCAAAGAATTTGGCACTGTTTATAGGCCATACGATGGTGACCTGGATGAATCGCATGCACAGAGGTTACTCAAGATAGAGCAACCTGATTATAAGGGACTAGTACTATAAGTAGGATTCCTGGGGTATGCAGTAAACCTCTTGCATGTATAAAAGTGATCCTCTCAAGCCACCATGATTTCCACTTTGTATCCTAAAGTTCAAATGCTCATCATTGACATGCAAGAGGTTTACTGCATACCCTAGGAATCTTGCTGGCACTAGTCCATTATAATCAGATTGCTCTATCTTGAGTAACCTCTGTGCATGCGATGCATCCAAGACACCATTGTATGGCCTATAAACAGTGCCAAATTCTTTGAATACAAATTATAAATCCGCTTCTCACACTTTCAAACTGAACATATGGGTGAATCGACAAATCATTCAATGAAGGTACATACTTCATATCCTCTAAAACAAACAATCGTATCCTGCCATCCAAACAATCAAATTTTTTACGAATATTTTGAAAGATGCATTAATAGTTTTAAAAGATGCGCGGACAAAAAGTGTCCATTCAATTCAAGTTCTTGTTCTTACCTTATCTATAGTAAGAATAAAAACCTGCATATATATATATATATATATATATATATATATATATATATATATATATATATATATATATATATATATATATATATATATATATATATATTTATGCACATATATATAAATAGATAGAAAATTGAAAATTATACCTTAATAGTGTCGAAACAAATACATTACTCCATCCAAAACGATTTTGAAGGTTGAGAATAAGTAAGCTCGCACTTAGTCGTGTCAAACGACTTCCTTCATATACATGCTTTAGACATTCCTCTCGAAGATATTTCTCATTTTTAGAAATATCCATGCTCTCACTGTCATTTTGATACCAATCCTCAATAAAATGTGCCATGCCATCATCTTCATCATTGTCACATAAATCTTGTACTGTTTCATCTTTTGAATATAGATCTTTCAACTTTGCATATTGCACAGGCTTAGTTTTGCGTAGCCTCCTCATGGAAGCTTCTGATAAATGAGGTCTTATTGGTAATTGTGAATGTTGTGGACGAATATCATCAACATCATACGTTGGAATCTACACATATAAATAAAACTCATTAGTATTCCATAAATGAATAAAAATTAAACTTCAAATATAAAATTAAGTATATAACTTATTAAATATGGATAGAAAATTTTTATTCTCTCAAGCTAAAAGGTGCTCTTGGAGGTCTACGCCATCCATAATTCACTAATAGTTCATCACCAGCATGTAATGTAGTAATAGCATTGACAACTATGTATCTTGATACATCTCTACTCATGTATGGTGATTCATGACTATTTTCACGCTCCTCAAATGTGCAATTAGTCCTTGAACTATTATGTAACCCTCGACTACTATTTATTAAACCTTCTATATTTCCATGTGTGTAAGGTCTTCCATCAATATATAATCTTTCATTTTCTGCATGTAAAATCCTTCTACTAGTAAGAGATGCTGCGTTCAAGCATATTCCATAAGTACTCATGCTTTGAACATAACGTGAAAGTCGATGCCAATCTCCCCATCCATATATAGGACCACAAAATGACATAAGAGTGACTTCAGAGTTCGGAGGCACATACAAATCCTCTACAATAAAGAGACCACGACCAGCATTAGTAATAGTGGATGGAGCAATCATATAGCGATTACCCCAAAAGTTGAAAACCTCTCCATCTAAAGGAAGTGGTCCTCTATTCCATCCTCCATATCTTCTTCTATCATATGTTTGTACTAAAGAACGATCACGAGCTGGCAATGGATAATCTCCAGCCGTTTCATTCTCTAAACCAGGAGGTAGAGGATTTCTAGAAACCTCTGCTTGTAATTGATGAACAGCAAGTCCATGACGTGTACGAGATATATTAACATTATGAGAAAAATCATCATCATCATCATCATCGAGCAAGTATTCCTGTATATCAATAATAATTTGATTTTATACATGGTTTTTAAATTAAAAAAATGACATTAATATATATAGAAAATACATACCCAAGCATTATCACGTTGACTAGGTGATGGTGCATGCTCAAAAGTACCATACTCTGCCTCATGTTGAATACATTCCAATCGTGGTCTTCGATACGTGCCATAACAAGAGTTACACCAACATATAATATGCTCTTGATAGTAAAATTCATCATAATTCCTATCGGAGGACACATGTGAAGTCGTTGCATGGGTAGGATGTGGTGGAGTACCCTCTGATTGATCAGAATCTGCACATCATAAGAAACATAAAAAAAATATATAAGTTATGTATCCATCAAATATAGTTAAAATTAAATATTTCAATACTTACAGTATAAAGTCGTTGCACGATGAGGAGACAGTGGTGGAGTTCCATCTGATTGATCAGAATCTACAAATAATGGTATTTGATATTAATAATTTGATTATCTACATAAATAAAAAATTCACATATACATATTTACACATACACACATATTCACATATACACATTTATACATACACACATATTCACATATACACAACACATATTATTGTGGGATAAATGCATGTATTTTGTATGAATGAGTGTATATGCATGCATGTGTGTGTACGTATATATGTGGATATGTATATGTGTGTTTATGTTATATGTATGTATATGTGTATATATATACATATATGCATGCGTATATGTTTGCATGTATATGTGTATGTGGGTATGTGTATGTGTATGTGTATATGTGTGTATATATGTGTATGTATTCTGACTTTTTTTTCTGTTTGAGATTAAATTAACAGGAGATATTGTATGGTCAAAAAAAGTAAGAGGCGAGCTAACATACCACCTGAGTCGTGGCAGTTTTTTCGTAGATAGCTACGTCTTCAGGAGTCATTTCCTCAGCAGAAGGTACACAAATTAATAGTTTATATTTATAATTTTTAGATATTTTAGTAATTTTTTAATTTAATTTATGTATTTTTTTCCTTGAATAAACAGGCTGCTGCAAAGAAGAGAGTGGAGTCGGGCCACACATCGCACTTAGGCCAAATGGGCCATAATGGTTTTGTAGCTACGTTTGTAAGTATATGTGTTATTGTGAGTATATTTTTTATTTTAGTTAAAATGCAAGCAACTAATGTTTTTTATTTGTTTCATTGCAGCGAAAGGATTATGGCCGATATCCTACGAAACACGAGATCGAGTATGCTACACATTTTGGATATCGGCGTTTGAGCGAGTATATACAAGATCATCCTGATGCCTTTGTGAGTATTTTTAAATTTTATATAATTATTTTGTTGTTATGAATGTTTTAATTATTTTATTGATTTATGTTTGTTATATGTAATACAGGAGTATTATGGGGAGACAAATATGGATGAGGTGGAGAGACAGACACAGGAGGGACGATCTCGATCGTCACAGGGTGATCATGAGGATGAGGATGAGGAAGATCAGGATGATCATGATATTGCTGATGATGATGATGATCATGATGATGATGATTAGGATTTTAGACGTTGATTATGACATTGGATTATATGTATTTACATTGATATATATATATATATATATATATATATTTATCTATATATTTTTCATTTCAGTCATGTTTTGAATTGTGTGTATGGTATTAAGTAATGAAGAGTTTTGTTCTATTGATTGTTATTATTGTTTATATTAAGCATGTGTTTTAATACTTTAATTATATAATTCATTCATATGTGTGTACCTAAGTGTATATGTATGTGTGTGTATATGTATGTATGTGCATGTGTATGTGTGTGTATATGTATGTATGTGCATGTGCATGTATAAGTGTATATGTGTGTATGAGTATGTGCATGTGCATGTGTATGTGTGTATATGTATATGCATGTATATGTATAACTCTATGTGTATGTGTGTGTATGTGCATGTATATGTGTATATGTGCATGTGTATGTGTGCGTATATGTATGTATATGCAAGTGCATGTATAAGTGTATATGTATGTATCAATATGTGCATGTTCTTGTGTATGTGTGTGTATATGTATAACTCTATGTGTATGTGTGTGTATGTGCATGTATATGTGTATATGTAGGTATATGCATGTGTGTGTGCTTCTTCATCATGTATAAGTGTATGAGTGCATATCAATAAGTGTGAGTATGGTATGTAATGAAAATAACACAATTCAAATGATCTACAAATAATAGAAATTGTACTTACAATTGTGATCCATAGTTTTTGCTTGGTTAGCTTCTTGAATAACCTGCAATAAAGAGAGAGAAGAGAGAGAGAGAGAGAGAGAGAGAGAGAGAGAGAGAGAGAGAGATCTAGAGAGAGAGAGAGAGAGATCTAGAGAGAGAGAGAGTGAGATCTAGAGAGAGAGAGATCTAGAGAGAGAGAGAGAGAAAATTCAAAGAGAGAAAGATGTAGAAAGAGAGAAACAAAGACAGAGGGAGACAATAACAGAGAGCTTAAGCAAAACAACAATTCTGCATATACTTGCTTCGGCTCGTAAGCGCAGCGCAATTGCGAACGTTGGAGAGCTCTTCGATCGGATGCGTGAAAATGCCGATTGCAGAGCCTCCAACGTTTTAATTTTTGTCCGTCAACAGATCGTCGTATAAGCGATGCAACGCGTCGTCGCATAAGCGACATTTGCTTAGCGTCACGTATACGACGGTCTGCACTGTCGCTTATACGACAGTGTGGACCGTCGCTTATGCGACGCAAAAAAGCGTCGCTTAAGCGACGCCTTTGACAAGCATCGTTTAAGCGACGTTAGGCAAATACCGTCGCAAATATCGTCGTTTTCTGCGTCGTATAATCGATGGTCCGCGCTCGACGGTAATTCCGAGGCAAGTTGCAATTTTATAGCGACGAAATTCTGTCGCGTTAACCGTCACTACACGCCCGTATTCCTTGTAGTGGATACCTTGTGGTTGAGCTTGTCCAAGCTTCCTCCTTCGTCTTCTGGCCTGGTTGGCTTGCCTGGATGGGATTTGTGGGGGCAACGCTGGTGGTTGCTCTCCTTTGCGTACCCTGATCTGTTTCATGCATGAAACTGTTTTGTTGTTGAATGGTGTCTTTCTAATTGATTTAGCAGTTGTCGTGAACAGTTGTGTTTGTCTTTGTGGTGGAACTACTGTGGCCACGTGAGTCTTTGTAGAAGAAGAAAGATCCACTTGCCTTCGAACCTGTTCTTCCACGATTGACTCCTTCTACATCATAGAGCTTTTGACATATACAACATCTTCTTCCATATGATTAGTCTTAGAAGAGCTAAGAGAATGTGGGACATTTGGATTTGTGAGCATGCAGTTCTCTAATTCTATTGTAATGCATTGTTCTTGTACCCAAACTTGAAGGATTTGACTTCTTAGGTTTAAGTTAACAACATGGTCATAGATCCAATCTTGACCCAAGACAAGTGGTTTTGTAAGGTTCTCATTTTGACACACTAGCACTTTGACTTTCATTGGAACATCTTGAAGGTAGATGGGAAGTTCCACCTCGCCCAAACAAGGGGTTTCCACACCTCCCAATCCTATGAGATAAGCTTCTATGGGATTGATGTTCAACTGCAAGTCTTGGCAGTAGGAAAGTCGAACTGCACTACCTGCTGCATCTGAGTCAATCAATGCTTTCACAGTCCTTGCACCCTTTCCTTGTCCTATCTCTATGGTCACAAAGGGACGTCGGTCAATGACTTGAGAAGTTGCTATGCCTGATTTTTGGCACATATCCATGTGATATTTTGGGGCTTTTGAGTTGACATCTAGGCTTAATCGCCTTAACTTATTTCGCCTTATGTGCTCTCTAGCCTGTGCTTGTGCTTCTTCTCTGACTCTCATCTCTTCTTCTTTTCGTTTCTTAGCAGTGTTGAGTCTCATTAGCATGTCCTCTGTAAGAGGTTCTTGATATAACTTGACTCGACAACCACTGATATAGTTTGGCAAGATGTCACCTTCTAAAGTAGCCAATTGAACCGCACTGCTAGTGGAGATTCTATTAATGATCATGGGTCCATATCCTCTTTTTTCCAACTTACGGGCATGTTGCTTTAGCGTATAAACCAGCACTAGGTCTCCCTCTTTCAATCCTTGATGTGTGCATCAAAGTATGCCTTTTGTCTTTTCTTTGCAGCATAGATGCCTGCCGCCGCACGTAGCCTTGTCTCTCCTAAGCGTTCTAGATCAAAGATCCTAGAGGACAATTCATGTCCCTTCCACTCATGCTCTTGTGCTACTTTTAAGGCTGGGATGAGGAAGTCCAATGGTAGTACTGCAATCTATCCAAAGACCATCTGAAATGTGGTGGCATTTAGTACCGTTTTATAGGCAACTCGATAAGCCCAAACAGCATGATGTAGCTGTTTGTCCCAATCAGAGCGTTTATTATTTCCAAGTTTTTTCAATACATTACAAAAGATCTTATTGGTGCTTTCGGCTTGTCCGTTAGCTTGTGGGTGATAAGGGGTAGACTTCTTATGTATCACCAAGAATTCTTGAAGAAGATTTTCAATGACCTCATTCAAGAAGTGTGTGCCTCTATCGCTCACTAACTCTATTGCTAGCCCATATCTCGTGAACACATTCTCGAATAAGAACTTAGCCGTAGTCTGAGCATCATTCTTTGTTGTGGCTTTCACTTCTACCCACTTTGTAAGGTAATTTGTAGGTACAATAATATACTCTCCATGGGAGTTTCTAGCTGGGGGGTTAATAGGACCTATGAACTCTATGCCCCACTTCGAAAATGCATGCCTTCCCATCATTGGCCTCAAAGGCATCTTGTCTTTTCTAATTGGATATTGTGCACATTGGCATGTGTCACATTTCTTCACATAGGTATGGGCATCCATATGAAGAGTGGGCCACCAAAGTCCTGAGAATAGAATGGTCTTGATTACTCGATTAGGACCAAAGTGTCCACTTGCAACACCGTTGTGTGCAGTTTCTAAGATTTTCAAATAGTCTGATTCGTGAACGCACAATCTTAGATAACCATCCTTGCCTCTTCGATATAAGTTGTCTCCAACTAATGCATAGCCCTGAGCCTCTTGCTCCATGCTTCGTCTTCTTGCTAGACTAGCCTCTTTGGGTAAGGTTCCGTATCTCATAAACTCAACCAATGGAGCACTCCAATCAGGAATTAATGACACTTGATAAAGGGTGGCATGCTCCACTGGTGGTCTCTCTCTGCACATTGGACAATTCTTAATCCACTCATGTATTTCATACAACAAAGTTTGGAGAAAGATTTAGATGAATTAGTGCAACAATAGAAATAGATGGCCTCTGATAAAGTTCTGAAATGGAAGGAGGAAGAGCAGATGGAAATATGTCAAACTCAGAAAGATGTTAAAGATGCAGGTGAAGCACAACTAGAAACTTGTCCTAGAGGGTTGAGAATTTTGGTTTACGATCAAGGGTTTGCGGATTCAAGGTCAATTTTTGAGAAAAATTCCCCACTCGGCAGTCCAGGGTGTTGAGGAGCAAGATGATGAATCAGATTTTTTTTTGTGCCATATGTTGCTGAATCTGATATGTGTTGTATCATGGTTTTGTAGAATCAATTGTTTTAATAAGTTAGTTGCCACTTAGTTATTTTGAAGATTGTGTGAAGCTGTTCATGGGATTTTGGGTTTGCGAGAGTATGAATAGTTAGAAGAACTATTTTCGGCCATGGACATGAGAAAGAGGACGAGTGACAAAACTCTCTGTGTGTGTAAGAGCACAGATTGAGTGTTTGACAGGTCTACAAATTCTGTTAGATCTCAAATAAACGTATCTCCTATTTCTAGAAAGCTATGTTTCTTGAAGTATTTCAATGCCAAAATGAAGTTTTTTTATTACTGTATCTTTGGGCAAGCAGTCATGAATTAATTTTGTAAAGTCATGACTCCGTTTTTGTCAAATTGTTAACTCTGTGGTGATAATTCTAAAATTTATATTTCTGATTGAGTATGTGGTAAGGGTAGTGTTGCATCATATTATGTTTGCATAGTCTGAAGTGTGTCAATAGTGATGTGTTGATTCTGAAACCCACCATCTAGCAGAAGAATCCCCCCTCCCTCCCTTAAGGTGGTCTATTTCTTTGAAGCCCATTCCCCTTTAGTGATGACCTACCTTCAAGTCCCTTTTGGTGATCTTTTTGCCCCCCTTGTGTGGTAGAGGATCTCCAAAGGCACACTTGACTTCCCACTCCCTCTTGAAAGTCAACTTCAAAATATCATATCTTAAAATCAATGTATGATGTTTTTTTTTTAGTTTAGAGATCATAGAATTGAACAAGAATTTTTTTCAAGCTTTAGAGCTCAAAAATGGATTTTTGATCTAAAATGTATGCCACTTCCGGCTCTTGGGTTAAACTAGGCAAACAAGACTTATTAGAGATCATTGTAAAAGATGAGATTTTGGGAAATCATTTTCTGCACTTTTGCTTGAAATTTAATTTTTTTCTAACCTATGGCAACTATAATCTTCTGCCAAGCCTTGTACTTTGAAAATCAAAAATTACTTTGAAAACACCAAAATCCATTAGATGATTGGCCTAAAGCCAAGAGACATTACTCGTGGAAAATGACTGTTTTTGAATGATTTTGAGTGACTTTAAGTGTCTTGTGCACTTGATTATGATTCCCTAAGGTGTGTAGAGTCCGTATAGGTAGTGTTTGTTTGATTATGTTAATACCTCGAAATTGATTGCTCTGACTTGCATTAGGCTAGGGCAACCATGGGCAAATATTATGGAACTTTTGATTGATTTTTCAACTTGCATTAGGCTAGGGCAACCATGGGCATAAATTATGGACCTTTTAATTGATTTTTCAATGTCAAGGGGTGAATACTCAATCAATTAGAGCAATAGTGGGCTTGCAAGTTTTTTTTTTGGATTTTTCTTTGTCAAAGAGTAAAGAAACATGTTTATGGTCTTTAACACTTGCAAAAGTTATAATCTGGCTCAAAATTCACTCAAATCCTCCAAACAATTGTCATACAAGCTAGAGAATTCATTTTCAAGTTTTGATTATTTTTTACCACCGAACTTTCCAAAACTCTTCTTATGATGCTTGTGCAATTTTAGGGAGGTCCATAAGTTTAATTTGATCTTGGAAAATCCCCCAACTCCCCCAAACGATTTCTCTACATAAAGCAGTCGTGGATGTGCAGAAAAATAACAAAACATTTTATACAGCTCTTGGTCTATTGGGAGATATCATAACTCATACAATATTCAAGAACAAAATCAAGTTCACATTCATTGAAATAAGTCGAGCATCCTTCATGAACTTTCCTTAGAAAGTAGAGCAAGTGTTAGATGAATTTTGAGGCTAAACTTGATTTTCTTAACTTGAACTTATCGCTTTACACTTATAAGTTCCAAGGCTATATAGCCCCTCAAGAAAGAATACCCAAATACTCAATTTTGGGGCTTGAATCCTCCAAAGGATTACCCTAGAACTTAGAGAAATTATGGATGTGATTTTTGCTTCTTTTGCAACTTTTTTAGGACTCCTTTTCTTTTTGGCTTCTTTATAAGGCCTAAACACTTGTATTTAAACAATATGCATGCTCAAAATCCAAATTTAGTCATCTCCCAAGATCGATGGCCCTAGAGCAATTGTTGGTGGGACTTAAACATTTCTTGAAAGTTTTCTAGCTAGTCTTTTAGGTGCCACCCTCCTTTAAGGTATTGAAAACTTTGTGGCTTCAAAAACCTGATAAAAAATTATCTTTCACATAGGAGTAATTCCCTATGAATCTAGGATGATTGCGGTCAACTTCTTGGTTTTCTCTATGTCTTTTGGCGTCAAATTTCACAAGGACATAGCTTATGAATTGCGAAACCATTTAATCATCTTATTTACACTTTTGGGCTCTTTGCATAGGAACGATTGCTCTACCAACCTAGAGCAATAGTTGGCGATTTCTTGAGTTTTTTAGGTCTTATATGCCAAATATTAGATATAGTCTTGTTTTTACTTGGGTAACTCAGATTTGGGCAACTCAAATATGCACTTAGTTTTCAAATTTGAGCACTTTGTACAAGAACAATCGCTCTGCATATCATCTTCTTTCACGGCAATCCTAAATGTGATTACTTGCTCAAATGCAAATTTTTCTTCCAACTTCCTATTGGTGTAAGTAGATCTATGAGCTAGGAGATTATAACACACTTCAAACTTGAAAAATAACCCCTTGTGCAAGAATTATTGCTCTGATTTTTTCTCACTTTTTTGTTTATTTGGGATTTTTTTTTTCCTCTCACTTTCCAAATCAATTATTATACTTGCATCTGTTGATATATTCAGGCAGTGATGTGTGTGAACACATTAAGACCACCAGGGAACTTTTTTCCCTCTTTAGGAGGTTTTCACCCCCCCCCTTTGTATATACGGGTATAGTTGTTGGCGTTCGAAGTCAAAACATCACAATTAAACTTTCAATCAATCAAATTCCATGCACTGATCTTCTTCAAACAGAATATCTTACTTCATTCTAATGTTACTTACATTGTGTCAAAAATCCTTAAACTTCATCAAACACACACTACAAAATGAATGGAATTTCATGTAGAAAACCTACACATATCTGAGTAATCACTTCGGTCACCATTCATTATACATCAAACACAATCTGGTAAGAAACCTTTGCCAAAAAAGCCTTCATATTACAGAGAAAATATTGTCGCGATACAAGTATCTACTTCAGAGTTTCATTCTTTCTAGAACACACATCTTGCCGCTTCCTCTGCTCCAACTTCTTGATTCTGCATCACTTTCAGAGCTTCCCTAATATCTTTCTGTTCCTCCTAAAATTTCATTGAACAAAATAATTGTTGCTGCTCAACAATTGCGTCCACCTTCTGCTCCAAATTCTTTTGCAACAATTGCTCCTACAACTCTTTAATTGTTTGCTCATACTCCTTAATCTGCTTCTGATATTCATCAACCATATGCTGTAACTCCTTCTCATACTTTGAAACAAAACAATTATGTACCTGCTCAATCTGAATTCTACACAGAGTTTGCAAACGACCTTGAACCACCTTCCATATGTCTTGAACATATTTATGCACATGCTGCTTCAATACTCCAACATCCGACTCTGTCATTAAAACTGCATTAAATTCCACTTCTTCATTTTCCAATATTTGCTTCTCTAATGACAACAATGCTTCCACCTGAGATCTAAGTACAACGACTTCTACCTGCAAATTTGCATTCAGTGTAGAAAACCAATTCATCTCGTTTTCAATTTTCTCTTGCATGAGGCGCTACCACTCATCAAACTCCTGTAATCACCGCTTTACCTTCGACAACTCGATTACTTGCTGCACTTTACTTTGTTGTTTGTACTCCTCCAACGCCTGCGTTTTCTTATTTGCCTCTTCCTGAAGTAATTGCACTTGCTTCTGTAAGAATTGATAACTCTCTTTTATCAACAGAGTCCTTAGCTTGCTCAAACTTTTCCAATTGTTCCTCTTGCCAGTCTAAAAAAACAGAAATCTCCTGCATTTTCTCCTTCATACTCGATGCATGAAAACCTTTTCGCAGTATTGATTGTTGCTTAACCTCTTCTTCCTTTTTATTCTCCATTGCCGAGAACTGCACATCTACCTTTCTCTTTTTAGATAATATAAATGTCTTACCTATTTCCTTTATCTGCTCTGCACAATTCGGAATCTGCAACAACTCATCATCATTTAAAATTTGTGCTTTATGATCAGTCTTAATCGTTTGCATTACTGGTGCCAATTCTTCTATCCTATATCCCGCCTTCAGCAAATCCTTACACATCTCGTGCGATCCTTCCAATTCTTTCTCCATTACCTCTACTTGTCCCCTAATTCCTGATTCATCAGCTTGAACTTTAGTGTCCTTAGGACTTAACAGCCCTTGATTATCCATCTACTGCACAAACTGAAAAAGTGCTACCAGATATGCTGACATTCAACTGTTCATCAATGTTTTTCGCCTATCTCCCATAAAAATTTGCTCATTCATGTGCTCATATAGCTAGTGAGCCCAAATTACATTACCATTGGATTCAGCATAAGCTAATGGTGCAAAGTTTTCTCTTGACATGTAATCATACTTAATGATAAAACAGAATCTTTCTAAGTACCACTTTAGCTGCTCCTTACATGCATACGCTGCGTTTTCATCATATAGTACTGCCTTCCTCCTTCTCTTGTGCCAAATTCCTTTCTCAATGACTCCTCTGAACATTTCGGAATAACTACATCCTTGTAAATTGGTAATTTAAACACCTCTGCCACTAACTCAGGCGAAAACTTTACCTGTAATGTCAACTATCCCTTTATCTTCTTCAGAATCTCGAGCTAACTTTTGGCATAGTAATTGGATCGCCATTGTGCCCACGACAACATTGCAAACTAGAATAAACCTATTTTGTGGAGCCAAGCCGCATTAATAGGAGAATGCATATAAATTTCTACCTTGAAATCCGTAAATGGATCCATGACAGTCTGCATAAACTTCATTGCTGTGGATGGTGTTGAAATCTCCTCCACCTCATCTTGAAGCTGGCTATCACTCTCCTCAGTTGTCGTGTCCTCCTTGCGCGACACTACTTCTCGTCTTTTACAACGCCCCCTCATCACTGCTGCCTCCTACAACGATACACTAGAACCTGTGAGGAACATCACCTTTGGAGCCATAATATAAAACACAAAATGCAGGTACAAACAGTGCGAACTTTCAAATCACCTCTGAGCTGCAAACTTTGTGTACTGGATCACGTGCCAACACATGCCACTACATAATATTTGAGTATAAGTTAGCTTAAAAATTATTAAGCTCATCCTTTCACACATTTCCATGCTATGATTAAAATTTTTTCTACACGTGCAGTTAGTCGCATTATACTCATGCGCCAATCAAGAATAATCAAGTGAGGTATCTTCCCATTCATATTGCATTTTCTGATCCATCTCCATACAATTTTCCATAAAACTTCGGATACATGATATTGCTAGCTACCTGCTAGCACCAAGGTTCATGCATCATGAGCTACATCTCTTGTTGCGCCTGAATATTCCTCTACTACTGTAGTCCGATTCACAAACACTCCCTTCTTCTTTGTATGCTGATAAACAACTTCTAACAAAATTATGAACCTCTGATTATAACATATCCCCCAATGGACTCGTAAGAACGTGCTTAATGACTTTTGTGACCAAGTACAATCAAGGAAACATGTTACTAAGGATGAAAATGCAGATAAATAAACCTTCTTGCTCCGGAGATGAGTCATACTAATAGTGTGTCTTTCAGAATTAACCGTTGCTTGCACTACATTAGAAGATAACCAATCCAAATGTGGTGGCTTCCCTTGAAATTTTGCTTAATTGGAATCCCTTGATTGGTTTTTCGATTCTTGTGCCAAATACATCGGCCAATAAAAAAGTTCCTTGCCCTAAATCTTGCACAATCTTATAGGGACCTTAATATCTCAATGTGAGCTTTCTCGGATGTGGTCCTAACTTAGAATTATACATCATTACCCAATCTCCTTCTTTAAACAACTTATACTTCACATTCTGATTTACCCAAGCTTGCCCTCGTCTTTGAATTACCTCAGTAATATACGCACTTACCAAACGATCTTCTTCCAACTGCACAAGATATTTACTTTTGTGTTTCAACGATAAATCCGGAGACATCTTTTCCGCTATGATTCGCAAACTTGGAACCACAAATTCCATGGGTACCACTACCTCCAATCCATATACCAGTCGAAATGGAGTCATACCTGTTGTCACTTTGAATGCTGTTCTGAATGACCACAAAGCTGAGTCAAGTAATAGATCCCAATTTTTTTTATTGTCATGCACCAGCTTCTTAAGAATACGCATTAAAGTTTTATTTGTACTTTCGGCCTGACCATTTGCCTGTGGATGATATGCTGTAGACTTTTTACGCATAATCAGATGAGTTCGTGTTAATTCTGAAATTACTTCATTAAGGAAATGAGCACCTCTGTCACTTACCAACTCAATAGGACACCCAAATCTGGTCATAATATTATGATAAAGAAATTTTGCCACACTTGCTGCCTTATTATCTTTCAATGCCACTGCTTCCACCCACTTTGTGCAATAATCTGTACCTAGTAAAATATATATGTTGCCACGCTGAGTAATTGGTTTGATAGGGCCCATAAAATCCATACCCCACTTTTGGAATGGATCCAATGGTAAAACCGGATGATCAGACATCCGATCTGCATTGCTGGGTTGGCCCATCTTCTGACAAATCACACATCTTTTTGCATGCTCATGTGCATCCTTTAACAGAGTAGGCCACCATAAACTTGCTTGTAACACTTTCTTTCCTGTAATATCCCCTGACAAATGACCTCCTGCTGGACCTAAATGTGCCTCTTGTAACACTGCTGGTTGCTCGAATTCTGGTACACACCTCCTAATAACCTGATCCACCCCTTTTTTATATAATGCACTGGCTATGATCAAATAGGGCCGGCTCCGTAGTGCAAATTTCCTTCTCTAATCAGGTGAAAAATGTTGTGGTAATGACCCATCCGTTAAAAATACCAATAACTGATCATACCAAGAATCTGGTTCAGCAACTTGTGCAGTAACCAATTCCGCATCGGGGAATTCATCATTGAGACCCGAAGGTGCCTCCCTTGATTCCAACTGACTAAAATAGTCAGCCATTGCATGCTCCTTGCCTGGAGTATGAATAATCACAAAATCAAACTCTTGCAATAAAAGCATCCACCTGGCTAGTCTTCTTGTCAACAAAGGCTTCTTAATCAAATATATCAAAGCCTGGTGATCCACATGAAAAACCACCTTATTGCCCAACAAATAATGTCAAAACTTTTTGAGAGAATATACCATGGCAAAAGCTTCCCGTTCAGTCACCGGATAATTCCTTTCAGCTGAACACAATACCCTGCTAGCATAATATACAGGTCTATACCATCCTTTCTCCTTTTGCTGCATAAAAACTGCTCCAACAGCCACATCCGATGCATCAACAAATATATGAAAAGGGAATGACCAATCTGGTGGTTGTAAAATTGGTGCTACAGATACCATCTTCTTCAAAAGTTGAAACGCTTTTTCTTGAGCATCCGCCCATACAAATGGAACATCCTTTTTTGTCAAATGGGTCAGTGGTAAGGAAATATTAGCCAAATACCATAAGTATTTGGAGTGCCACTTAATCTGACCCACAAACCGCATTACTTCCTTCACATTTCTAGGTGTCTCTGTCGTTCTAATAGCTTCAATCTTTTTAACATCTATGGTCATGCCTCATTGAGAAATGACTTGTCCCAATAAACTACCACTTTTGACTGCAATTACACTTTTATACAGATTTAACACCATCCTAAACTATCGACATCTGTCAAAATATAATTTCAGATGCTTCAAATGTCGAACCTTCTTACCAAATATCGAGAAATCATCGACAAACACCTACATAAACTCTTGGAGGAATGGTTCAAACACCTTATGTGCCACATAATTAAACGATGCTGGTCCATTGTTCAACCCAAAGCTCATAATTGTGAACACATAAGCACCGAATTCTATAATAAACGCCATTTTATGTTGATCCTCTTTAGCCACACTAATCTGATTGTACCCTGAAAAACCATCCAAAAAACTGTACATCTCGTGTCCTGCTACTGCATCCAATACGGCATCACAAAACGGCATAGGAAAAGGATCAGTAATTGTTGCCGCATTCAACTTTCTATAATCCACACAAATTCGGAGTTTCCCATTCTTTTTGGGGACTACAATAATAGGAGAAAGCCAAGTCACCTGATTAACAGGTTTAATAAACCCAACAACCAATAGTTTATCAAGTTCTTCTTTCACTTTCTTAGCAAAATTTGGATTCATCCTATACCGCTTCTACACAACCGGCACTGCATCTGTCTTCAAATTAATCCAATGTTAATGCAAATCTGGATCTATGCCCTTTACCTCAGAATAATCCCACGCAAATACATCTACATACTCTTTCAACAAACAAACAAGATCTTCCATAAACTGACCGTCAATGGCCTTACTAATTCTCACCATCTTAGGTTCAGTTTCCGTCCCCAAATTGACTTCTTGAAGCTCTTCCTCCTTTACTCTTGCTGAACCCGCATACTTCTGGTCATATATCCGTTCAGCCAAACATATTACTTCTTTTTCTGTTGTTCTAACTTCTACTGCATTGGAGTCTCCATACTTTTCTCAAACATCCTTTGTATTTGTACTCCTTCAAGCTGCTAACCCAAAATTGGCCCCTCTACTTTTTGCACCATGGGATGATCCATACTCAATACTCCTACGACATCAACCTTCAATACCAATACTATAGTTGGATTTGCTTGCAAAAATTTTTCCTCTTCATCATCTTCTAACTCATCCGCCAAATTAATAGTTTGAGTCTTGAGTGGTTTATCCTGCACTGACATATTTCTTCTTCCTCGCATAGGAATTGTCACCTGCTTTTTGCCTTTTTTTATCATTACCACATTCAGATCCCAATCCTGCTTAACCTTAGCAACCCTAAACCAAGGTCTTCCTAACAGCATTTTGTATGGATAAGCTAACTCAGACATCCTAATGACCATAAAATTTACCAGAAATGATATTCCAGAAAGAATGATCTCCTGCTGCTTCAGAATGCCAACGGGCTGAACTCGAGTTTGATTTGCCATCTTTACTTGAAACGGTGCTGGAGCCAATGCCCCTTTTCCCATTTCTTTAAAAACATGCTCAGGTAATATATTCACCCCTGAAGCCCCATCAAGCAACACCACACCAAATCCTCTTTGCCCAAACTGTACCTGAATTACTAGCACGACAAAATATGCATTCATTGGATCAATATTATTTGCTGATGTTGTGGGTACCGACTTAAATGCTAGCTCTGATCGCTAACCAATCAGCTTCTTCAATAATTTCTCCCGAAACGCTGGTACTAAGGATAGTAATTGATCTAAAGACAACTGCAATGGTGAGTTAATGATTACCTCAAACCAATTTTTATTGGCATCGTGCTTGACTCCATTCTTGTTTTCAATGGTTATTGACGGTACCATACCCGAATCCTGGTCTTCTTCAGCGGGCTCTATAAATTTCACTTGTTTATGCTACTCTTGCTGAACCTGTTTTTGCACTTTGTCCCTAACCTATCGCTGTTCTTGCCAATTAATAGGACTTTTGTTTTTGGAGCTTGTGACCGCCAACACTTCCACATCTTTTCCTTTTCCACATTGCTTACAATCACAACACCACTAAGAGTCGTGCTTTGCATTAATCATTTCCGATGTACTAGGAGCTGTCTCCTTTCGACACTCCAGTTTTGGTAACTCAATAGCTATAGCATTGGCTTGAGCAGCCTACTGTCCATGTTGTAATTGTTGTCCCTGTTGATTAGATTGATTATACTGAACTACTGGTATGCCCCTTTCTTCTCTATGTTTTACCTATAATGGACAATTGGGTCCTATCCAATGATCAGGCGCTGAACAATATCCACAAGGCATCACTCTTTGTGGTCGCCCCTGCTGATACCCTTGTTGGTTACGTCCCTACTGATTCCCCTGATCACCCCATAGAGGTCTTGCTTGCTGCTGCCGCTGAAAATTTCCTCTTGCTTGCACAGGCATATCCTGATTGGTTGCCACATCAGTATTATTTCTATTCTCTTGCCTGGAACTTTTCCCCCTATTCTTGGGGTTATACCAACATTGGTTTGTTGTATGTCCGTCTTATCACAAATATCACAAAATCTCCTTTCCTTTGGAGCTACAATGGAATATCCATGTCTTTTTAACTTACTAATCCATGCTTCCTCTTTACTTTGCTTAGCCTTATGCTTGCAATGGCTACTCCCTACAACTTCTTCATCTTGGGTATCCGAGTCAGAATCAATTGAAATTTTGTCTGACTCCAATTCTGAATTACTTGGTTGACCTTTTTTCTGACAAATCACACATCTTTTAGCAAACTCATGAGCATCCTTTAATACAGTAGGCCACCACAATCCCCTCTTAAAAATCTTTTTACCTGTAATATTTCGTGATAGATGTCCTCTTGTTGCTCCTGAATGAGCTTCCTACAAAACAACTAGTTGCTCAAAATCTAGTACACCCCTTCGAATGACTTGATCTACTCCTTTTTTGTACAATGCACCTGCTATTACCAAATAATGCCTACTCTTCAAAGCAAACTTCTTTCATTGATCAGGTGTGAAATGTAAAGGTAAGCCTTCATCTATTAGAAACACTAATAATTGGTCATACCAAGAATCTGAATCAGCAATTTGTGCATTGAATAACTCCACATCTAGAAACTCATCACTAGCTCTTTTCGGGGCTTCCCCTGACTCCTGAAGCAATCTACCATTGCATGTTCTTTACCTGGAGTATGAATAATGATAAAAAAAATTCCTGCAATAGAAGCATCCACCTTGCCAACCTTCTTGTTAATAACGGATTTTTCATCAAATATACTAAAGCTTGGTGATCAACATGAAAGATCACTTTATTACCCAATAAATAATTTCTAAATTTATTAAGAGCATACACCATTGCTAATTCCTCTCTTTTAGTCACCCGATAATTTCTTTCGGCTGAACACAACATCCTACTAGCATAATCCACTGGTCTATACCATCCTTTTTCTTTCTATTGCATCAACACTGCTACATCTGATGCATCAACAAATATATGAAAAGGCAAAGATCAATCTGGCGGCTGCAAAATTGGTGCTACTAAAACCATCTTCTTCAATAACTGAAATGCTTTTTCTTCAGCTTCAGCGCATACAAATGGAACATCTTTCTTTGTTAAATGAGTTAGAGGTAATGAAATATTGGCCAAGTAACTCAAATACCTAGCATGCCACTTGGTTTGTCGAACAAACCTCATTACTTCTTTCACATTTTTCGGGGCTTTTTCTCTCGACATGGCTTCAATCTTTTTCACATCAATAGCCATTCCCTCTTTAGAAATAACATGTCCTTATAAGATGCCACTCTTCACAACAATGACACTCTTGAATAGATTGAGCACCATCCTGAATTTTGAGCATCTACCAAAACAAGATTTCAAGTGCATCAAATGTTGTATCTTCTTTCCAAACACTGAGAAGTCATCCACAAAAACTTGCATGAAATCCTGCAAATAAGGTTCAAACACTTTATGTTCCACATAATTGAATGAAGCTTGTCCATTCTTCAATCCAAAACTCATGACTATGAACACATAATCACCAAATTTTGTAATGAATGCAGTTTTGTGTTGATCCTCCTCAGCAACACGAATTTTATTATGGCCAAAAGATCCATCCAAAAAATTATACATCTCCTGTCAAGCTACTACATCCAATACTACATCCTAAAATGGCATAGGGAAGGGATCCATAATCATTGCTGCATTTGATTTTCAGTAGTACACAAATTCTCAACTTCCCATTCTTTTTAGGAACCACTATAATAGGAGACAACCATGTGACCTGATAAGCTAGCTTGATAAATCTTACCACCAATAACTTATCAATTTCTTCATTAACCTGCTTAGCAAAATTAGGCTTCATCTAATATCTTTGCTGCACAACTGAAACTACATCTTTCTTTAAACTTATCCTATGGTGATGTAGATCTTGGTCTATACCTTTCACCTATGAGTAGTCCCAAGCAAATACATCAACATACTCCTTCAACAAACAAATCAAGTCTTCTAGGAATTGACCTTCTAATTGTTTTCTTATTCTCACCATCTTTAGTTCATCATCTATTCCTAAATTAACCTCCTGAAGTTCATCCTCTTTTACCTTGCCCAAACTTTCATATTTATGTTCATATATCCTTTCAGCCAAATCAATTACCTCTTTTTCTTATAGCTCCAACTTTTGCTGAGTTGGATTTTCTAGATTTTTCTCAAACATCAGTCTTAGTTGTGTGCCTTCCAATGTGTCACCCACAACCGGTTCAAGTCCAAAGGGTTGATCTGGATTTTTGAGTTGGACCACTGATCGCCTCAGGCCATCCTCATAGATGCGAGCACCTAATCGGTTGGTCCGAATATATTCCAACTCTATCTTATAGGGGCCTTTTGGTGTTTGTAAATAGGCAGTGCCTGAGTTACCTGCAGGTTTTCCCATGCTAAAAGACATTTCTGAGCCACTTGTGTCTGAGTTTAGTACGTAAGGACAACCACTTAGTTGTTGTGCCCAAGATTTGGTTGTATGGTTGACACTAGACTGAGAAGATCTAATGCTTTGTCTATCCTTGCCTAGGTGTCTACCAGATCTCAGGTTCATAAGCTTTGGTTAATAGTCCAAAATTTCCCCTTGGTATGGTTCAAAATCCTTTGGAGTCCCCTTGGTTCCCTAGTCCCACCTGAGGCTCAAAAAATGGACTTTGGATGAAAAAGTTATGTCAAATCAGGCTCTTGGGGGTCAAAACAGGCAAACAGGACCTTTTGGAAAAAATCACGATTTTGTGAAATCAAGAGAATCGCGATGCTGTGAAATCAGAGAATCCTGATCTTGTGAAACCAAGAGAACCGCGATGCTGTGAAATCAAGAGAATCGTGATCCTGTGAAACCAAGAGAATCGCGATGCTATGAAATCAGAGAATCGGGATCCTATGAAATCAGAGAATCGCGATCCTGTGAAACCAAGAGAATCGCGATGCTGTGAAATCAGAGAATCGTGATGCTGTGAAATCAAAGAATCGCGATGCTGTGAAATCAGAGAATCGCGATCCTGTGAAACCCAAAGAATCGCAATGCTCTGAATCTCAAGAGAATCGCGATGCTGTGAATCTCAAGAGAATTGCAATGCTATGAAATCAGAGAATCGTGATGCTGTGAAATTAGAGAATCGCAATCGCCAACAGAGAATCGTGTTTTTAGAGAATCATGATCGCCAACAGAAAATCGTGTTTTTAGATAATCGCGATTGCCAACAGAAAATCGTGTTTTTTGAGAATCGCAATTGTCAACAGAGAATCGTGTTTTTGAGAATCGCAATTGTGAGCAGAGAATCGTGTTTTTGAGAATTGCGATTGTCGGCAGAGAATCGTGTTTTTGAGAATCACGATTTTGTCTTAGAGAATCGTGTTTGATCACAATCGTGTTTTTGGCTGAAAATCGTAATTTGTGAGAATCGCGATTTTGAGCACAACGAGAGAATCGCGATTTTGAGAATGACCACAGAATCGTGTTTCTTTGAGCAAACTTTTAGCGATTTTCAAAAAAAAAATTATTTTTTCACAAAATCCCGATTTTCATCATCGAATCATGTTTTTTGGCAGGAAATTCAAATTTCTGAGCACCGAGCAATGGCGAGCTTCGTATGTGCAGAAAATCATGAAAAAACACTCCTCCCACAATAATGCATGAAAGATGGTATGAAAATGATGAAAATGCACTAAAAAACAAGAAATTTCTATGAAGAAGAAGATGGAAGAAGATGGAGATGGTGATGATGATGAAGATGAAGAAGAATACGATCTTACCATCACAATGCTCGTCCTCGAAGCTCTCTCCCCGACAACGGAGCCAAAATTTGGTGTAGCTCAAGCGTAAGCACCACCTTTCTCCACTACCCATTCTTCTTTCTCTTGAGTTAAAATAGTACATTTCTTTTGTAAATCCTCCATCTGGACTACACTCAAGTGGATTCCTCTAGCTAAGTCTCCTAAATATTCGAGTCTAGTTGGCTAATTCAAAAACATCCATAGATAAATATAAGCATTGCATCTTATTGTTGGTAACTTCACTCTTCCATCACCTTGTTTCCATTTATCATGTAAATTACAAGATGTAAAGGTAGGTAGGGGTGGAACCTTCTAGGCATTCTCCACATTACAGTCACCTTGCTCCCTCTATTTTCAGAGCTTCTTTGCTTCTGTTTCCACCTTCTTTGTGTTCTCTTCTTCTATCCATCTCCTCACTTCCTCTTCTTCTTCCATCTTCTTCCTTTGCTCTTCTTCAGCTTGTCTCTTTTGGGCAGTCTCTTCTTCTGCCAATCTCTGTCTTATTGATTCTTCCTCTTTTGCTTTTTGATCTTCCTCTTGCTTTTGTCGATTATCCTTTACTTGCTACCTCTGGGCTTCTTTGTCTTCATCCTAGTCACTCATACCCTGGTCTTGTGAAGTACCCGCAACTGCCTTTCTTTCCATAGCTCTTTTCTTCAACACTTAAAGGAAAACTTTAATAGTTACAATGTTGCATTTGCAAGGCTACAAAGTAGGGGTGTCAGGAAAAATCAATGTAATTAAAACTCTAACTTTGGAGTCTAGTGTGACATTGACTGATCTTCAAGTTCTTTTGTACAACTTCAAGACCTCTTTCTTCATCTTCCTAAATATTAATTTTTCCCAATTAACCTGTGTTTTGGTAGATTCCTTCATTAACACATAAAGTTGCTCCGAGACTCCATAATGGTTCACATGTACATTAATCACCATGTTCATTATTAAAAGTCCAAGTTTGAGTGGATTATCATCTGGGAGTTGGGTGAACTTATACTCCCTAGAACATAGCTAGCCCGAATTGACAAATTTTGTAGCACCCATTGTTTTGGTAACGGTGGTGATGCATGTGTTAGTGACATGGAGCCACTCTACAATCACTGTCGTGATAATTGAAAGGGCTCACCTTGTCCAATGTATAGGTAAATTTTTAGGGTATTGAGATAATTATCATCTATCTCTCGAGCTATCTCCATGGATATGTCTTTTGAAAGGGGATAAGGCTAGATATTTCTCCAATTGATTAGTGTGCATTTCAATAATCAGTGGCACTTAAGCTAGTCTGCCTATGGCTGAGAGAGACTATCAGGAATGTTTAAGACGCGCACGAGAAGGTGACCACCATCGCTACTCTACTTGGTCTATTGATTGCGCGAGAACATGTGATCACTAAGTGCTCTGTTCGCTCGTTCACCAAATAAGCCAGATTAAGATTCCCTCCTTCACCTTTTATTGGTCGCCTTCTTGAGTTGAGAGTGTCGAGTTTGCATCATGATTGCCCTAGATAGTTTCTTTACTTCATCCGTTCTATGCTAATGATGCACCTTAAAATGAGCATCACAAAATCAAATTTGAATGAATACATCTGCCTCCATCATTGCTTGTTTGTACAATTTGCATGTCAAGTAGTTACTCTGCCATTTTTGCACATTGGAGGGATTTTCCTGAATTGATTTTTTTCTTTCTTTGTTTTCTTTTTTTGGGATATATATATATATATATATATATATATATATATATATATATATATATATATATATATATATATATATATATATATATATATATATATATATATATATATATATATATATATATATATATGTGTGTGTGTGTGTGTGTGTGTGTTTATGTATGTATGTATGTATGTGTGTGTGTGTTGATGTGTGAAACATCACAAGAAATGAATTAATGTGGCACTAAAGCACCTCTATGGTCACCATTAACTCAATGCTTCTCCAAACTTTGAGAAAAGATTGCTTAAACTGAAAACTTTGCTTCTACAAAAATTTCTAGTCACTGAAATGACATACCTTCACTCTTTTGATTATTTCTCTTAGCAGAGATATCATTTCTCCAAGATCTTTTGGTGAATAAAACTAGAAGAGTAGAGCTTTCCATCAAGCTATTATTTGCAGGAAACGAATCTCTAGAACAAAAGTAAAGGCCTTCACAAGGTCACCTTATATGAGTTGTCAAAACTAGAAATTTTGCCTCTTTTAGTACTAAGTGTCTAAAAATGAAAATTCCATGCCTAGCATTGACTTGCAACCAAAAGTCTATGCCACGCATCGACTTGGTGCTTTTTCAGCCACTTTTTCAACACCTAAAATGGCCGCTTGAACACAACATATGAACGAACCACTTTTATGTGGGAAGTCGATGCTAGACATCGACTTTATGCTAAAACGCGATGCCAGGCATCGAGTTGCTCCACAAAGCTCATGTTTTCAAAAGATTTAACAACACGTAAAACTCATAGAATAAAAACAATGACTTATCAGCACAAATTCGATGCCAGGCATCGAGTTGCTTGGAAAACTTGAACTTTTGAACTCATCACACAGTAGGCAAGCATGGAGATGATGGAGAGAGTCTCATACACAGAACTTTACTTAGTTCTTCTCATAGCTGTGAAAAACTCAGAAACTTTACAAGTGCTTTCTCACTCAGAGAAGCCCGACTATACTCAGTCATACAAAATGAACTTTTTCTCACTCTAACTATCTCCCTTCCACATCGTGTCAATTGATACAAACTAACTTATATAGTTTTCTCAATATCGTGATTTTTGAAAAAAACTTCTAGAATTAAAGTGAACTAACTTTACAAATATAATACACTTGTGAATTTGTCCCTTCACATAGGCATGTGGTTTTCTTCTAAAGCTTTGACCTTCAAATATATGTACAATTAGTGACTGTTTCTCCAAGAGCTCCCCCTCAAGCACTAATTGATATTCTCTGTTTCTTCATATCATCTTCTTTTGTTTTACTCTTGGTCTTCAAACCATCCAAGCTCTTTGTAATTATATCTGCTACCTGATCCTTTGTAGAAATGTACTCCACTTCAATTTCTTTCTCCATTACCTTTTCTCTCAAGAAATGATAATGTATCTCTATATGTTTGGTTCTTGCATGAAATATTGGATTTGCTGCAAGATAAAGTGAACTCATATTATCTCCATGTATTGTAGGTATACCTTGATCAATGCCTAAGCCTTTGAACAATGTCTGCATCCATATGACCTCCTTAGCTGCTTCTACAAGTCCTTTGTACTCAGCTTCAGTTGATGATAATGCTACTATATGTTGTTTCTTTGAACACCAACTTACAAGCTTATCACCAATATATATCATGTATCCATGTGTTGATCTCCTGTCATCTTGATTACCTGCCTAGTCTGAGTCACTATATGATCTCAACTTTAAATTTGATGTAAAAGTGTAATACAATCCTTCCTTTATAGTTCCTTTGATATATCTAAGAACTCTTTGACCTACAATCCAATGTGGATCCTTTGTACAATGCATGAATTGTGATAGAACTCCCATTGCATAACTAAGATCAGGTCTTGTTAGTGTAGCATAAATCAAACTACCCACAAGATATTGATACTTCCTCATATCTTTGTATTATGCACAATCATATTTACTGAGCTTGTGATTAACTTCAAGTGGAGTTGAAGTTTCTCTGCAATTTTCCATATCAAACTTCTTCAATAGATTCAGAAGATACCTTTCTTGTGATACATATATGCCATGATCTATATAGGTGACTTCCAAACCAAGAAAGTATAATAACTTTCCTAGATCATTGTTCTTGAATTCTTTTTCAAGTAATCTCTTTACCTCCTTGATTCCTTCATTTGATATAATGTCATCCACATAAATACAAATGTAGATTGTACCTTCCTCGGTTCTTTTGATAAGTAGACTTGGATCTCCTTCTAAACTTTGATATCCAAGATCATTCAGGTACTTCACCAGTCTATAGTTCCATGCTCTTGGAGCTTGCTTCAATCCATAGAGTGCTCCTCTCAACCTGCAAACAAAATTTGGATACCTGGAATCTATAAACCCTTGAGATTGTTCCATGTATACCTCATTTGATATGTATCCATTCAAGAATGCATTCTTTATATCCAGTTGACTTAGGGTCCATCCTTTTGAAGCTACAATAGCAATGATTGTCCTTATAGTTGACATCTTAGCTAAAGGACTGAATGTCTCATCATAATCTATGCCATAGGTTTGGGCATAGCCTTTCACCACCAATCTAACTTTGTATCTGGCTATACTTCCACCTGCAAGCTTCTTCACTTTGTAAACCCATTTATTTCCAATTACCTTCTTACCATTTGGTTTAGGAACAAGTTCCCATGTCTTGTTCTCCTCTAGTGCGTTGAATTCTTCCTTCATTGCTTTTTCCCATTGTTTCTTACCTTTAGCTTCATCATAGTTCTAGGGTTCTTCATCATCTTTGACCATGTAAGCATAATTCTTCTGAGTTATGTAATAAGTATTATAAGAATACCTTTCTAGTTGCCTTCTTGTCCTACTTGACCTGCTTGGTTCACATTCTTCATATGTGCCCGGATACACCTGTTCATCAAATATAAGAGCTTCTTCATTCCATCTTGTTAATCCACTTCTAGATGTACTTTCTTGCATATAATCTTCATCTTCATTCATCTACATAGTTGATTTTCCTTTCTCAAATCTTCTTACCTCTTCTTCAAATTCTTCCGCTGTATGACTTTGATCAGCATACCATTTTTTTTGTTCATCAAATGTAACGTCTCTAGAAACAAGAAATTGTTTGGTTAGAGGATTTCACAACCTATAACCCATCTGCTTTTCATCATAACCAATGAACACATATTTTTTTGCCTTTGGTTCAAGTTTATGTCTAAGTTGTGATGGCACATAAGCATATGCAATTGATCCAAACACTTTACAGTGATCTAGTGTTGGTTTCTTACCCCATGAAGCTTCATATGGAGTCATTCCATTGAGAGCTACACATGGTAATCTATTCACAAGATATGTAGCTGGATTTACAGCCTCAACCCAAACATAATTTGGACAATTCTTCTTCTTCAGCATAGCTCTAGCAAACTCAACCAAAGTCTTATTTCTTCTTTCTTCCACACCATTTTTTTTGTGGTCTATACCTACATGTTATTTCTCTCTTGATACCTACATTCCAAAGATAATCATTGAATTCTTGGGAGAAGTATTCTCCCCCTCCATCAGACCTCAGTCTCTTAAGCTTTTGACTTGTGACTCTCTCTGCATATGCATGAAAATGCTTGAAAACTCCAAACACTTCTGATCTTTCCTTCAAAGCATATAAAGTTATCCATCTTGTAGCATCATCCATGAAAAGAACATAATATCTTGAGCCACTAATAGATCCCTCTTTGTTGGTCCCCATACATCTGTATGAATGAGCTCTAGTAATCCATCATGTTTGAAACATTTTTTCTGAAATGGTAACATGTGTGGCTTTCCCATTTGACATGCTTCACATACATGTTGACTCTGCACATTTGGTAATCCTAGTACAGACTGATTTGCAACCATAGCTTTAATTCCTCTTTCATTGAAATGAACAAATCTCTTATGCCAGAGGTCAAGTTATGTAATCACTCCTTCACCATGTGTGAGCAGAGCTTGATCAATGTTCCCTTGCACTCTTAAAGTAAAGAGTCGACCTTCTTTCTTACCACAAACAATCTGATTATATCCATTCTTTGGATCTTCAACAAATACTCCTTCATTTGTAAACCTGACTTGAAATCCTATTTCAACTATCTGTCCCACACTAATCAAGTTTTTAGGTATTTTAGGAACATACAAAACATTGGTTAGCAAATCTGCTCCACTCTTGCATTTCACTTTTCCAATTGAATGTACACTATGTCTTGTATTATCACCTGTTTGAACTGTATGACTAGAAATGCCTTTTCCTGTTCTGACATCAATTCTATGTTTCTTGACAAATAATTAGAACCTCCAGAGTCAATGTAGAATACCTTTAGATCTTCTTTACCGGATGTGCTAATTGAGTTCATCATCAATGATGTATGACCTTCATTATGTGTATCATTTGCATAATTTTACTAGGTGGTGTTGTAGGATTGATTTTGTCCCCAACTTCTTTCTCCGCCTCTACCATAGCCTCCTCTTTGACTTTTTCTACCTCTTTGAAAATTACTTTGATATCTTCCACCTCGGCCTCTACTATTGTTGTTTTGAATCTGGTTTGATCCTTGTTGATTTTGCCAGCAGCCATGAGCCAAATGATTGCTCAATCCACAGATCCAGCAGGCCTTCTTGTTGTTATTCTGATTACCTCTTCCTCTTCCAAAACCTCTTGCTCTTCCTCTACCTGTGCCTCTACCTCTTGCATAATAAATTTGAGAACTTGACTCTTCTTCATCCTTTGCTTTACCTTTATCTCCTTTCTTCTTGTTCTTCATGTACATTGCAAAACTTTGTCCTTTATCTCCATCTCCCTTCAAATCTTGCTCAAATGTGAGCATCAAACCAAGCAACTGGTTCAAATCTGGAACATAATGATTTAATGAAAGTTTTGTTGACAACGCAAAAAGTTTCCACCTTTCATCTCCTC
The DNA here is from genome assembly GCA_020310875.1 of Ceratopteris richardii. NCBI lineage: Eukaryota > Viridiplantae > Streptophyta > Polypodiopsida > Polypodiales > Pteridaceae > Ceratopteris > Ceratopteris richardii. The sequence continues at coordinate 10,288,121 of CM035409.1, forward strand.
TCAAACCTACATGCTTATGATCTTCAATGTCTTCATCTATGGATCCAAGACTATCTGCTAGATCCTTCATCTTAGTGACATAATCACTAATACTTTGACTTGGCTTCTTCTTGAATGTTGTAAACTCTGACCATAGACTTGCTTTCCTTGCTTTAGTGGTACTTTGGAAATGATACTCCAATGCATTCCATATATCTTCAGTTGATTCCAATCCTCTAATGTGTGATAGCAAATGATCTGAGATTGTATTGTAGATGTAAGCCTTTGCACTTGCATCCTTCTTCTACCAATGCTTCAAAGCATCAAGTTCGTCTTCATAAAGCTTCAAATACCACATAGTCTCAATTGTTGCATTTGTAAGACTTCTATATTCAGCTTTCATGCTTGATAGTGCTAATATAGGCTGTTTTTGTGAACTCCATGAAACCAAATTATTACCTGCAAATATCAGATATCCACCTGTACTGCTTCTATCATCCATATTTCTAGCCCAATCTGCATCATTGTATGCTTTCAAATCCATAACTTCTTGATATTTGTAGCCCATACCTTCATTAAATGAACCCTTCAAATATCCCAAGACCCTTTTTGCTACCTGTGTATGTACATCTAATGGTTTGTTCATGAATTGAGACAATGTAATTACACTAAATGTAATATCCGGCCTTGTTAAAGTTGCATATATAAGAGAACCAATCAAAGACTTGTAGGTAAGTGGATCTTCTAAAGGTTCACCATCTTCAACATTATACTTCACATTGGGATCCATCGGATTACTGATACTCTTGCAATGCTCCATGCCATATTTCTTTAACAAATATAAAATATACTTCCTTTGTAGAAGATATACACCGTCTTCTTTCTTCAAAACTTTGATTCCATGAATATACGTCAATTCTCCTAGATAAGAAGTTTTAAATTCAGATCTAAGCTCTGTTTTGATCCTCGCTATCTCACCTTGATCATTTCCAATTATTATCAAGTCATCCACATAAACTCAGATATAAACAATCAATGATCCTTCAACCTTAACATACAAAGAAGTATCTGCATTTGAACACCTATATCCTTGCTTTTCAAGAAACTTTACCAATCTAAAATTCCAAGCCCTAAGAGCCTGCTTAAGACCATATAATGCTTTCAAGAGTTTACATACATGTATAGGCTTCTTAGGATGTTCACATCCTGTTGCTTGCTCCATGTACACATCTTCTTTTAAATCACCATTGAGAAATGCATTTTTTTATATCTAATTGATAAATATTCCATACCTTGCTTGTGGCAACACTTATTAATGTCCTTATTGTCGATATCTTGGAAACAGGAGAAAATTTCTCCTCATAATCGATGCCATAACTCTATGCATAAACTTTACAAACAAGCCTTGCTTTATATCTATTTATTGAACCATCACTGTTTCTCTTGATCTTGTATACCCATTTGTTACCGATTACCTTCATGATAGGTTGCCTTGGAACTGAACTCCATGTATTGTTTTCATACAAAGCTGCTATTTCTTCATCCATTGCCTTAACCCTTTTCTTTACCTTTGATGCTTCTTTAAAAGTTGTTGGTTCCTGCTCCTCAAGAAGTTTTGCCATATAAGCTTCATGAGAAAATCTTTGTGGTTGCTGTCTTTCTCTTGCTCGATATCTTGATTGACTTCTTGTCCTACCATGCTTTTCTTGCCTTTGAGATTGGGTTCTTCTTGATGTAGAACTTTCACTTTATTCTTCTTATGAATCAATTTCCTTTGAAATTAAATCTAGAATTTTCTTCAACTTTTGATTGGGTGGAGTTACCTCTTCATGTGTAATTTGACTTTCTGGTGAGCTTGGAGAACTTGGCTCTTCTTCATGGCTTCTTGTAGTTTCTTCTTCATCTACTTGCACTTCATGCTTATATCAAGATTTATCTTCATGAAAAATAACATCTCTTGGAACAATTACCTCTCCTGTATTTGGGTTCACACATCTATATCCAGGTTGCCCTTCTGCCATACCAATGAAAATAATTTTTTGTGACCTTGGATCCAACTTTGATCTTAACTGTTGTTGAACATGAACAAAACATATGCTTCCAAAAATTCTACATAAAACAATTCATAAAGTGCTTTTTGTCCATGATTTTAAGTAGGTGGTAACATGTTCATCACATAAACTGCCATATTGCATGCTTCAGCCCAAAAAGTAAGTGGTAAGTCCTTTTCATTTACATGCACCTACCCATCTCCAAGATAGACCTGTTTCTTCTTTTGGCCATACCATTTTGTTGAGGTGTATTTCTGTTTGTAGTCTCCTTTTTTATTCCTTCTTCTTCTAAATATGCAAGAAACTGATTAGAAAAATACTCATCCCCTCCACCTAATCACAACCTTCTTATGCTTTGACGTGTTTGCTTTTCAACCAATGATTTAAACTTCTTGGACATATCAAACACTTCTGATTTGTATTTCATAAAATAAATGAATGTAAACTTTAAGAAGTCATCAATAAATATTATTAAATACTTGCTACTTTCCATGGACTCTTCTTGAGATGGACCCCATACATGAGTATGAATCAAGTCCAAAATACCTCTGCTTTGCAATCCTGCTTTTGAAAAAGCACTTCGTACATGTTTTCCAAACTAACATGCCTCACAAACAAAATCCAAATCTTGCTTAGGTCATTGTGGTAGACCTTCAACCAAGGATTTCTTTGCAATATCCTTCAATCTACCAACATTGATGTGTCCTAATCTTTTATGCCATAAATCCAATTGACTTACTTGAGTCCCATTGACCATTGTCTAACCTGCATAATCTGGAACTTCAACTTCATAAGTATATCATCTATTTACCCTTTGTCCTCTTATAACAAAAGCCCCATTGTTCTTCTGATAAACCTGCCATTGATTATTGTCAAAATCCACCTTCACTCCATTTTCCTCTATCTGTCCAACTAAAATCAAATTTCTTGTAATAGTAGGAACAAACAAAACATCTCTGAGAGTTACGCGTTCATTAATTGGACAATCACCAATGTAAACTACCTCATGCTCAGTACTATCTCTTGTAGCAACTATGACTCTTGAATCTAGCTTGTGTAATTTCACAAACATATTCATGTTATGACTCATGTGGTTTGAGCAACCACTATCTACATACCAAGTTTTGTTGTTTACCTTCCTCTTATGTGTCTCTATATGCATAGCCATAAGAATCTTTTCCTTCTATGTCTGAATCTCCTCTTGCACTATATTATTTTTCTGATGCATGTGGTCTTGGCCTCTTCCTGTCTGTCATTCTCTAAAACCACCTCTTATATTTGGGTTGGAGAAGCAATCCTTGGCATAATGACCAAATTTACCATCATAATTACAAGTAAAGTTACCTTGCTGATGTGGTTGAGTTTGTTGACTTTGTTGTATTGTTCTTCCTCTTCTAGTAGTATTAAAGCTTCCTCTTCCTCTTGCATTGTTGTTGAATCTTCCTCCTCCTCTCCAATTTCCTCTACCTCTTGATCTATTTGATGAAGTATAAAGAGCTTTTCCTTAGCTACCTCTTTGCGAATGATAAGGGTTCCCACCTTCTATGTTGATTTCTTCAGTCATCATGAGTGTTTGTAAATATTCAAAGGATGGTAGATTCTCTCGAGTCATGATAGATGTAATGAAAGAATTCCATCTTTCATCTTCTCTCAAGCCATTTAACAAGCTATTAAACCTTATATTCTCACTAGGAGATGCATCAATAGAGGCTAATGCTTCAATAAGAGATTTTACCTCAAGAATATAATCATTAATTGATTGTCATGTCTTCTTTTTACTCTTGTATGTTTTGTTTGCCTCACTCCGTTGGTAGTTGCAAATAACCTTTCTAGAGACTCCCAAACCTCTCTACTAGTATTCAAACCTCTTATATGTCCAACCGTGGTATTCAAAACTGTTTGTGATATAATAAATAGAACTCTTCTATCTCTTTTGATCCATTCTTTCTCTCTTGCTTGATCTGCTTGTGTAGGAGCTTCTCGTAATACTGGCTTCACTTTTGTCCCTATTATCGGTCCCAAAGACTTTTAGACATGAGATATGACTCCATTCTAAATTGCCACATGGGATAGTTTCTCCCATCTGATAACTTCTCAATCGATACACTCAAATCTGCCATGTTGAATTGTTGTAAACAAAGAAGATAATTCAATAGGCTTTATGAAAGATTTGATAAGAAAACAAAAGCTCTGATACCACAATGTTATGTTTAAAAACTTGTAAACATCAAAGTACATAATGAAAAGTGATGAGACCTCCCAAGATCTTCAAAAGATTAGATATCTATTTCCAAAATTCATAAATCAAACCTTCCTCCAAACTTTCAAGAAAACAAAAATGGGTGATTGTAACCCTAATACAGAAAAAATGACTATATCTCAAAAGTTGAAGAGAATCATCCTATTGAGATCTGCCTAACATGTAGCAAACTTCGAGAGGCTTATACTGGTGAACTGCAACCTATATATATCTTTGGCACAAAAAAACAAAATTTCCTACACAAGCACTGGAATAGTGCATTTGGATGCCGAAACGAGCTCATATTGCGATTTCGGCACCATAGAGCAAAACAATTTTGATCTCATAATCACCCTGAATATGCTCACAAAATTTCATGCGATTCTGAGACTGTGACTTAAGGGGTGTCAAAGATGCCCTAGATGAAGCGTGGTGACGTGCTTTGATACCAATTGTTGGGGTTCGAGGTCTGGGAAAGCACATGAACAACACAAGGAAGAAGAAGAAGCCTGGAGCACAACACAGAATATTGAATGTATTACCACTAGAATATACAAAGGTAAGTGATCTGTTAGGGCTATTGTTGAGGACAGGGAAATCTGGAGGATAAATGGTTAATTTCAATTATGAAAGATTGTTAGATTTAGATATTACTCAATCGGATGTGTATTTTGATGGATCGGATTTTAACAGATGGTTATTTTGGAGTTCGCATGGATGTCATAAGAAAGGGAGACATTACACTTGAAGAGAGAGAAGAAACAAGAAGAGTTCGAAGGAAGTAGAAAACAGGCTGCAGGAGGATGAGCACATTATAAATCAGAAGCAGCAAGACGTGTGTTCTAGAAAGAATGAAACTCTGAAGTAGATACTTGTATCGCGAGAATATTTTCTCTGTAATCTGAAGGATTTTTTGGCAAAGGTTTCTTACCAGATTGTGTTTGATGTATAATGAATGTTGACGGAAGTGATTACTCAGATATGTGTAGGTTTTCTACTTGAAATTCCATTCATTTTGTAGTGTGTGTTTGATGAAGTTTAAGGATTTTTGACAGAGTGTAAGTAACATTAGAATGAAGTTCTACTGAAGTAAGATATTCTGTTTGAAGAAGATCAGTGCGTGAAATTTGATTAATTGAAAGTTTAATTGTGATGTGTTGACTTCGAACCCCAACACATTTGGCGATCCTACTATGCTGCTAAAGAAGCAAGCAATGCATGAAGGTGTAGTAAAAGCTCCGATGAATTCCCCAATTTTGGGATTCTTTCTGCACGCCGATCGATCCACACTTGACAGAGATGTGCGCACGGAGTTCTCCCTCGATGATCCGCCCAGCCGCGTGGTGACCTTGCCTTAGTGTCTCTCCATAATGATGAATCATCCCCCCCACATGGCTTCATACATGGGTGCCACATGGCATTCATGTATGAGCCCATCTAATCACAACTAAGAGGTGGTTCACACCTCTCTTGGGGGTATTCCATAACATTTCCTTCCCCTTGATTCCGTTTTTGTCCTCAAAAATGGTATTGGAAGGTCTAAAATAAAGAGAGAATTGCTATTATCACCACTCCCACTATATCCCCATGTATATAAATACATGGTCCTGTCTCCGTGTTGTTTCCCCATATCCTTCCCCTTAAGAAAACTCTTGGGAAGGTAAACTGAAATTGGGAAACAGTCTCTGTAGGGTGCTAACCCGCTCCCATGTGGCACTATCTTCTGAACTATCTTTCCACTTTACTAGACACTCTTTATACAAGTGATTCCTCATCCGTTTCTCTCGAGTGGCGTAGTATGCTCTCTGGCTCATGTGGAATAGATTGAACAGAAATAGGCTCTACTACCTCACTATCTGGAATGAGGTTGTCAGATTCACCCAGCCTTTTCTTAAGCGGCTACATGAAAAACTGGATGGATTTGACTATTCTCTAGAAGTTGGAGCTGGTAAGCCATCTTTCCTATTCTCTTAAGTATTTGGAAAGGTCCACAATACCTAGGAGATAATTTTGGACAAGGTCCCGTCTTCATGGTTTCAGACCTGGATGGAACTCTAAGATAGACTTGCTCTCCTACCTCAAAGTTGATATCTCTTCTCTGAGGGTCAGCATAGGCTCTAGCCCTATCCTGAGCTTTCCTAATGCTGTCCTTAGCAAGTCTAAGCATATCATTCATTTCTTCCAAGAAGTCCTTTGCAGCTTGAACTTTTTTCATTCTGCAAGCCAAGTGCATAAGGAGCCCTTGGCTGAAACCCATACATAAGCATAAATGGACTATGCCCAGTGGAAGAGTGCTTGGCACTATTATATACAAACTCTACTATAGGTAAGTACTCCTCCCAATTAGTTTGCCTTTCGTTCACATATGCTCGAAGCATATCCTCTAGGATTTGGTTAACCCTTTCTGTTTGCCCATCCGACTGTGGATGCTCGGCCGTACTCATGCTAAGCTTTGTATCCAACCTTTTGAAGACCGCTCTCCAAAAGTGGCTAGTAAACTCCTATCCCGATCAGAAACTATGTCTAAAGGAAGACCATATAACCGGTATAGGTTCTCTACAAAGAGTCTAGCCAACTCAGGTGTCTTCACTGTAGTATGTGTTGGAATAAACCTAGCCATTTGGTTAACCTATCCACAATTACCCAGACCGAGTTGTGCCCTCTCTGTGTCTTAGGTAAACCGACTATAAAGTCCATGGAGATACTCTCCCACTTCCCATTGGGAATATCCAATGGGTGGAGTAGCCCTCAATCCTCAACCTCTCAGCTTTGTTGACCTGGCATTTATTGCACTTAAGCACATACTCTAGGACGTCCTTATGAAGTCCAGACCAATAAAACTGTCTCTTAACAAGATCATAAGTCTTGTTAACTCCTGGGTGTCCCGCACTAGGTGTGTCATGACACTCATATAAAATATGTTGTCTCATCTCAGTATCTCTAGGGACACACACCTTACCTTTATATAACAGATATCCATCTTGGACACTGTAATTCTTCCACTTGAATCCTTCTTGAGTACCCGTCGATACCTCCATCCTCATTGGAAACCTGTATATCACGATCCCCATTCTCTATGGCTTCCCAAATCTCGGAAATATGCAGGATCAAGCCTACATTTCCCTCTAAGAGACTCAAGTAGCTCACTAGTGATCTGAGTAAAACTCAGTCCATTGAGCATAGGCATGCGGCTAAGTGAATCAGCCACCACATTAAACTTTCCCTTCCTATACCTAAGCTCATAATCAAACTCTTGAAGGGTCTCTGCCCATCGGGCCTTACGACCTTTAAGGTCTGTTTGATTAGAGAGCCACTTAATGCTCTCTTGATCAAACACTATCGTAACTTTGGCACCATATAAATAATGACGCCACTTCTTCAAAGCATGGACTATTGCATCCAACTCCTTCTCATAGACGGAGTAATTCTTTTGAGCTGGTTCTAGTTTCTTGCTCTCAAAAGCTACTGGTCGACCATCCTGTACTAAAACCGCTCCTATAGCAAAATCACTCGCGTCAGTCTCAACCACAAATGGTTTATTGGGATCTGCTATATGTAAAAGTGGAGCTGTAGCAATTGCTACCTTCAACTTTTCCATACTTTGCTTCTGTTCGTCTCCCCAATGAAAGGCTTTCCCTTTCCCTTTAAGCTGTTCCGTCATCGGGACAGCAATTTTGGCATAGCTCTTAATGAATCTTCGATAGAAACCTGATAAACCTAGGAAGATCTGCAGCTCCTCCAGGTTCCGTGGATGTGGCCATTCCATAATAGCCCTTACTTTTTCAGGATCCATCTGGATTCCATCTTGGGAGACTATATGCCCAAGGTACCTAACCTCTGTCTTGAAAAATTCACACTTTGACTCTTTAGCAAAGAGCGAATTTTTCCTTAGCACTTGAAACACTTTTCTCAAGTGTTCCAAGTGTTCCTGTTCTGATGCACTATAGATCAGAATGTCATCTAAAAAGTCTACTACAAAGTGTCCTAGATAAGGCCGTAAAACACTATTCATGAGTTTCATGAAAGTGGCAGGAGCATTGGTGAGACCAAAAGGCATCACCAAAACTCATAGTGCCCATATCTAGTCCTAAATGCAGTTTTAGGGACATCCTCTGCCCTAATCCTGATCTGATGATATCCTGATCTAAGGTCAAGCTTGGTAAAATACCGAGCTTGATGTAACTGATCAAATAGATCTTCCAACCTAGGCATTGGAAATCTATTTTTGATAGTTACCTTATTAAGTGCTCTATAATCTATACATAGTCTCATAGAGCCATCTTTCTTTTTAACTAGGAGCATTGGCGATGCCCATGGTGAGTTACTAGGTTTGATGAAGCCTTTATCTAAATAATCCTGCAATTGCTTCTCAACCTCCTCATGCTGAGAAACACTAAGCCTATAAGGTGGTCTACAAATAGGGTTAGTGTTAGTAACAACTTCTATGGCATGGTCAATGTCCCCTCTCTCAGGTGGTAGCCCTCTAGGTAAGTCAGTGGGAAAAACATCTCTGTATTCAAACATAAGATCCTTAAAACTTTTAACTACACACTCTTGCAAAAAAGAATAGTAGAAAGTCCTGTTCATATTTACATTCAAAGCATGAAAATATACATCAGATGAGCTGTCTATACAATGCTCCATATCATGACTATACAATAAAAACATATCCTGTACATGCTGTGAACAACAGAGACTATACAACTCTAATGATGAGATGAGAGGTGCACTAGGTACATCTCTCTCTCCCTGAATATAAACTGTACTTCCATTCTTTTCAAACTCGAGTGTGTTATTTTGATAGCTGCGCTTAAGTGTATCTCCCAACCCCCATAGCCACTCTCTTCCTAAGACTAGATCTGTCCTCTCCATGTTCATAATTTGGAAGTCCATATGATCTGTATAATCCTGCATCTTGACTTCCAAATTGGATACCATAGTATCCCATATTCTTTTATCTTGCCCTTGCATCATAGATACAATGTATTTATGTGCACTAGGTTGTTGGGGAATCTTCAATTTCTTGACCAAAGCATAGTTTATGAAATTATGAGTGGCAGAGTCATCTATCATGACTCGCACCCTGGTCCCGTATACACTACCATGTAGCTTGACCAAGTCATGTGGTCCAAACTGCGGTGACCACAATGACTGAGTCAAACAACACGTGTGCTCTATATCCTCGTGCATCACCTCCACTCCCTTGCAGCTAGAGCTGCCATGAATGGGAAGGGTCTGCACTAGGTGGACCGCCTTTTTGCCCCTTTCAGGAGCCGTACTAGACTCTGGTCCTTTCTTCTTTTCTTCCCCTTCTTGAGTGGACAGTTCCACTGTGAATGGCTAGGGGATAGGCACCTAAAACACAGGTTCTCTCTTTTGGCCTTCTCAAACTGGTCTGTGGATAGCTTAGGCCCTTGTGATCTTTGTTTTTTAATAAAAACCTTGTTTTTCCCAAAAGGCAACTTTATCTTAAATTTAGTGGTGCTAAGAGGTTTAAGGGGCTGATCCGTCTCCATAGGAGTATACTGAGGACGGTTATGGTCCTCATATATCTGTGCATATTTGATCGCCTCCTCAAACGTCTTAGGCGCATTCCTCCTGACTTCCCTCTTTATGGCTTTATCCAAGCCCCTAACAAACCCTCTGGTCTTCTGAAAATCATCTAGACCCTTAAGCTTCAAAGTGATCTCTCTATAGTGAGATAGATAAACTGAAAGAGGCCTGCCTCTTTGAGTAATCCTATCCCACTCATCCCAATTCCTCTCCTCTTCATTTTCAGGAAGAAACTCTTTTAGAAAAAGAGTCTCAAACTGAGTCCAGTCACTAGGGATAGAGTTCGCCTCCTTAAGACTCATCCACCACTTATAAGCACGCGGGTCGAGGGAGAGACTCGCCTCTAGCACACGATACTCAGGTGGGGTGCCCTTCAATTGATGCAAATCATGCCACTTTTGTAAAAAAGTGTAGATTGCATCCTTATTCCTGTCTCGGTCATCCCCGTAAAGGTTGGTGGCTTTAAGTCTTTCAGGAGGGGAGCTTCCCTAGAGCTCTCTCCTTTATGCTTACTAGGAAGAGAAGTCTCTTTCCTAGTAATCTCTAGAGGAATGGTAGGAGTCTCTCTTTCCTTCCTAGCTAGGAAAGAGGTGACACTAGTCTCAAGGGAGATCATTTGATACTTAAGTTGCTGTATAAGAGATGTAATGCTACCCAAATCTTTCTCTAACTTAAGGGTTTGCTCTTTCAAGTCAATGAATTGGTCACGAGTGACAAATTCATCTATAAGCTCTTCATAAGTATACTCTTGTTGTGAAGGCTCTTTTTCTTCTATATTCTCTTCTATTTCTTGTCCTAACTCTACTTCTTCCATCCTAGCATCCTGATCCTCTAGTTGCTCTCTAGGTGGAGAAGTGGTCTCAACTACTTGTTTACCTTTAGTTTCCATGTTTAAGTACCCTTCCCCGTTTGCTAACTAGAGAGTATGAAAATGAATGGAAGCAGAGTTTAAATATGCAAGAAGAAGAGAAATATAACACAAGAGCACTTCCCTGATACAAAGTAGAGTTGCGGAAGCTAAATCCAGGTGGTCCTTGATGCTTCAAGCCGCTGATTTTAAGTCCTCGCCAGTCCCAAAAAAAAATTGGAAATGTCCGCTTGGTCCGGGGGGTTCTAGACACCATAAACCATCCAAAATAACACCAAAAGTGCGTAGGAAAAGCCTCAAACGGGCAAATTGAATGCAACTGAACAATTTCAGAGATTTTCCAATCCTCGCCAGTCCACAAATTGTTGCCCAGCACCTGCACTTCAAGAATTTGAGACAATCCCAAGTGAAAAAATTGGATTTGGAGTCCGGATGAAGAAAAAACTAGGCCCGGGAGTGGCCGCTTAGTTCCTGCTGAAGCGCTGCAGAGAGATTTGATAGGGCAAATCTCTTCCAATCCAACACCGATGGTCTCTGAGCGAAGCTTGAAAGCGTAGCTTCGAAACGTGACCAAGATTTTGAAAATCCGATATGGTATGAAGAAGAAATGGTCCGGAGAAGTGAGGTATGTCACCGGTGGGAGGTGAAAGGGTAACCCTCTTGAAATAGAGACTTTGAAGAGCTCCAAACTGAAGGATTGAAGCTTTTCAATGAAAACCCAAAACCCAAAACCTTCTCCCAGCCCGTATTACATATGTGCATCCTCATTAGCTAATATCTTGATCCAAACCATCATCTTCATGATCCCAAATCCTCAAAATTTTCGAATTTTTTTACCTATTGATGTGTTGATAGTTCACTCGAAAAAGTTGGAGCCACTGTCGAAGAGCTATGGCAGAGATCTTTATCCCACATGAGCTTGGGTTGCAGGCCTTTCTGGGGTACAAAAGGAAAGCTCTAAGGAGCTTCACTCATCCAAGAGTGGGGAAGGAGGAGCAAAGCTCGTGGGCTGTTCTCTAGACGTCCGTCGGCTGCTCTCTGGCCGCCCGTCGGCTCTCTCTGGCCGCCCGTCGGCTGCTCTCTGGCCGCCTCGGTATGTGTGTCTTCTACTGTTGCATGGCGCATCCGTCGCCTGCTCCCTGGCTCGGATACCAATGTAGTAAAAGCTCCGATGAATTCCCCAATTTTGGGATTCTTTCTGCAT